>CM062616.1:15027471-15062471 GCA_025617555.3 Puccinia polysora | reverse complement strand
CAACGTGATATTGGGGCAGAAGGGTGCAATGAAGAGGGTGTTGTTGGGAGAACTCAGTCCCCAACTCCGCAGGCGGGAGAAGCGGCACTTTTACAAAAAAAACCTGGTAAAGAGGTTGTTGGATGGGAGTATTGCGCTTATTCCAGACATCCTTGTCATTTCTTGCGCGGTGGAAAGCAAGCAGGACTTGGAGGAACTGATGAAGGACATGGAGAGTTTGTTCCCAACAGGGCAAAAGAAGTCCGCTTCCCACACTCCGGCGGCAACAACGCAAGCTCCTGTTGCAGGCCCCTTGAAAAAAAACGCCCTCCGGCAACACCACCAATGACAAGCCTGGAGGTTAGAAAGATGACGGAATTGATGAAGTATTTACAGATCTTTTTGCGTCAAATGTTTTCTGGGCCATGCAATCTGCCTCCTCACCTTGGGGGACCACTTCTGCCATCAAATTTGCCTGCTTTGGGGTTATGCAATTACTGCAGGGACAAGGGACATTGGAGGTTTGGGTGCAATAACATGACAAAGGACCTCAAGGCAGGATTGGTTTGACCTGTGGGAATGGGATTCATGTTCCCAATGGGCAAGCAGATCTCCACTGAACCTGGGAATCCAACTGTCATGGAGAAACTGCGCGTGCAAGTACAGGAACCGGTGGTAACTGCTCAAGCTTTGCTGGGAATTTTCACTGGTCCTGGGGTATGGCAACCACTGCACCTAGAAGCGGAAGCGAGAGTATTAGCAACAGAGGAGTTGGTGGCGGTGGAAAGGATGGTTGTGGTTTCCAAGGAACAGGTACTGCCGGCAGCTCCTAAGCCTATTGCCCGCGTTCTGGAAATGGATGGACGGCTGGCAAATCCTGCTGGGAAGAAGAAGGCGGTGGAAATTGTGCGCAGGGTGATTGGGAATGAGACAACTATTGCCTTGACCTTGAAGGATTTGGCGGCATTGTTGCCTGTGGTAGTAGAGGAGATGGTTCCAGCACTGAAGGATTGCAGACACAATAGGATCCCACAAATGGTGCAGCAGGTGAACTTGGCTTGGGATGACACAGAGTGCAAGATAGCAGGGATGAAATTGGTTGCAACTCCACTGGCTGAAGGAAGGTGTGGGTGCTGGTGGTAGCGGTTCTATGGTGAACCTCCTTCTGTCTAGATTGGTCAATGAAATGGGATTGGTTTGGCGGAAACGTGCCATGGGGCTTTGCGTGTCTAACGGTGGGGCATGTCGCGTGGATGGGGTTGTGGAGGAGGAAGAGGTTGAGGTTGCAAGGGTCTGTAAACAACTTTCTTTTCTATTGGTTGATTGCGGGGAGGGTATTTTAGGACAGCCATTCATGTTTGGGTTCCAAGTGCAAATGGCGTTTGATCCAGAGGCAGGGACAGAGGCGTTGTCAGTGGAAGATTTGTCCGGTGGGAAATTCAAAGTCACAATCTGCAATCAGGGGTTGTGGAAGTAGATGCAGGATTTGGCAAGAGAGGAGGAGGAGGACCCTGGTGCGGAGTTGGTTTGCAAGGGTGGTCCAGAGGCGGATTTTGACTATTTGGCCAAGGTTACCGCGCGGAGCAAGCTCCAGCTTTGTGCAGGCAGTTGACCAGTGAGGAGCAGGTGGGAAGTAGGGGGAAAGCACGGGATGCGTGAGCGCTGGAAGTAAGTCCCTTTCCTCAGTGTGCATTTCCGGGAGGTACTTCAAAAAAACAATATCATTGTGCCACGCTTGTGAGCAAAGGTAAAAGATGCGGTTTGGTTTTGACTAGGACCTATGGTAAAGGATGCGTGCAGATGGCGTGGTGAAATTTTGGGAAGTATAAGCCTGTTGCGTGAAAGGTCCATCCCTGGAACAAAGCAAGGCTGCAGGATCTGAACGGAACACTGCAACCAATCCCTTGGTTGTGGGACGCTTGGAAATCTCTGCTGAAGGTGTCAGGATGAGTAACGCGATTGGAGTGGATTACGGATGAGCAGTTTGGGGCGCTTAACTTTTCATGATTGGCCTGGTTCAGCACAGAAGAATGGGATTTGCTGACATTGGTACTTTTCCTCTGGGGAGGAGCGCTTGCGTTTGGACCTGAAGAGCGGGGGCTTTTAAAGAGCAAGATAGGAGACCCTTATGTGATTCCAACAGTTCTGCATGAACATTGGCAGATAAAGCCAATTCCAGTTCTGCATGCGGTTTGTGGGCCCTTTTTGGAGATGATGCGCAAGCATGTGGGGATGGGCCTTTACAAGCAATCAACATCAAGTTACTCATGTCCAATCTTTGTGGTGGTTAAGAAGGATGGGAAGTCATTATGGATTGTTCAAGATCTTCAACGGCTCAATTTTTTTACAATCCAAGACGTGGGAAAACCTCCCTGCGTGGAAACGTTTCTGGAATCAATGGCAGGGCGTGCATGCTACAGGCTGGTGGATGTGATGGGCGGATAATATCAGCGCAAAATTGATTGGAGTTTGTGTCCAATGACTTCCTTTGAAACCAGATTGGGAAGGATGCAACTGACACAACTGCCGCAAGGTGCAACTAACTCAGTCGCAGTTTACCAAGCGCAGATGAACTGTATTCTGAAGGACAATTTTCCGGAGGGGGTGCAGATTTTTTTTGACAACACGGGAATCAAAGGCCCAAAGACGGATTACAGAGGGGAAACACTAATAGATGCTCCAGAAATTTGCTGATTTGTCTGGGAGTATGCGCAAACGCTGGAGCAGATCTTGTTATGGATTGAAGAAGCGGGCCTTACGGTGTTTGGGAAAAAATTTAGCGGTCTTCCTACCCACGCTGGAGGTTCTAGGACATGTGGTGGCTTCCAATGGAAGGCCTATTGCGGAAAAGAAACGCAACACAGTCTTCAAGTGGCTAATGCCAAAGACTGTATTGGGCATTCTCCAGTTCTTGGGATTGTTTAGCTATGTACATATTTTCATCAAGCGGTTTGTGGAGTTCTCTAGTCCATTGCGGGAATTGATGCGTAAAGGCGCAGAAGGGACCTGGGGTTCAAACTGTGAAATTGCATTTGACAAACTTGAGGGGATTTTTGGGTGCAATATTGTACTGCAGGACTTGGATTATGATTCTGGAAGAATTAAGTTGGCCGTGGATTCAAGCAAGCTTGGCGGGGGGGGCAGTTCTGACCCAGGAGGATGAGGGGAAACATTGTCTGGTTCTTTAAGATTCCATTACCTTTATGCCAACGGAGCTCCGGTATATGCAGCCAAAGTTGGAACTTTGCGGGGTCACTAACATTGTGCGGAGGTTGCAGCATTTGCTATGGGGGATTCACTTCATGCTTCTGGGGAAGCGGAGGAGCTGGCGTGGATGATCAATTTGCCAATGCTGCCCAAAGCGCTGTAAGACTCAAAACGGCGCAGGGCGTTGGCAGTTCTGTGGAGGGGATAGGTGCTTTTTTAGGCTGCCCTCCTGAGTGTTACAAAAATATTTTAATGTAACCAGGATCAAGGTCCAGTAACCTTTTTGAATGGGAATCAAATGGGATAGGGATAAGTCAACAGCAACAATAGCTGAGGGGGAAGCAGCACTACCTGAACCAAGATGATGAGGAGAAAGACTTTGAACAAAATAAGTTAAAGTTTGCTCAGAGCCCAATATAACAAAGCAGTTGTAAGTAACGGCGCCCACACACTAATAACTCTGGTTGTCAGCAGGTGCTTGGGAGCAATCAACTCAAACCCAATCAACCTCCAGGTTCTCAATGAACCTGCCCAACTCTCCACAATCAAGCGCTTGAAGGGTACCTGATAACGGTGGGTGGCTGCAAGAGACAATGCAATATGTTTATGGATCACTGAAACAAACAGTAACAATTTCGGACTAAGAGTAACCCAAAACTTCTCAAGGATTCAAGAATAGTGTGGCAGAATGCAACTTGAAAAATTAAAGAGAGGTTTAAAACTCCAGATTTAAACTTAATAAAACCTCTTAGTCAAACGTGACTGGTCCAGAAAGACAATCAAATGAATGATCAAGACCAAATAATGGTCAGAAAAAGGGATCAAGAGTGGTATAACACACTCAAGAATTCAATTTAATGAATTCTTATTCAACCAGCAAGGCTATGGTTGGTTATAAGGAACAGGACCACAGAAGGGCAGATCAGATTTTTGGACTTTAAAAAAAGTCAAGGGTAAGGGATAAGGATCAAGGGATAATCAAAAGATATATCCGGATAAGCAATCAATTTCAAAAAGGAAGGAGCTCTTGGATCAGAAGCTCATAATTCTTATTAGTGGGAAGAATTGATGAAGGAAAAAAGCAGGGGAGAGCCCCTCCTTTTATAGGCTAGAGAGCCCTGTAACTATTTACAATTGGATAACACAAATGAAAGCAGATTTTTTTTTTTTTTTTTAGTCATCAAAATGATGAGGCTCAAGCTTGGGGAGGCCCGGTTTCCTTCTGCCAATCTTCCAGACTGGGGTGAGAGATTCTCACCCCAGCCTGTTGCTTGCAAATGTTTGTGTGGAATTTTGCACACCTAGTAACAATGCAACACCCCCTCCCATCCAAATCTGGAGGGGGGTGAGAAAGAAAGAAATCATAAAATAAAATAAAATAACAAAGTGGTGATGGTGGTGATGATGAGGATGCCATGATGGATGAATCAATGATGAGAGGGAAGGCAATGATTTGCGCATGGCCAAGCGATGGGGAGGGTCATGATGAACAATGCAATGAGGATGAGGAGGAGCGACACGATGAGGATGAGGATGAGCAATGCAATGAGGATGAGGAGGAGCAACGCAATGAGGATGAGGATGAGCAATGCGATGAGGATGAGGAGGAGCAACAAAATGAGGATGAGGAGGAGCAAAGCAATGAGGATGAGGAGGGGCAAGGCAATGAGCACAGGAAGGGTTGGAGTGAAGGATCAAAAATTTTTCTAAGTTCAATTTTTTTTTTGTTTTAAATTTTTGAATTATTTTCCCAAGTTGTCCCAAATGGTTCACCACATCTCTCCCCAACTTACAGACTGTCCCTAGTCTGCATCATAATTTTGAAAACATGAAAAAAGAAAAAAAAGAAAATAATTGGCAATTTCTTGATCCTCTAAGTAAAAAAATGTTGAAACCCATCTTGATCCATCCAAAAGAGCCTAAATGTGGAGAAGATAAAAGAAAAGGCGTCCCAGGTGCTCACGTATGTGGCATAAAGTAGAGTTTTTACAACAAAACGCAGCAGAAGACCCTGGTGGTGCAAAACTGGGAGGACTTACTTTGAACCCAAATTTCCCCCAAAAAAGTAAAATCTCTTAGCTCAATCAGAAGAGAACCTTCTGGCCAACTGAGTACCATCCAGTTCTTCCAAAACATAAGATCCACCTCTAAATTGACAAACCACTCTATAAGGACCATTCCAACGATTTGAAAAAAGTTTTCCACACTGAGTCTCTAAAGATCAATTATAAGCCAATACAAGATCACCAGGGTTTAAAGGATCTCTGATTTGATTTAGATGTTTATCTTCCCAATACTGAACTGATTTTTCTCTTGATTCCATCATCTTCTGATAAGCTTTGTTACAAATATCTTCACTCTGCTCCAGTTTCTTTGATCTGGCAACTAATAGGTCAGTAGTTGAAGAAACTTGTTCCCAAGAGATACCTAAGAAAGACTTCATTTCAAGATCAAGAGGAAGAACAGCCCTTTGACCAAAGATTATTTCATAAGGAGAGTAGCCAGTGGTTTGCTTGGTGGAAATTCAATCAGAGAAGAGGACCAAGGGAAGAAACTTTCAACAATTCTTGCCACTTTCACCAGCCAGTTTAACCAGAGAAGCCTTCAAGGGAGCAGGGCCTCTTTCCACCATTCCTTGTCCTTCAGGATAATAGGGAGTAGTAACTCTAGGTTTTCCAGGGAGAAATTGGATCATTTCAGCAAGTTTTCCACCAAATTCCAAGCCAACATCAGTAGAATAAGATCAAGCCAAACCGTAACGCATTTTCCAATTCTCATGAAGGAAAGCTGCCACAGATTCAGAACTAAGGTTCTTAAGGAATTTGGCTTCAACCCATCCATAAAAATCATTTCTAGCCACAATGAGGTACTTAGCACCACCTGCCTTGATATGAACCACATCCATAGCAACCCTTCCAAAGACAGTGGACTCCCCAGTAGGATAGCAAATTTCAGCTGGACGCCTAAGATCACGTTTTTGACAAACTTAACAACTCTTGCACCATTGAGAGACAGATTTCTTCAGTGATGGCCACCAGAAACGTTTGGATAATTGTTGATCAGTTTTGGTTTCCCCACGATGAACAAGGCCCTCATGGAGACTTTCAAGGATTGAATCTTCCTTAGCCAGGATAGTAACCACAACAAGCGCACAAGGAGTTCCTCTTTTCATAAGCCTAGATCCTTGGAAAAAGAAACTAGAGGACTTTATTTTAAGGGATCAAAATTCTTTGGCAGAGAGATCAAGGGGTCTTTGGAGAGTTGAAAGGTACTTCTCTAACTTGAGCCAGAAACCTTGTTGGAAACCAGAGTAATCTTGGGAGGAGAAAGCAAAAGCAGGCCAGAAAAAAGGTTCTTCCTCATCAAAATCAATTCCAACATCCAATTCATCATCTCCAATAGGTCTTCTAGATAAACCATCAGGCATAGTAAAAGATTTTCCAGGCCTATGAACAATATCAAAAGAGAAAAGCTGGATAAAAGCTACCCAGCAAGTCATTGGAGCATTTGGAAGACTGGGAGCATTGATCATTTCCACAATGGATCAAGCTTCAGCTTGCAATTCAAAGTGTTGTCCCCAGAGTACTGTTTGGAGTTTCTTCAGCATTCTGGCCACACCACAGAGTTCCAGTTTGGGCTGAGAGTATCTAGATTCCACATCTGAAAATAGCAAAGATTCATAAAGAACAGGGCGTTCCAAACCATTTTCATCTTCCTGAGTAAGGACAGCCCCAACAGATTGATAACTAGAGTTGACAGCCAATTTCATTTTGCCAGCTCCAGGCCCATAAGAGATCTTTTTGAAAACTATGTCATTGCCAAAAATAGTTTTGAGCAACTGAAATGATTGTTTGCAATCTTGGGTCCAAATCCATTCAGCTTCCTTTCTGGTTAGAAAATGCAAGGGTGCACAGATTTTGGATAGAGAGGGAATGAAGATCCTGACATAAGTTACAACACCTAGGAAACCTCTAACTTCAGTTGGATTTATTGGAGTAGGCCAGGAGATGATTTTGTTGACTTTAGAGGGTGCCATCCTTCTTCCTTCCTTGCAGACTATATGACCAACAATTTCCAAGGCAGGGAAACAGGCAGAAAGTTTTGCTCCAGAGACAGTAAGGCCAGATTCCTTGATTTGAAACAAAATCCTTTCCAAGATAGTAGCATACTCCCAGATAAATTTTCAAATTCCTGAGTGCCAAAGTAAGAGCTCATTATCACAGTCAGAAACTGGACCTTTAATTCCACCATCATCAATAAAGATTCCAGCATGATCAGGGATTTCATCTTGGAGGATCCACTTCATCTGAGCCTGATAGACTGCAACCAAGTTGGTGGCACCTTGAGGCAATTGAGTCAGTTGAAATTGTCCAAGAGGAGTATTGAAAGTAGTGAGAGGGCAAGAAATAGGATGCAAAGATCATTCTTCATAACCCCCCATGATGTCTCCCAGACCATAACAGGCTCTCCCAGAGAAGAAATTAACAAATTCTTCAGTGGCAGGAGGAACACCAGAGTCCTTAATAGTAACTTTATTGAGAGGTTGGAGATTGTGAACTACTCTAAGTTTACCATTACTCTTTAGAACACAGAAAACAGGGCTAGAGTAACTGGAGGTTGAATGTTCATATAGACCGGTACAGACTTGTTTGCGGACCAACTTGATGAATTTGTCAACTTTTGCAGCAGGAATAGGGATCTTTTTCTTTTGCCAAGGATCGTGTTCAACTACAGGGATGATATAAGGGAGACCATAGGATTCTTTCAAGAGACCTCTCTCTTCTTCGCAGAATGCAATAGATTTTTCCCTTAGAGATAAGATATTTTTGATCAAATTTAACTCATCAGGTAAAAGCCATCCATCTGGATCAAAGTTGACCACCTTCAATTGTTCTTCAGTGACACGACCACAAGGTACAAAGGGGCCAGTAAGAGAGTGAGATAGACCACAATAAGGATCACAAGATAGAGGAGGACGCATGAGAGGAGGATTGAGATTGAGAGGCATGGGTTGGTTGACAGGCTGGACCTTTTTTGCAACTGGCTTATACTTAGGGGCAAAAGAGATAAGTTCTTGTTTCCTCCAAGCACTCACCAGCAAGACCTGAGTACAAAAGCTGAGACCAGATTCCAACATCCTCCAAGTTTGATGTTCCATAAAATTTTTGAAAGTTGCCTTTTCCATACAAGAGGATCCAAAAGATAACTCTTTGCTCACATGTGTGGCACAAGGTAGAGTTTCAAAAACTATGGTAGAAGAATGCCCTGATGGTGCACAATGGGGAGCACTTACTTTTACCCCCAAGTGCCTCCACTGGAGCCCATACTCCTCCATGCCAAAACCATTAAGAAAAGAATCAAGATAAGGATCTAGTTTATACTCATTGCGGAGAATCAAACCAGAGCTAGAGGAAAATTAATCAGTGATAAGAGTACAAGGAAAAGAAGAAACAACAGAACCAGAGAGAAGAGAAATATTTTTGGAATTTTGTGTTTTAACATGTTTTTGATTTTGGACATTTTTGAGATCAGAAGAAAAAGAAGAAAGAGATGAAAAGGATGAAAAATATGCCTCAGAGATAAAAGTTGGCCCTATAGTTGAAGTCTGAGGCTTAGAAGAACTACAACTGTCAGTATTACCAACTATTCTGCTAAGAAATGAGAGGAGTTAGAAGAATCCTTCTGCTTCCCCTTCAGAACTGATTTAGGTGAAAAACCAGGGAAATCTCTTTCCCAACAACCAGAATCCAAAGAACAGAGATAAACTTAAATCTTCCTACCATCAGCATCATCAAGAAGAATTCTCTCCCCAACTTGATTGGAAAACGTCAGGGTGGCTCCAAAATCTATTAAGAAAGGACGTCCCAAAATCATAGGACCTTCCAAACGAGTGATCCAAAAGTGACAGGTTCCAACAATATTTCAACCAATTTGAACTAGCACATCCTCAGCAATACCCACCAACTCACAAGATTGATTCCCAATTCCATAAACAGCAGAGTTGAAGCTGACCCTTGGACTGAGATTGAGCTTGCAGGCCATTGCATCCAAAATTAAGTTTAGTTGGGACCCAGAATTGACAAGTAGAGAAACCGTTTTGGATGAGTCACCTAGAGAGCATGGTAAAAATCCAAGAGGACAAGAATAAAGATTTGAATCAGAAGGAGGATCTGTTCCACCAGAGTCTTCCATCAAGGTTCCAGAGGAAACTTTCAATTCATCAGGACCAATCTCCACACGTCGCTGAGAAACCCATTTCTTCATGCATTCAGCCACAGATGATGAGATGGAAAGGAGTTCAGCCACAGATAGATCAGGGATTTTAAGATCAGAGATTTTCTTTAATACCCCTTCCACAGCGTTGGGGTGGTCTTTGGAAATTCCCCTTTTGAATCAAACCTTGGGTTGAGTTGGAAGAGGAAGTTCAGGTGAGGGTGGCGCTATAACTGGATCAGTTGGTGAAGGTGATTTGGATGGAAGAGGAGCAGGATCAGAGTATTCTGGGAACCTATCCATGAGGGGTTCCTTTTCTACTTCCATGTCTTCTACCTCAGAAAAAGGAGGCTCCAGTGAAGATTGAAGTTTTACAGGTTTCCAAAGAATTGAATATGGAACAGGAGGAGATTTATGAGGTCTGGGTTCTTCATGTTGTTTCCTAGCTGGATCAGATTGATAAGTTCCAGAAAAGCTGGAAGAAGAGACAGCAGGAGGATACCAAGGTTGAAGAGTTCCACAAGCAGATCAAAAATCAAAAGAGGCCAAGGATGCCTTCTTGGGAGCAGAAGGCTGGAAAGAGGCCACCACATGACAAATTGGATGAGATGAATCAAAAGGGATAAGTGCACCATTAGGCAGAAAGAAGTTGCTTCCTTTCTGTTCCACCAACATTTCCTCCTTGTCCTTCTGGATTTCAGGACAGCAACCAGTTCCATGACCTTCTCTGTGGCAATAATAGCAAACCATGGTTGACCTAGGAACAGAGTTGGATGGTTTAGGGACAACCAGAGAGGAGAGTTTCTGATCCATTTTATTCTCAAAAGCTTGCAGGAGTTTGGTGATCTCATCAATAGTAGGTGTTTCCGGGTGGGTCTGAGGATTTGGTTTAGGTCTGCGATTGGCTTCCATCTTATTCATGATTTTGTTAGATGCTTGAAAAGAGGGGGCAGGGACTGGTTCAGTGATTCTAGGTTTTTCAAAGGTGAGAGCTGTTTGACCTTTAATTACTTTATCCACAGTATTCCTAAGAACCATGAAAGCAGGGAGCTTGAACCAATTATCTCTTGTAGTGATAATGGAGCAGATTTCACCAATTCATCCTTAATTCTTTCCTGCACTCCTGGAGAGAAAGACTGAAAAAATCGCACTTGAATTTCATCCACCGTATCAATGTGATTGTTTTGGATAAGATAGGATTGGATAGGGTACCAAGATTTTCTGAAAGCTTGATAATCAGAGGCTGAGGAGATACCACCATTGGAGGTCCATTGAGAGACTAGGGCATCCAGATCTTGGAGATTGAACCTAGCTATATCAATTTTTCCCAAGTAGGCAATCATTTCCTCCTTAAGAAGTACCCAGTCATGGGATTCAAATCCATCAAATGATTCAATCACTTCAATGACTTCATCAGAGGAGATAAATAATTGAAGTCAATAAGCCATGTCATATTTGCTAGCACTGTCCACTTCAGCAGCCATCTTGTAGGAATCCAGGAACCGTTCAACATTTGTACTGTTAAAGCATAAGTTCTTGTTCTGAGGTTTGATCTTGATCATCTTGGCCCAAAAAGAGGTAGAAGGGGTACTGATAGATTCCATTTTGACAAAATATTTCCTAAGGGATACAAAGAACAGATTTCCAAAGTGGCTCACGAGTGTGGCAAGGGTAGGGTTTACAAAAAAATGACTAGGATCAAACCCCTTGATGGTGCACAATTGGGAGGACTTACTTCTGGAACAAGTTGCCTCCACCGATCAGATCTAGATTATAACAGAAACACAGAAAAAAAAAAGAAAAAAAAGAAAAAGAGAAAAAGATTGAATTTCAAAGTTGATTCCACAAATCTGGGACTGTAAATTTCAAGGTTGCTCGTTTGATCCCCGCCCGGGGGACCAAATGTAAGACTCCAAACGGCTCAGTGCATTGGCAGTTCTGTGGAGGGGATAGGTGCTTTTTTAGGCTGCCCTCCTGAGTGTTACAAAAATATTTTAATCTAACCAGGATCAAGGTCCAGTAACCTTTGTTAATGAGAAATCAAATGGGATAGGGATAAGTCAATAGCAACAATAGCTGAAGGGGAAGAAGCACTACCTGAATCAAGATGATGAGGAGAAAGACTTTGAACAAAATAAGTTAAAGTTTGCTCAGCTGCGCCCACACACTAATAACTCTGGTTTTCAGCAGGTGCTTGGGAGAAATCAACTCAAACCCAATCAATCTGGTTCTCAATGAACCTGCCCAACTCTCTGCAATCAAGCGCTTGAAGGGTACCAGATAACGGTGCGTGGCTGCACAAGACAATGCAATATGTTTATGGATCACTGAAACAAACAGTAACAATTTTGGACTAAGAGTAACCCAAAACTTCTCAAGAATTCAAGAATAGTTTGGCAGAATGCGACTTGAATAATTAAAGGGAGGTTCAAAACTCCAGGTTTAAACTTAATAAAACCTCTTAGTCAAACGTGACTGGTCCAGAAAGATAATCAAATGAATGATCAAGACCAAATAATGGTCAGAAAAAGGGATCAAGAGTGGTATAACACACTCAAGAATTCAATGTAATGAATTCTTCTTCAACCAGCAAGGCTCTGGTTGGTGATAAGGAACAGGGCCACAGAAGGGCAGATCAGAGTTTTAGACTTTAAAAAAAGTCAAGGGTAAGGGATAAGGATCAAGGGATAATCAAAAGATATATCCGGATAAGTGATCAATTTCACAAAGGAAGGAGCTCTTGGATCAGAAGCTCATAATTCTTATTAGTGGGGAGAATTGATGATGGAAAAAAGCAGGGGAGAGCCCCTCCTTTTATAGGCTAGAGAGCCCTGTAACTATTTACAATTGGATAACACAAATGAAAGCAGATTTTTTTTTTTCTTAGTGATCAAAATGATGAGGCTCAAGCTTGGGGAGGCCCAGTTCCCTTCTGCCAATCTTCCAGACTGGGGTGAGAGATTCTCACCCCCGCCTGTCGCTTGCAAACGTCCATGCGGACATTTGCACACCTAGTAACAATGCAACACCCCTCCCATCCAAATCTGGAGGGGGGTGAGAAAGAAAGAAATTGTACAATAAAGGAAAATAACAAAGCGGTGATGGTGGTGATGATGAGGATGCCATGATGAATGAATCAATGATGAGAGGGAAGGCGATGATTTGGGAATGGCCAAGCAATGGGGAGGGTCATGATGAACAATGCAATGAGGATGAGGAGGAGCAATGTGATGAGGATGAGGATGAGCAATGCAATGAGGATGAGGAGGAGAAACGCAATGAGGATGAGGATGAGAAATGCAATGAGGATGAGGAGGAGCGACGCAATGAGGACAGGAAGGGTTGGAGTGAAGGATCCAAATTTTTTCTAAGTTCAATTTTTTTTTTTAAAAATTTTTGAATTCTTTTCCCAAGGTGTCCCAAATGGTTCACCACAGCGCCTATGACAAGGTGAGTTGCCTTCCTTCAGTTGTTCTCTTTCACAGTGGTGCATGTTCCAGGGAAGGCCTTTACAATGCCAGATGTGCTGTCTTGGTAACTGCCCAATGATCTGTACAAAGGCGCAGAACCACTGGATGTGGAGGCCCCAACGGTTAAGGTAGGGGTGGTGGAAGTAGGTTAAACTCCTTCTCCAGCAATCCAGAAGGTATGTGGTCCTCAGTTTGTATTTGCGGCATCTTGGGTTTCAGGATGACACGCCAGCCAAGATTGTTTAATGGATTTGGCCAAGAATGGGAAATTTATACCTGCAGGAAGGACAGCTTTGGCGGCGGAGTGCACTGGTAATGCTTGTGGTCAGAACATTGAGGGTGGATCAGGAGATAATTCTAGGAAGTCTGCATGACAATCTTGGTCATTGCGTCAAGCTTGAAACACAGAAGCGGGTGGGGGAAAGGTTCTGGTGGCTGTGGGTAGTATGCGTGGTGCAGGAGTGGGTACAGTTTGCAAAGCGTGTCAAAAGCGGAGCGCAAAATTACCTTGCAAAGTAGGTATCCCCACTGGAGAGGACGCCTTGTTTGGGCGGGTTTCTCTGGATGTTGTGCACATCAAGGCAGGTACGTTTGCTTACCTCCTTGTTGCGCAAGACAATCTGTCAGGATGGGTGGAAGAGCGGCCGCTGGTGAAGCTTTTGGCGGAAAGATTTGGTCAGTTTCTGGAGGAAGATTGGTTAGTGCGTTACAGATCACTTTGGCTGGTAACGGTAGATTGGGGTGCAGAGTTCTGGGTGCAGTTGGCCGAGTTGGTGCAAAGTTGCGGAGAAAAGTTTGGGCAAGTGACAGAGTACTATCTGGAATGCGCAGGGATGATTGAGCGTGGTCACCAGCCAATCAAGGACGCAATGGTGAAGATGTGCAGCAAGGATGGCAAGCAGTGGCAGGAAAACATTCTGGTTGTTCTTTTTGCGGATCAGAGTTTTGTGAAGAGATCAACAGTTTATTTGCCATACAAGCTGCTATTTGGGCAGCAACCCGTGCTGCCAATTGACATTGAGCTGGAAACCTTTCTATTTATTGATTGGTTGAAGGTTCAGAGGTCCGCGGATCTGGTTGAGGCCCACGCCAATCAACTCCTGCAACGGTAAAAGATGCTGGAGAAAGAAGCTGGGAGACTGAAGGCAACCCACACCAAGTTGGTCCGCTACTGGGACAAGCGCTGCGCACATAAACTCTGGGATCCATTGCAGAAGGGTTACTTGGTTCTTCTTTACAACCAGAGCCTGGAAACTCAATGGGGGAAGCTGTTTGCTAATTAATGGAACGGGCCTTTCCCTGTGATTTCCAAGTTCACCGGGGGTAGCTACCAGTTGGAGGAATTGGATGGAACTCTGCTCAAACGGAAGGCTGCGGCTTTGCACGTGAAACAGTACTTTGCGCGGGGCTCAACTTCATTTGAAAAGAAGGCTGGGTAGGATAGCAAGGGGGACAACAACGTGGATCCTTTTTCCAAGGACAAGCCCGCGCGCGGGCTTTGCATCCGGCGGAGTAAACAAATGCAGACCGCTGGGGGGGAACAATGGATGAATAGGGGATATGATTGGATTTTGTGAGGGGGTGTTCTAGCCAGTTCACAGCTGGGATAACTAGACACCCCAGAATGTTTTTTTTCTTATTTTCTTCTCTGTGGATTGGATTTTGGGATTATTTCTGGCTAGGGATGGTTTCTTTTAGGTATAGGCACGGTGCAAATCTGGGTCCACCAACACAAGGACAAGCCCCGCATTCCAGAAGCAAATGCATGGATGATTTCCAACGGATGATTCAGGGAACTAGGGAAGCGCGCGGCGCGGAACGGATGTGGTTCAAAGAGCAAAGGCGTGGGCTTGGCAACAGGTGGGTGTTTTTTTTTAAAAAAAATCTTTTTAAGTTTTCTTGGTTATCTTTTAGACGGAAGGTGCAAATGGGTTTGGGTGGATTATTTTTCTTTCTCTCTATCAAGGTTGTGCGCACGCGGCTGGTTTTCTTTGTACTCTCTCTGTTCTGTAGATGGGTACAGGGAACTGTGTGGCAGTTTTTCTGGGGCGTTCCATGTACCTTGAGCAGATACTTCTCACTCTTGCGGGTTTCTCTCAAAAGCACGTATCTTGCGCGCGGATGTTCTCACTCTCACCGGATACTCTCAGTGGCCCGTATTCCTCACTATTGCAGGTTTCTCTGAAAGCGCAGATCTTGCGCACAGCTCTTATTTCTCTCAAGGTTCTCACAAAGCCCAAAGGCGGCTCAGGATGCCACAGCAAAAGTCCTTATCTTTGCATAGGCGCAGGGATGAAAACAAGATGGAAGGAAGAAAGGAAGAAAAGGTGGGGCAATCCACCTATTTCAGCCAAGTTCTCATCACTTCCTCTGCGTCCACGCAAGCCTCTGCAGCTAGGGATTGTAAAGCTGCCAAGAACTTGCATTGCGCATTGGAAGTGTGCGCGTAGGGAACCGCTAGAAATTGCCAGAGTAGTTTTTCCACATTGTTCACCATTGCTCCAAACCTTTCCAAGGGAAGTTCTGCAACTGGAGGGATCTCTGCGATCTCTGGAGTTGCGGTGTAACACTTCAAACGGTTCTAGGCCATGGCAGTTCTGTGGAGGGGAAAGGTGCTGTTTAGGCTGCCCTCCTGAGTGTTACAAAAATATTTAGATGTAACCAAGATCAAGGTCCAGAACCTGGTAAATGGGGAATCAAGTAGTAAAGGATAAAGATGATAGTAGTTCGGTAGCAATGGAACAGCACTATCTGAGCCAAGATTATGTGGGAAAAACTTGGACAAAAGAAGCTAAAGTTTGTTTAAAGTTCAAAGAACAAAGCTGTTTCATGTAAACAACACCCACAAGCTAATAACTCTGGTTTTCAGCAGAAGATTGGGGATGATCAACTCAAACCCAACCAACCTCCAGGTTCTCAATGAACCTGCCCAACTCTACGCAATCAAGTGCTTGAACGGTACCAGATAACTGAGGGTGGCTGTACAAGACAAAGCACTATGTTTAAGAAGCTCTAAAAGCAAACAGTAACTGATTTGAAGCAAGGATAACCTCAAAACTTCTCAAGGAACTCAAGAGTAGGCTGGCAGAATGCAACTCCAAAAAAATAAGGGAGGTATAACACTCCAGGTCTTAAGCTTAATAATACCTCTTCAATCAGTTGTGATTGGCTCCAGAAAGATGATCAAGGAGGGATCAAGACCAGTATGGTCAGAGAAAGGGATCAAGGAGTGGTATAAAACACTCAAGAATTCCAACATACAGAATTATCTTCAACCGGCAAGGCTATTGGTTGGTGATAAGGATCAGGCCACAGATGGGCAAAGACTAAGGATCAATGGATCAGGGGGCAATCATAGATATACCCAGGATGAGGATGAGGATCAGATTTCAATGATAACGGGGGGACATATGCAAAAACTCCCATAGATGATTGGAAAAAGGCAGGGGAGAGCCCCTCCTTTTATAGACAAGAGGTCTGTAGAATATTTACAGAGAGAGATTTACAGATAGAGAGGAAAAAAGTTTTTTTTTTTTTAGGATCTAAATGGAGGCTATAGAAAAGTTCATAAAAATGTTACTTTTTCTGTACTGGTCCAGAGGTGTCCCAGATTGGGCACCACAGCAGCTGGAGGGTTTACAGCGGCCGCGGGTTCCAGTGAAAACTTGATCACCATGGGAGACAGGTCGCGCGCAGGCTCCGGTGATGGTGCTGGCGGCGGAGGGGATGAAACCAGAGGAGGAGCTGGTCTTGGAGGAGTAGGAGGATGCGGTGGCAGCAGACAAGGAGCTGGCCTTGGTGGTGGAGGAGGAGGCACGGACAGACGTTTTGGGATCCTTGGTTCCATTGCTGGTACATTCATTTTTACCCGCACAGCCCACTCATGGGCGGCGTTCTGGAAGGCCGCAAATTTCAGAAATTATTGGCGCCTCAGAGGTCCAGCACAGCGGAACGGTGAGCCCAAGTAGTGACTCTTGTGCAATCAAGGATTCTGGGCGGCGCGTTGCAAACGGTTGCAAGGTGAGCCAGGCGGGGTCCACTTGTTTGTTGAGATCTCCTTGTTGCTCAAGATCACAAAGGAGTAACCCCAGGTCCTCTTGCGCGGGCAACCTTGAGGGCGGTTGCATGGCATGCCCTCCAATATGGAGTGGCGGTGGTGTCTGGCTTGGCATGGGACACAGGCCTGCTGTCCCGGAAGGATATGGCACAAAAGACTGTTCTGGCTGCAGTATGTGCAGGACATGGCTGTAAAAGAGTGGAGGATGAGGTGTTTTCTTTCTTTGGTGTGATGAAGGGGTGCGTAGGGGAAGGTGGGACAACTGTGGTATAGTTGGGGGCAGGTGAGATAGTGGTGGATCTCTGGGGACAGAACTCAATTTGGGGGGGATGTGGTGGTCTTTTATAGAAGTGAGTTGGAATTGGCTGCATGCTGCGCGCTCAGCAGTAGTGGCGGGCTCAGAAGGGGTGGCGTGCTCAGAAATGGGTGCGGCTTTGCCCAGCAAGTTGCGCTGGGGGCTCAGCAGCAGTCAAATTGGGCTCAGCATCTGCAGACGCGGGATGGATGGGATTGGATTGGACGGATTGCATGCGGATTGTGCATTTCAAGGCGCAGATTGGATTGCGCAGATATATCTTGCATATATGGAATGGCGCGTTGGGCGGATGCAGTAATGCGCGGGGGGCTCTGAGTTGGGCGCAGCGTGAGGGCTGTGTCATGAGAAGGACAAATTGGGTGGATGTAATGGCAGGCAGGAAATACAGATGGATATGGGATATGGGATGGGAAGGATAGGGTTGGGGCTAGGGTTCTGTGGTTAGGGATTGTATTTCATTATTCTTGCTTGTTTCTGGTTGTAATTAGGTTAGGGTTGAGGGGGAGGTTAATTAAACCACACCCTCAACCCGGATGGAGCATCAGACATCAGATCACAGAGGATCACATTGGGTCATTGTAGGTTTTGGAAGGTTCTTTACTCTCAATTCTCTATCTGTCAGTCAAAGGGTGAACAGTTGCACTCAGGTTTTACAGACGCAAGGGATCAATAACTTCAAAACCTGGAAACCTTTTAAGGAGAAGTCCTCTTCTGAATTCCACAGCGGTAAACCTGGAAAGAATGTGGTTTTTGGGAGTCTTCAAAAACAACACTAGGGGATAGAAAGGCATCTCAAACCCCTGTAGAATAACTTTGACAAATTTTGGCCATTTTTATGGCCTTCAAAATTTCCGTCAAAAAACTGAAAAAAAAAGCTCCACATCTCAAATCTTTTCACATTTTTAATCTTTTTTCTTTAATTATTTTGAGAAATCTGAAGAAAAAGAACTTTTCAAATATGGCAGGCCATTGAATTATAATTTTTCCAGAATTTTAGTACCTCACTTTCCTGACAGAAAATTAGATTTATATCAAAAATGAGACATTATTTTCAATTCTTTTTATTATATTTCTATGAGATTTTACAAATTCTCACTTTGCATTACTTTTGGTGAGAATTTCAAAGGGCGCAAAAAAATTTTCCAGGGATTTTTTCTACCTTATTTTTCCCCAAAGAATTCATAATTTAAAACACAAAAATGGTGTTTTTTTCTCTAAATCAATGAGTGAAAAAAATTATGAAAAATTGATCAAAAAACAGACAAATGTTTCAATCAATATCATTTTGTACTACTTTATTATTTATAATACCAGGAAAAAAATATTCAAACCAAGTTCCAAGTTATTATGAATCAAATATTCCCATTTTTGTTATTCCTTGCTAGCAAAAGCCTTCCAAAGGGGATCTAATTGGGGAGCTGGCCACAGTTTAGAATTATAGTGGAAAGAAACTATGTGCTGAAAATCTTCCAAAATAATTAAACATATGTGATATTTTTTAGAGTGGGCAGTTGGAGGTGAATTGAGGGGCAAATAAGTTGATGGCATCAACTTAGATAGAAGTACCACTGGCCTTTTGTACAAATCTGCAAGCAGGAAACCATGGCAAGGGAATTTCATCCAGTAACTTTGAGTAGCAGGTCCAGAAGTGTGGTTGAGATGTTTTCTTGCTTTTTTAAAATTTTTATCCTGGACTTGATCCATGAAGTTTTCATCCTTGAAGATAGAGTTTGATTCCATTTCATTTATAATTTCCTGATTTATTTTGCTCCAATCTTCAGATTTACAGCCCAAATTAACTGCTACTGATCTAGACCCACAGTTCCCATCACCCATCACATCTTGAACATGTGAAATTTTTGGTATGGCTGTCTTTGTGAAAATGAAATTTTGGTATTGATAATAAGGAAAAAAAGATGAGTATTATTTAAGATGAAATGAAAAAAAAACAATTCATACTGAATTTATCAATAGCCACCACTTCAAAATTATCATAAGATGAAAAATAAAATTTTTTGAAGTTCATCCCAAAAAAAGGGGGTTAATCATTGAACCATAAAGCAAGATTAATTCAGAAATTTATTAAAAGTTTCTATTTAAGATGGTATGGCTGTTGGAGCAAAGATTGTATTCCCTGGAGACCTATAAGCATCTTCATCCTCATCTTGTTTTTATCTTCTCTTGATCCTCTTGAAAGTCCCAGGACTTAAATTCTTTGAAACAAACCTCTTATTGATTATGGTTCCTGACATCTGAGTGACAAATGAAAATATGACAATCAATGGAAACTAGAAAAAAAATTAAGACCCCCCCCAACCAAGAAGAAAATTACTAACTTTCTTTATTATTTCCAATTCTTCAAGATATTTGAGTTCTTCTCCACTCAATTTCTCTTCAGTTATAAACTCATCCTGTTCCAAATGCAATGTTAGCCTAATAAAAAAAAAACACCTCTTCCTCTGATTCCTGTTTCTTTTTTCCCTTGGCCTTTTCATTGTCTTCCTTTCCTTTCCTTTTCCTCAGAGTCTGAAATTAGAGGAATCCAATTTTCAACCATATGATTTTAAAATTAATTAAACAGAAATTTATAAAAAAACCACAAAAGGAAAAAATTAACAATTGAATTGACCACTTGGTGCTTCCTTGGTATTCCTGTTCTCTAGGTACTTCAACATATTCAAATCTAGATGGATCCCTCTTAGATGAATGCTGAGAAAATATTCTGCTTTTGTTGGGACTTCCTTTGGGTCTTCAAAAAATTTTCCTTTCTTCCTTTGATAGTGGCTCTTGAATGGGATTCATTTGATACTTCCCTTTTAACAGCTTCATCATTTCCCCAAGGTAAAAATTTTTTTCTCCTGGGCGCAATTTTATGAAGGCCAATTTTAAATTTGCAACCCATCTGAGTCGCAAATGGCCATTTGTGACCCATCTGAGTTGCAAATGGCTGTTCATGACCCATCTGAGTCGCGTTGTTATAATATATATACTTTTTTTCCAACATTCTTTTTAATTTTTTATGTATTATTTCTTTTTTTGATTTAAATAAAAAATAAAAAAACAAAAAACAAATAAAAAATAAATTAATCAATTCAATTGAAAATATAAATATTAAAAAAAATTATAAATATTAAAAAAAATTATAAATATTAAAAAAAATTATAAATATATAGAAAAGTATAAATAAATAATATGAAATAAATAAATAAATTAATTAATTAAATTAGATATATACATATATATATATATATAATGAAATAAATAAAATCCACAATTTCTTTTGCCATTCACAACCCACCTGAATTGCAAATTGCTGTTTGCAACTCAAATGGGTTGCAAATCAAAATGGGTTGCAAATTGCGCCACGCAACCTGTTTTGGGTAGTAAATGGGGGGTTTCAAGGTTTCAAATTTAGCATTTCCCTTTATGGAATCCTTCAAAGAGTTCATTCTGAAACTGGTTTATGTTGGTTGATTTGGAAGGTGATTCATGAGATGATTGAGAATGTTGGCATGACCCCTTCTCAGCAAGCTATGAATAATTCTAAAATGAAAGAAGAAAAAACTGCAGAAATCATTCTTAGAATTATTTTTTCTCCAAGAAAAGAAAAAATACTGAAATAGGAGGTTTGACATGCCACTTGGGATGAAAATAATCAAGCAAAACTGTTGCTTCTTGAGATTGGCCTTCTTCACTTGGTTCACACAAGGAATTCCCATGAAGGAAGAATAATCAAAATCAGAAAAGGTGGTTGATTCTTATGCTGAAATGTGAAAGGAATGCACAATCTTGAGAGCATAGTGGCTTATTTTTCCTGGGAGGTGTTAAAAACAAGATGGGAGACCAATGAAGCTCTTGAAGTCTTTCTGAGAAGTTTCAATGGCAGTTTCATGGAGTTGAATTGAAACTGAATGATATATTTGGTGAACTAAATCAGAAAAGGAACCAGAAGAAGTTGTGATAAATTTTTTGACATAAGATTGAAGCCCTTGTGTTCTAGATGTGCTGGTATTTCCAAAATTTAGGTGCTTTTTTGCAGAATATGAAAAAAATTTCTTTTTAAAGGAAGCCAGTTGTCAACAAGTTAGTCAGAATCAGGGGGATTCCATACTACAGTCAGTTTGGTAAAATTATCTTGATAAGAATTTTCAGATTTGTATTTGACCAGAATATTCCAGTTTTTTCTGAATATCATCCATTCTTCTTCAGATTTAAAGTGTTTTCTACAATTTTTTTGAATGTTTTTAAATATATGCAAAACACAGAGTAAATGATTAGAGTTGGGAAATACAGTTTCAATGGAATCAATCAGGCCTTGCTCTTTGTCAGTCACAATCACTTTGGGTTCTTCATGTTCTAATAATTTATGAAGTTAATGGAGAGCCCATTTATAGTCTTCCTTTCTTTCTTTGGAGAGGAAACAGAAAAAAACAGAGAATTTTCTAGCACAATTGTTGACCCCAAAAATTTGAAGAAGAGGCAAGGAAAATTTTTTGATTTTATAGGTACAGTCCATGATTAATACTGATGGAAAGATTTTGATTAATCTAATAGAATCTGGGTGAGAAATGAAAGAAGAAGTAATATGATTACTTTGATTATTGATATCATATGTAAAAGAAGAGTTTCTTAATTCCATTATGAAGCTTCTATTAGTGATTTTCCTTCCAGTTTTTCTTTTTAAATTTTTGATCTTTTGTCATAGATTGTACTAAGGGTTTTGTGAACAAGAGAATTGGAGGACATCATTAAGGAATTAAGATTTTTAATGGGAGGAAACCTAGCTTTGGTTAAAGAATTGACCATATCCTCATGATCACCCTGAATCCTTCCATGAACTGGATGGGTGGATGGATCAGTTGATGGTGGATGATTTTAATCAGGGCATTGAATTTTTATTTCCCAAAGACCAGAACTCTTGTTAAAGCTTCCAGAGAATTTGAAGGGAAAGTTTGTCTTTCTAGTTGATGGAAGTCTTTTGCTATCCAAACTGGGTTTATATTCCTCAGATTTTTAACATTTTTAAGTATATCTTTGCTCTTTTGTATTGGAGACTTTGGCCTAAATGGCATATCAATGGGATTTATCCCACTCTTGAACAGCATCCACAAGTTCCCCCTTTGAATGATATTATAATTAAGGTGGAGGAGCCAAAGGGGTGGAATCATGGGGGTGATCTAAATCAGTTGAAGCAGTAGAAGGAGAAGCAGCAGAGGCAGATAGTGGAGCAGAAGAAGAATCAGCAGAGGCAGATAGTAAAAGTGGGTTGCTCTCTTGTTCAGAAATTTTTTGTTTGGGATTTTCATTTTTAGATTTCTGTTTTTATATGAAGACTTGATTTTTTTGATTTTTGGTTGATTTTTTGTATCCCTGAGGGTGGAGTGTTTAATTTTATTGGTTGAGTTGTGTTGATTAGTGATATGTGATTGGTTGGTGGTGTGGAGTTGTGATGATTGGTGATGGTGGTGATTATTGGTGTGGTTTGGTGTGGATTCTGGATTTTGATAGGTGATTTGGTGGTTGAGGAAAAGATTCAACCGCCCCAAGAGGTGAGGAGGAGGAAGGAAATCATTCAAAATCATATTGAATATCAGATTATTCATATAGAAGAGCCCAAAAATGCAAACCTACCCCAAAAGTGGTTCATAAATGTTATTTTGAGGTTAGAAATTTGAGGGCCAAAGCAAGTTCAAAAAAATATGAAGAAAATATATTTAGGCTTCATTTGAAGTGAATTTCAGAACTTTAAACTAAGTTTTTCCTGAAAAAAATCAAAAAAGTATCAGAAATTGCTTCAAAACACACCCCAAAACTGACACTTCCCATTATTGTTGTAGATGAATCAATTTTATTGGGTGAATAATTGATCCTAAAAACCCCAAATCATTTTTCTGGGCCCTTCACAATTCCCACTAAAATACTGCAAACTGAAAATTTGGAAAATCTCATGGAAAAATAACAAAAAAAAAGAATTGAAAATAATGTCTCACTTTTTATTGAAAGCCCATTTTCTGGTGGGAAAGTGAAGTACTAAAAATCTTGAAAAATTATAATTAAATTGCATGCCATATTTGAAAAAATCTTGTCTCTTCAGATTTCTCAAAAGAAAATCAAAGAAAAACAATTAAAAATGTGAAAAGATTTGAGACGTGGAGTGAATTTGACTTTTTTTTCAGTTTTTTGATGGCAATTTGAAGGCCTTGAAAATTTTAAAATTTTTCAGATTTATTCTAAAGGGGTTTGAGATGCCCTCATATCCCCTAGTATTTTTTTTTGAGGACCCCCACAAACTACGTTTTTTCCAGGTTTATCACATGCGTTGGGGACCTCAGGGGACGTTGTGGGGACGTGTCACAAGGGCTGATGACATGAAAGTAGGGCTTGGCACAGAGGGGACTCTAATCTCAGTAGGCTTGGGGGAAAGGATACTGGAATATTCTACAAGGAGCAGATTAGTACTTAATTGAAGATAAGGTGCTGTTTGACACTTGCTGGGATGGATTCCCAGTAAGAAGTATCAAACTGAGTTATTGGCAAAAAAATCAGGAAGAATGAAGAGGAGACCAGTTTAAATATACAAGAGGTTTGAACTAAAACAGGGGTACTAGTGATTGGGGCTCAGACTACATATGTGATGTCATGGGAACAGTCTAGGTAACAGAGAGGGATGATCAGGTACACTACTACATTGGGATAGACTGCTTCTACATTGGGGCAAGGTTACAGGTCTGGAATTTGTATGTTGGGAGAGCACAGTTGAAGGGTATATAGTTTACATGGAGGTCATGATACTATCTACTAAGTAGAGAGAGTATGTAATACAATCTGCAAGAGGATGTACATAAGGATTCCCAAGGGATAAACCATGACAGATTATGGGTTAGACAGAGTTAATAAGGTTAGAGTATGTGCAGACCTGGGAGATTAATTATGTGCAAGCATAAGGAGTCTATCTGCATAATGTATGAGGTTAGACTATATGTAGAAATGTACTGCATGAAGATCCTGAGGTATATAGTTACTGGATACATATTGATATAAGTCTCCTGAGCCTTGAGGTTGAAGTTCCTTGGAAAGTAGATCAGGCCTGAGGTTTAGATTGGGTTTGCTGAGTTTAGATACTGAGGTTAGACTGAGATAGGTGTCAGTATGACAGTACCCCCTGGTTAAAAGGAGGGCATCTCCTGATGACCATAAAAGGAGAGATTGAAGAGGCCATCCAGGTTGTTCCTTCAGCCATGTCTAACTTGAGCTTTCCTTCCCCCTACCCAGAACCATCACCACCATCCACCCCATTACCATCCTTATCCCCCTACCCCAGATCACCTACACCCACCTATACAATGGAAAATACCCACAGATACCATGCATTCCAACAGTATTACCCAACTTGTGAATATGGGTGTACCAAGTTGGAAAGAATCTGCATTACCAGTATCAAATTTAACTCCTCCACGTTTGGAAGCTGTAGACAGTATGGAAGATTATGTGATATTGAAAAGCAAGGCAGGAAGGCCATGGGGTCAACCTCATGGGTCCTGGAGAAGAGCCAACCCTTTGAGGTGAAGGAGGCTCCAGATGGTGATGGCATGAATGTGGGCTATTCATCTAGGATTGATGAATCTTCAGGTAAGATTTTTTCCAGATTGCTCTGTTGGATGATTGCTGTATTGATTTTGGGGCTGGCAGTTTGGCTGATGCAGGAGAATTTGCAGAAAGTGCAGGAAAAAAGACACAGTTTGTGTTGAACTGGGTGTTTGGCACTAGATGGCATGTTGAAGCAGCCAGATGAGGAGCGCAGAGAAGCTTTGTAAGGTGGGGAACCCTGCATGTAGATTCAGAAAGCAATTTTGTAGAAGTTTTTTCAAAAAGAATGAAAAATGGGGATGGCATGGGATCTTTCAAACCCATCAAAACCATCAAAGAGATTGGTCAAGGTGTCAAAGCAACAAATCAAAGTGTCAAAGAAAGCTGTTGAAGTGTCAAATCAATCCGTCAAAGCGCCAACAGTTGAAAAGTTGAACCTCCCCATCAAATTGTCATAGCAGTTTGTTGAAGCATCAAAGGTCAAATTGTTGGGCCTTCACGTCAAACCATTGAAGTTTCCAAATTCAACCCGTCTAAGAAGTCTGTTGAAGCGTCAAGTTTTGAACCATCAAGCAGTCAAAGAAGGTTGTTGAAGCATTGAGGAGGATGAAGACACCAAGGGGAGTTTAGAGATGGAGTTGACTGAAATGGGATAAGATAGGGAAGTAAAAAGAAGTGTTGGGAAAGGAAAAGAGAAGGAGGTCATTGTCAAAGAAGGGGGCAGATCAGATGACTCTTTGGAGTTAGAAGTGTTAAAATATGTAGGCACTGTTGTCTGTGCCACATATTGGTGTAATCTAAATGGGATGCACTAATAGGCCGCTATGGCCCATTGGAAAAACACATGGACCACACGGGCCTGTGTTGATGTCACAGATTTGGGGAAACCTCCATCAAAACATGTGAAATAATTCATTTGGTAGATGGGCCATAACATGCCCATTGGGATGGATTGGCCACCCCAACCAAATGGGCTTTGATGTGCATTATTGTGCCCAAGGTTCATTTTGGACATATTTGGCTAGCCAGGCTGGCCTGCCAAAGTTGTCATTTCTTGGTTTTGCGCTGGGATGGCCTGTTGGGGTTGTTGCCTGTGTTTCTGCCCGCTCTGGGCCACTTTTTCTGGCTCATGGCCCTTTGAAGGGCCCAACAGCCCGCGCAGGGCCATTGTAGGGGGGTAGAGGGACTCCAAATGGAGTCCCCTACCCCAATGGCGGTTGCGGCCGGGGGATCTGGGACCAATGGTCCCGGCTCCATCCTCTCCCCTTGCTCAACATTGCAAGCAAGGGGAGATGGCTGGTGGAATACCAGCAGCCATCAAGACCACCCAGGCTGGTTGCAGTGAGGCAACCAGGGGTGGGAGGGGATTTCATCACCCCCCCACCTGAGCAAGCAAGCAATGGGGGGCTCTCCCCCCCCTTGATACTGAGGGGGAGGATCCAAGGGCTGGGGGGACCTGATCCCCTCCAGCCCACTTAGGGTTGATATGGCCTAGGCCAGTTGCATCAAGGCAACCGGCAGTGGGGGGGATTTCATCACCCACCCACCTTTGTGTGTGGTATAGTGCAAAGGACAAGCGGGGCGCTCTCACCCCCCCCCCCTGTTACCAAGGGGGAGGCACCAATGGCTGGGGGGAATTTATTTTCAGCTCTCTGATACCAGGAACCTTGCAGTCCTTTAGCTACAGAGAGTGATAAAAATCCTGGAATGATAATAATAATTATGATTCCAATAATAAACGCTTAGAAGCTCAAATAAATGATTTAATAAGAGCAGTTGCAAGGTTTAATTGGTTTGGTGGTAGATGGTTTTCAATATAATATAAAAGAGGGGCCACAGTATTATACTACTGGGGATCTTTACAGACAAGCAACCTCTCTTCAAGGGGCCTCCTTGGGCAGTTTAAGAACCTTGGAATAAAGATGGGTGCCTTAGAAAGGACTTATTCCACTAGTGGCCAGGCTTAACAGCTCAAGCGGCCTAGACAGGAAGGGTAACACTCACTCTGAGCACTTTACCACGAAAATCCTGGAATAATTGGAAGGTTTTCAGAGCAGATGGGGTAGATTGCTTGACTAAACTTCAATGGTTGATTGGTTAAAATAGTTAAATAATACTACGGCAGAATAAGTCATAAATGACTTGCTTATCTTCATATAAGCACTTGATTAACAATGACACGGTGTCTGATTGATAATAAATAAATTCCTGGTAAAACTAATTGAATAATGGATCCAAAGAGGTCTGTATAAATACCTTTTTGGGGTGTTTTTTGGTCTTCTCAGGGCACGTAGAGAGGGTTCTGCTCGTGGGCTGAGGCTGGCAAGCTAGTCAGGGCACGATTTTCACGTCTACTTGGTGCTTTCAATCAGCTGTCCTTAGATCTGCTGGATTTCTGTACTATTTTAGCCACAGGATCTGTTAATTAGTTAAGGCTTAAATTTGATCATTCTGTACTCATCCTTTATTTGTATTATTGATATTGCTTTAAAGCGTGCAGATGTGGATGCTTACTGATTGTCCGTCATCTGCTGATCATTTATATAATTTTTAATAATTTTTATGAACACTTCTTGTAGTGTTTTGTGGTCTTCAAAGATCAAGATCTGTGGTTTGCGTGGTAGTCTCTGATCTTTGATTTATTATTAAAAAATGTTTAAAACTTTATTTTCATTAATTTTATTTAAGTATTGATCTTTTTAGATCATTACTAATGCATATGTTGTTTTGTTACATATACTAGGCAACCCTAACAAGGTTGTAGCTCTTCTGAGCGGTACCTGGTTGTCACGACGGATCCAGGCGCGGGGATTAGTAGTACAGATGCGCGCGGGGTAGGATCCGCTGCGTGCGTGGCAGAATTAGCTGCGCGCGGGTCCCTAGTACGCGGGATCCTGCTGCTGCTAGTACGTAGGGTTATGTAATGATGCAGGGCTGCGCGCGGGAATTGTGACATAACACATTTCCGCGTGTAACTCCTAAAATATACACAACACCTCAATTCTGAGTGAATTTTAGGTGTAAACCCTATACGTGACAACACGTGTGAAATATTGAAATGGCCAAAAGGTGCCATACAGGTGTCATAATTTCCAGTACCTTTCCTTTTAATTATTTTAAAAATATAAGGACTTGGAATTCAAGGGTGGGGTCAGTGAGTGACCCTACCCAATTTTGGGTGAGGAATCCATTCCTGTAATAATATTTATGGATTTCTCACTCCTTGCTTTGTTAATTGAGGTATTCTCATTTTTTGTATTTTGTGTTACTATTTGACAGTTTTGCTCTGTATATAGTAGCAAGCTGACATTTATCCCCCTCCAGCCCACCATTTTGCAACAGTCCTCCTGGGGATAATTGCTTCCCAGGAAACCAGGAGGGGTTTTGACCACCCCTGCTGGTCACCTAGGTAGTAAAGAGGGGGGGGTACAGCATGTCTGCCAGTTACACCCCCCCCCCTGTGTGAGTTTGAGACCCAACCAAGGTGAGTCCTGGGTCCCACCAGGCCCATATAAGGGGCCAGGGGGTGTTTTCATGAGGCAACCAGCCATTAAGTATGGTCAGAGGGGGAACATGGCGGGTTTTAAGGGACAACCAGCCCAGGGATTGAACAGCAAAGGGGCTGATTCAGCCCTGTGAGGGTGGAAACACCAAAATCAAACAGAACAGTCTGGTTGAAAGTGTTCAGGGGAAAATGCCATGTGGGCTGATTCAGCCCAAAACAATTAACAAGGCCTGTAAAGCCTTGAGAGCACTTTTGGGGCGGAAATTTTTCCTTTTCCCCTGTTGTATCATTTGCACATAAGAGGCTAATCCTTTGCACTTAAGGAGACCTTCTCCCGGCTGTTTTCCATCTATATCCAATTAAATTCATCCAATAAATTTCATGAAATATTGCCCCATTGTGAGAGCCCATTAGCCTTTGTAGACACAAGGTTTCCAGCATTTTGTTTGCTACAATTACTGCTCCTCCTGCAACTACACTAATTTCTGGCCATAATTTTCACAAGAATATTTCAGGAACAAGATGAAATATTTGGAGGTGAAGATGAAATTGGTATAAGATAGAAGAAATAAGAAGAAGGGAATTGAAAGGATGAATGCTGAAGATGTTTGGTTGGAGGAAATAGAAAATGGAGAAAGGTTTTTGGAGATGATGGAGGGAAATAGATTCAGAGAAGATTCAGTGTTGAATGAAGATCAAGTCAATCAATCTTTTGAAGTTTACAGTAAAAGCTCTAGGGATTTAAATTCTAATTTGCAGGAGGGTTTGAAGAAATGATGGGTTAGTGAAATAAGGAAAGAAAATTATGGATTTTTAGAGGCAAGAAAAGAAAATGTTTTATAGATAAAGGAACAATTAGCTGATGTTTTAGCTTTAACTGGTCAGCCTTTTGAAGTGGGTACTACTGTAAGGGGATCTAATTCTTATCAAGTTAAAAATCTGAAGTTTGTAAATACATGGATGTCTAGAGTAAAAGAGTTAGAAGATTGATGTGTGAAGCTATTTGAATATTTCTTTATATGAGTTTTATTATGTTTTTTATGTTTTATTTTATTTTATTTTAGTTTTGTTGGTTATTATTATTATTTTTTTCATATATATTGTTTTTTGATAGAAGAAATTGATTTTCTGTTGCCTAATTAGAGAAAACAAGAAAAAAAAGGAAAAGGATTATATGATATGCTTGAAATATATTCATTTTTATATATGATTAAAAAAGTTATTTTCTCTTTTTTTTTGATGAGTAGATTTGGTTTATTTATTTTAAGGATGTTTTTGGTTTCAAGAGATAGAGTGTATGGAAATCTTGAAGTAAGGTAGGACAGTTGGAAAGATTATATTTAGTTTCCCAAGTGGTGGGTTCCTCATCATTTTGAAAGCCGTTCCATTCAACTAAGTAAATTAATTTCCCCCTCTTAAGTCTTGAGTCAAGTATCTGAGACACTTTGCATTCTTCTTTCCCATTGATTTTTACTGTTTCAGTTGGTGGTTGGTGCCTGGAAGACAGTTATTTGTCCTGATATGGCTTGAGTAGAGAGGAGTGGAACACAGGGTGAATAGTGGACCATTTTTGAGGAAGTTGAAGCTTAAATGAATTTTCTCCAATCCATTCTGTAATCAAAAAGGGACCTAACCATTGCTCTGAAAGCTTATTATTTGGACAATTAGTTTTTATATTTTTAGAAGATAGCCAAACTTTGGTTCCAACAGCAAATGAGGCAGGAAAATCACTTCTTTTTAGGTCAGCATATCTTTTATAGGTTTTGATTGAATTTTACAATTCAAATCCTAGTTGTTTCTGACTCTGTTGAATCTGAGTTATTTAGTGGCTGGAATGTTGGTTTTATACTACATGGAGGCTTTCAAAGTTAGGCTTTTGTACATAAATGGTGAAAAATGGAGATTGCTTAGTAGGAGCATGGGTGGAATTGTTGTAAGCAAATTCAGCAAGGGGGATCCAGGTATCTCAGTTGTCTTGATGATAACTGAAAGGAATCATAAGAAATTGTTCTAGGATCTTATTTACCCTTTCCGTTTGGCCATCTGTCTCAGGGTGGTAATCTGTGTAAATATTTCTTTTTATCTGTAATTTTTCACATACATTTTTCCAAAAAGAAGAGACAAATAAAGATCCTCTGTCACTGAAAATGTTAGTTGGGAGCCCATTTTTAGTAAATACATGAGAGATTAGCAGGTTAGCCAACTCCACAGAGGAGATATCAGCTCTTTTTTTAATAAAGAGAGACATTTTTGAAAAACAATCAACTAACACAAGGATTGAGTCAAATCCATTGGATAGTGGAAGTTTTGAGATAAATTCCATAGAGAGTGAGGTCCAGGGAGAATCTGGAATTGGTAAGGGTTGAAGGAGTCCAAAATTCTTGTGGTGACCAGGTTTGTTTTGGCTGCAAAGGTAACAATAAGAAATGTAATCTTTGATAAAGGAATCATATTTTCCTGGTGGAAGTTTCTTTTGACTAAATCAATTGTTTTGTTTTATCCAGGATGACCAGAGAGAGGAGATTCATGTTGTTGTCAAAGTATTCCAAGTTGGATTTTTTCATATTCTTTGGGGATTTCTATTCTATTTTTGAAGATAAGAAGGCCAGTGTCTGGATCTATAAGGTAACTCTTTACTTGTTCCTTTTTATGTAACTTCTGAATAATCTGTTGGGTTGATTTTTTGCAGATCTGGGATTAAATTGAGCTTCCAAAGTGTCCATCAACCTGTTTTGTGTGAATAAACAAAATTATAGAAGATTCAAATTCAGTCTGTTTCAAGAGTTTTTTGACATTTTCTGGGTTCTTTTCAACATAGGGCATCCCCCCCTCGGTGTAAAGGTTGTCTCAAAGTGACAAGACATCAGGCACTATGGAGTTTTTCCCAGGTCTTCAGACCATTTTAAATTCAAATTTGGACAGAAAATCAGCCCAATGGTCTTGGCAAAAATTCAAGACTTTAGGGGTCATAAAATATTTCAGAGACAAATGATCAGTGAGAACTTCAAAAGGAGATGAAAGACTGAGTAGGTAAGCTCTCCAGATCTTGATAGCCCATAAAATTTCTAGGAGCTCCTTATTTTGGATTTCATAGTTCAGTTCAGAACTACCCAATTTTCTTCTGTCAAAAGCAATTGGGTGCTTGGATCCATCAGGAGAGACTTGGGTGAGAGCAGCCCCTAGGGCATAGTCACTAGCATCAGTCTCCAAAAGGGTTTTTAAAGAAAATGTTAAACTGATGTCTTTTATTGTTGAGGAATTATAAATCAAAAACCAGAAAACTAAACAAATTGGTTAGACAGAAGTCACGAAAAAACAAGCAGTTGAAGACAGTCATACCCAAGCTGAAGTAAATGAGAAGACTCAGAGCCACTAGAAAACAAAAGATTCAAGAGACAACCACCAAACGTGTACAAGCTAAGAGAGGAGAATGTGCGACTTTAAGGATGAAGATGTTAAACATGATGAGATTAGAGAATTAGTTCAGACACTGGATAAAGTACCAGGACATTGCACCAAATTATAGTAGGTTGTCCAGAGTGGCCACAACCTTCTGATCGAAATTGTCCTTGAGGTTTTGTATTGGATGAAGAACTTGAGGATTGTCAACAAGTTTGTAAAGAAGGTCTGGCCAGGAAAGGAAAGGAGGGAGAGGACTCCCTCACGCAGGTATTTAAGCGGGTCGAGTACTGCCGTAGGGAATAGGCGCGAGATGAATATGCATAACCGTAGTGTTGTGCGCGCAGGAAGACTGGTTGTGAGATGAGCCGCGCAATCAGATGACTAGAGGAAGGAAGCGCGCGTGAAAGAGGTAATAAAGGAGATAAAGTGATAAAAATAGAAAAGAGACAGAAGAAAATAAAACACCAGAAATAAAGGAAAATATGGAATGATAACAGAACACATATAGAACAGGGAAATATTCCAACAGAAAAATCAAAATGTCTGAGAATAGGAGCCTTGGTAAAGGCCAACTTGAGGTCCTCAAACTGCTGCAGGGCCCCTGGGGACAAAGGAAAGATGGGGTCTGAACCAGTGAGAGCAGTGAGGAGGAAAACCTTCCTGGAGTAGTTAATGATAAACCTGAAATAAAATTGAGAAAAACCTAAAAACTGTTGCAAAGCCTTTTTGTTTGTTGATGCCAGCCAATCCAAGATCTTTTGGACCTTTGAGTTGTCCATTTGAATGCCATACCTGGAGATAATGTAGCCCAATTAGTGCACTGAGGAGGCATTAAATTCACATTTAGAATCTTTTTCATATAAGTTGTTCTTCCATTCCAAAGTCTGCTTAAGACTTCACGCACATGAGATGTGTGTTCTTTTAAGTTTTTGGAAAAAAAATTAAAATTTCATTGATTTATACAACCACACAGCTGGTTAGGAGTTCTGCAAAAATTTCATTAACAAGGCATTGGAAAGAGGCAGGAGAATTGGTCAGTTCAAATGGAATAACCAAATATTCAAAAATTTCAAACCAATTTCTGAATGCTGTAAGATTTTCATCCCCTTTCTTGATTTTGAGGAGATTATAAGCACCCCTGAGGTCAATTTTGGAGACAATTGTAGAACTGGAGAAGACTGTTAATAAGTGATTCATGGGAGGAATAGGATACCACTTCTTTTGAGTAACAGCATTGAGCTTGCAATAGTCAATGCACAATTGCAAACCACCATCCTTCTTTTTCACAAAGAGGACAGGTGCAACAGTGCTTGAAGTTCTGTGGAAAATGAAACCTTTCTCTATATTTCCCGCTACATAGACATGCAGGGCCTCCTTCTTATGGTGACTGAGGGATTAGATAGGCCCAACTGCAGGAAAAGGGCCTTCCAGTTCATTATCATGATTTTAAGCACAGTGAGGAGGGAGTTTATCAGCTTTAATCTGGGAAAAAACATCTAAAAAGGCATGTTAAGCTTCTGGAAATCTCTCCATCACAGTTTCAATTTCATCAGTTTCCTCATCTTCATCCAGACCATCAGCAGTAGTCTGCTTTGGGCCAGAGCCAGAGGTGGAAGTAATCATATGCAGTATTTGAAAGGATAGATTATCCTCTATATCCTCCAAGAATTTCAGGGAATTCCCAAAGAATATCCTGTTGAAAGAAGTGGTTGTTGAGCTCAAAGGAAAGTGCTGTGAGTGCATAAATTCTGAAAATGTGACAGGAGCAGTGACCTGCAGGTTCACTGGCGGAAGGTAAGTAGTGGCCAAAAAGAGTTCCACAGAAGGGAATTGATCCAAAGTTGGTTGGTTTGTTGGGGTGATCAATCCCAGTTGCCAATTTACCTCTGGGTTCCAGAAATGTAGAAAGTCAATACCTATAATAATGTCTTCTTTTGGGGGATTATCAACAACCAAGAAATCTCATTCTAAGTTGGGAAAGGAAGGTAGGGAAAATTTGAAGGAAAAATTGTGAGTAATTTCCTGGGAAGGTGAGGTAGAAGGACTGAAGTTAAATAAGGAAATATGAGTGGTCAGAGGTTTGGTAGAAAGAGAAAAATTTGAAACCATAAATTTGGAAATAACAGATTGGGTTGCTCCAAAGTCAACAAGTAAAATATAGGCCTGATTATTGATCAAAATAGAACGTAAGTATTTTTTAGGGATGTTGGATTCTTTCCCTTCCAAATTTTGCACTCAAATATTGGAGGGGTGATGGTCATGGAGTACCACATTTCCATCACCTAGTCTTTTTCCTGTTTGGGTTTAGCAGCAAGGGGCTTCTGGCCAGGTTTAAAATCTGGATGTTTTCTGCAGAGGCTAAATTTGTGAGCACCTCCACAGTAGTTACACAAACCCTCTCTCTCTCTCTTCTTGCCTTCTCATCATCCTTGAGGTGTCCATCTTCACCCACATTGGGGTTTGGACAATAATTTGGAGAAGTATTACAAGGGGAGCCTTTACTTTCCCCTCAAACCTACCTTGTTGGCTGGGCTGTTGAGGTTTTTGAGGAGTTTGAAAACTGGGTCCAGGTCTTGAGGTTTGATGGCAATTGAAGGATTTTTCCCAGAATCTTTCATGGTAGCGGGTATCATACTTAAGGACAATGTCCATTAGGTCCTGAAAGGTTTCTTGAGGTCCATCATAACCGGCTAATTGATCCAATAGTCTGGATGGGATTCCCTGTCTGAAATGAGAGAAGAAATCTTTATCACCCCATCCAGAGACCTTAGTCATAAGTGTCCTGAATTCAGTAATGTAGTTAGTTGCATAACCAGTATCTTTCATTTTAAGTAGGTTTAAATCCTTTTCAGCAGGTTGGATTTCCAGAAAGTCCCCAAAAATGGTATGGAGCTGCTGAGTGAAAAAAAACCAAGAGTTAAGTAGAAAATCTGGCTCATGATTACCAATTTGAGCAAGATAAGGCTGGACCCATTGAGCGGAATTTCCTGTAAGGTAAGAGACTGTAAAGAATAATTTCTCCCTTTCATTAGCAAAAATCCTTTCATCATTAGAAAAGATGAGTTCAAAAGTTTGGAGGAAGGGTCTGAGCTTGGTTGGATTTGTCCCATGAAATTTTTCTGGGGAATTGATAGATGGAGATTTAAAGTTAGAAGATAGCCAATGGTCAGAAGGTTTATAGAGATTGGTCATACCAGTTGTCATTTGCTGAAGAATGGCCAGCAGAGCAGGGTCAGTTGAAGAGCCCTGAGAGGTGGAAGGGAG
>CM062616.1:15004971-15022471 GCA_025617555.3 Puccinia polysora | reverse complement strand
TAAATCCGCCGTTTTTGGGGGTGCGAAACCCCCTGGAAGTTTTGCCAGAATTTTGGGCACCCCCTGGACCACACTTGGGTTCCCTCAACCCAAATTTGGGATCAAAGCATACTTTTTGGGAATGTTGTTTCACACCTAGTGATTCCAAAGTGACTTTAAAGTGAAAAAAAAGGGAAATTAAAGTGAAAATTGAAATCATATAAAAAACTGCAAAAAATTCTTTCTCTACTCAAAAGTGAGAAAACTTTGTTTGTTCAATTGAAATTTGGATTGAATACTGAAGTATACCATTGCATTTTTTTGCATGGAAACAGTGGTAATCCCTCATTCTTCTGACATGTCTGCGTGGAAGGTCTACATTGATAGTTCCATCAACAAAGAATTTGAAAAAGATAAAAAGGATTTGGCTAGTGAAACATTGGAAGCCCTAATTACATCCTCATCAAGGGTGACAATTGAGAAAAAACAATTTTCACAGTGCGATGCAACCTCTGGTTGTGAGTAACATTTTATGTTACAGAGGTCTTTGCCAGACTAAATTTGATTCAAACTAAATTATGGGAGGCCTGTTACTATGAAACTACAAAAACTAACCATTGAATTGGCGCCAGATCCACTTGACCCACCTCCTGTGAGAACATTTCCTACTAGGGAAGAGGCCCAAAACTATTGTCAAACATGGGCTATGAAGCATGGTTATGCTCTGATGGTTTGTAACTCAAAGAAAGATATATATGTGGATTTGTCCTGTGATTTCCATGGTTCCTATTTGGCACAACTTCTTACCAAACGGTCTAGATAAACTCACACAAGGAAGGTTGGGTGCAATTTTTTAATCCATGCAAGTTGCACAAAGGCAGACCCCTTGTGGCGACTCTCCTACAAATAAACCCAACATAACCATCAACCATCTGAACTGACCTCTGTGCATCCTCAACTGAGGAGAATCTTGGGGGTGGCCTTAGAAAATCTAATAGAAGCCTTAATGACAGGCTCAATACTTTGTAGCTTAAAAGGAAATTGAGCAAGATTTACGGAGGGGATTATGTTTACAACCAAGCAATCTATAACAATAAGTGGAAGGTAACGCTTGCAGAACTAAAGGGGAAAAGTGTTATGGAGGTACTCTATGAACAGCTTGAAGAAACAATTTGGATTCAACGGTCACAGTTCAGTGGAGAGGCTTAGTTGGAGGCCCTGTACTTGGCACATCCAGAGGCAGTAAAGTTTTCAAAGAATTCCATCATATTGCTATGTTGGATGGTACTTATAAGACAAATAAGTACAAAACGCCACTATTGCATGTTGTAGGAATGACAATCAATCGGAAAACTTTCACAAAAGCTCTTGTTTTTATGACAAAATAAACGTTTGAGTTCTACAGTTGGTTTGTAAACGCATTAAAGGAGTTGGCTAATGATCCTGGGAGACTTCCAAAAGTCTTTGTGATGGACCATGATAAAGCTCTGATTTGTGCTATTGAATCTAGTTTCCCTGAGTCATCAAGAAAATGTTGCACTTGGCACTTGTCTAAAAACATACAAGCAAACTTTAAAGCTCACTTTGTTAATGATGTTGAAGAATGGAAAAGCTTTATTACTCTGTGGGCAAAGTATGGGGCCTCAAAGACCAAGGAGGAGGTGGAGGTCAATGATGCGGAACTCAGAGTAGGTCCAAATCACTGCTTTGTATTCTTCCTAGTTTTTGGTTCTGACCTTTTGACTTGTATAGTGTTTCTTGAAAGACTATGAGGATGTACTTCAGTATGTGAAAAATAACATTTTTCCTATCAAAGAGACTTTTGTAACGGGGTGGACTTGTATAAACCCAGATTTTGGAAATAAAACAACATCTTGGGTTGAAGTGGCCCATGCAACTCTCAAAAAATTCCTTGCAAACTCTTTGGGAAACATGTTGGATGTTTGTAAAAGCCTTGACAGAACAGTTTTGAATCAAATTAAATCACATCATGCGTCACTTCATAACTCTTGGTTTAAGTTAGGGAAAGTTCTTCCACCTGAACTGTTACCATTGGGTTAAAAATTGTGTTTAGAGGCAACTCAGCTTTTTAGGGGACAAATTGAGAAGTTCAAACGTGATCATGATGGCAAAGTGTACACCAAGTCATATTTCAAGACTATTTGTTTGCCCTGTTCCCTCCAGATAGGTGAGCATCTAGAATTCAGAGGATCTGTGGTACCCAAAGATGTTCATCCTCAGTGGAGGTTGTACTATGAACCTTGCAGTTCTAGTTCTGTAAGCTGGCTTAAGTTGGATTGTTCAAATCACTATGTGATTAATGCTTTTTGATTAATGATTCCTAATTTACTAATGGTTGATCATTTTGAGTTTTTCAAGTGTGATGTTGAAAAAATGCTAAGCATTCCTCAGTTACGTGAAAAAGTGAATGCAATGATCATGGAATCTCCAGATCATGAGAAAAGTGGCCTATTGAATTATGTCATTGGGAAGATTCAGAAATATTGATCAAATCCCAAACTTGAACTTAAAGTCTTACAATCAATTGGGGGCTGGCCAAAATTGACAGATACACGGCAAGAACCATCTTGGTTTGAGCATGTTGAAAAACAACTCAAGGGGGATGAAAGGATTAGAAGGGCTCCAAATAAGAAAAGACAAAAGATTGTAAGTCTTTTCTTTTGGGATATGTTCATTTTTTTTTGGTTTAATGAACTAAGTTACTAGCTAATGATGAATTGTTAGTAAAAGTTGGAAGAATCTGAAGCTGAATTTCAAATTTCAGAGGAAGAGACTGAAATTAAATATGGATCACTTAATTTGGAATCAGAATCCTCTGCAGAGGAAGACAATGTGCAGCAAAGCTCAACCAGAAGCTCATCTTTGGTGAGTATTCATTTGAATGATGTGATTAAAAAATGAATACTAAATTAGTTTTGATGAGGGGAACCAAACATGAAATACCTCAATCAAATGCCAAAGAAATTCCATAAGTTCTTGGGTGAGGTTTGGGATCCAATTGGATATGGGAATTGCAGATTTAGATTCATTTCTGAATCTCTGGGTTATGAAGTACATGGTTGGTTTAAAGCAAGAAAAGAAATGATACAAACATTGGAGAAACATAAATCATGCTACATTAAGATGCTGGTTGGTGCAAAGGAGGTTGAAAAGATTAAAAAAAGACTTGATGTTGAAGACATCAATGAAAATATTCCCTCCTCAAAATGGCTGGCTAAATTAGATATGGTTCAAATCATAGCAGACACCTATTCCAGACCTATATGCTTCATTTCATTGGAGTCATGTGATACTTATAATCCAATGAAAAATGGTGTTAATGATCAATCAGATCCAATGTTCATTTCCTTTGTAAACAATAACCACTGGGTTCTATTAGTACTTGAGGGAGAAATGATTCCAATCCCGCCCATTTTAGAAAAACTGCATTCCTTGATTTTTAAAAAAGCCTCTGGATGGGTTGATCATTTCATAGATCAACTGCAAATGTATTCTAGATTATAGAGATTACAGAATTTGACTTCATTTCATCATTGGGTTTCATATAAATTGTAATTCTAATGCAGCTCAGGAGTTCTATTAATATAAAGGATTATCACATTTTGAACATCATTATGTTGAGTGTTTTGAGTTAACCTCATTATATTTAGTGTTTTGAATTAGATTTTAATGGTAAGTCAGTTCAACTTGTGTTGTGCTGATTCCATCATAAGGAGTAATTTACTCCTTATGATGTTATCAGCTTAACACAAGTTGAACTTGTTTTTTTTTTTTTAGTTTAGGGCTATTCCAGTGACTTGTCTTTTTTTTGGTGTTTTTACTTTAGGGGTTGCCAAAAAACTTGTGTATTTTTTGGCACTTTTACTTTAGGTCTATTCAAATTTTTTTTGGTGTTTTTATTTTAGGGCTATTCCAGTTACTTGTGTTTTTTGGGGTCTTTTTACTTTAGGGCTAGTCCATTGGATATTCCCAGTTTTATTTGTTTTTTATTTATTTTTTTATTTTTTTTTTACTTATAGGAGTATTTTACTCCTTATGATGGTATCAGCTTAACACAAGTTGAACCTTTTTTTTTTGTGTGTTTTTAATTTAGGGCTTGTCCAATTACTTGTTTTTTTTTTGGTTTTTTTAATTTAGGGCTAGTCAAGTTACTTGTCTTTTTTTGTGGTGTTTTTAATTTAGGGATAGTCCAGTTACTTGTGATTTTTTTTTGGTGTTTTTAGTTTAGGGCTAGTCCAGTTACCTGTGTTTTTGTTTGGTTCTTTTTACTTTAAGGCTAGTCCTTTGGATAGTCCCAGTTTTTTTTGTTTTTTTTATTTATTTATTTATTTTTTAACCCAAAATCAACATTTTTGGATTTCTTTGATTTTTTGTTTGATTCCTGTTTTTTTGAAGGTTTATTTGATTCATGGGTTATGTTAATGTCCTTTCATTCCATTTTTTTGGCTCACCGCGTTCTGGTGGTGTGTTGGATGCCACACGACTGCATTTGAGCCGTTTACAGCTCCACACAACTTGAATGTAGTCCTGTGGAATCCAACACACCGTTGGACCAGGCTGGGTGGGCCAGGCAACTCTTTGAGCAGTGGGGGTCGTACATGGTGCCACACGACTATATTTTAGCCGTTTAAAACTCCACACAACTTGAATGTAGTTGTGTGGAATCCAACACGCCATCAGACCAGGCTTGGTGGGCCGCACAACTCTTTGAGCCATGGGGGTCCTACAAAGCTTGGATTGGACCGTGTGGCGTTCCACATGGCCCACTTTGAACCGTATCCACGGCTCAATGAGCTTTTAATTCAACATTAACCTAAAAAAATCAAACAATGAAAAAATGAAAAAATGAAAAAATGAAAAAATGAAAAAATGAAAAAATGAAAAAATGAAAAAAAATGAAAAAATGAAAAAATGAAAAAATGAAAAAATGAAAAAATGAAAAAATGAAAAAATAACATAAAATAACAAAATAACAAAATGAAAAAATAAAAAAAATGACAAAATAACAAAATAAAAAAATAACAAAATAACAAAATAACAAAATAACAAAATAACAAAATAACAAAATAACAAAATAACAAAATAACAAAATAACAAAATAACAAAATAAAAAAATAACAAAATAACAAAATAACAAAATAACAAAATAACAAAATAACAAAATAACAAAATAACAAAATAACAAAATAACAAAATAACAAAATAACAAAATAACAAAATAACAAAATAACAAAATAGCAAAATAGCAAAATAGCAAAATAACAAAATAAAAAAATAAAAAAATAAAAAAAAACCACAAATAACAAAATAACAAAATAACAAAATAGCAAAATAACAAAATAACAAAATAAAAAAATAAAAAAATAGCAAAATAACAAAATAACAAAATAACAAAATAACAAAATAACAAAATAACAAAATAACAAAATAACAAAATAACAAAATAACAAAATAACAAAATAACAAAATAACAAAATGACAAAATAACAAAATAACAAAATAACAAAATAAAAAATAAAAAAATAAAAAAATAAAAAAATAAAAAAATAAAAAAATAAAAAAATAAAAAAATAACAAAAAAACAAAAAAAACAAAAAAACAAAATAACAAAATAACAAAATAACAAAATAACAAAATAACAAAATAACAAAATAACAAAATAACAAAATAACAAAATAACAAAATAACAAAATAACAAAATAACAAAATAACAAAATAACAAAATAACAAAATAACAAAATAACAAAATAACAAAATAACAAAATAACAAAATAACAAAATAACAAAATAACAAAATAACAAAATAACAAAATAACAAAATAACAAAATAACAAAATAACAAAATAACAAAATAACAAAATAAAAAAATAAAAAAGTAACAAAATAAAGGTCAATGTTAAATTTGCAACCTTGCAACCCCAATTCACTACCTAAAAGGGGTTGCGTGGCGCAATTTGCAACCCATTTTGGATTTTGAATGGCAAAAAAAATAACAATTTGTAGAATATATATTTCATATATATATACATATTTTTTATATCTTTATTTTTAATTTAAATAATTAATTTATTTTTCAATATTTAGTTATTTTTTATTTATTTCATTTCATTTTAATTTATTTATTTATATTTATATTTTCAATTCAATTAATTTATTTATTTTTTACTTTCTTATATTTATATTTTAAATTTAATTGATTAATTTATATTGAATTTCTTTTTTATTTTTTTATTAAAATAAAAGAAAGAAATGCTAGATAAAAAAGTAAAAATAAAAAATAAAGAAAATATATGTAGGGCATTATTTTTATCACGCATCCAACCCTTCATTTCACGCATTTTGACATTTGCGCGCGGTTGCGCCCTTTTGGTATTTCAGGCAAAAATACTTTATTTCATGCAACTTTCAGGAATTCATTTTTTTTGAATTCTGACTGGGAAGCTCCAGAGCAGGGTTTTATGAAACCCTCAAAAAAATCTTTGGTAATTTTGGAGCCATTAGAACCCCTTCAAAAATGCAATCAGTAAATGAAAAAATTCCCCAAGAACAAATTTTTGCATGGGTTTTTGGATCATCATTTTTTCTGTTTTCATTGTTTCTTTTTTCGGTTATTTCAGCTTCCATAAATTTTAATCAAAATTCATAGAGTCTTCAGATATTTTTTTCATATTTTTTGGATGTATCCTTTCACCTTAAAAATTCCTTCAAAAAACACAAATAATAAAAAAAATCACATTTCTCTTTGGACATTTGAATCCTTTTATTTTCCTTTTTATTTTATTTTTTTGGGTAATCCAGGCTATCAAAAAGTTTAAAAAACACTTAAAGAGAATTTAAATTTTTTTTCAGATTTTTTGGATGTATTATTTTACCTTAAAAAATTCTTTCAAAAAAGCAAAAAATCCAAAAAATTCAATTTTCTCATTTGACTTTTGGATCCTGATGTTTGGCATTTTGACTTATTTTTTTTTTTTTTGGTGTTTCAAGCTTTGAAAATTTCAAGGGAAATATTCAAGAGCTTCTTATAATTTTCTTCAGGATTCTTGGATTTCATTTTTGACCTTCAAAAATTCCATCAAAAAACCAAAAAATTTCAAAAATTCACTCTTCTTTGAGCCATTCACATGCGTATATTCAATATGACTGAAAAAAATTTCCTGGCACCACCACCCATCTTTGAGTGACCCAATTATCTTTTAAACCACCCCTTGACCTGTTCCACCCTCCCATCACCCCCCACCACACCATCTCACTACCATACCATACCACACCACACCACACCACACCATTCCACACCATACCATACCACACCACACAACACAACACTACACCACACAACACCACACCACACCTTTTCACACCACACCACCAACGCATCATCAAAAAAACTTAAAACTCTAGATACCTTGAAACAAGAACATTGCTTTTTACAATGGCTCAAGAAAACATCCACCCACTTTTCAGAACTGTTTCAACTGTTTCACAAGTCCCATCCTTCATTATCTCATCTAATAAAACTAGTGATTCAAATCCTCTTACTACTTATTAATATACTCAAACTCTTTATTCAACTCCTTTGGCCCCTCCTCCTGAGCTATCATATGATTAAAAGGAGGAGCTGGTTGAGGCTATCCAATAATGGGCAAATTCCCATGAATATTCCATATCTACCAGAGTATCAAAGTGCAAGAATCAGGCCTACACTTACCAATGTGATAAATCTGGGGAATATAAACCCAGAAAAGATACCTCCAAATCAAAAAAATCAAGAAAGATCAATTTTCCTTTCAGGTTATCAGGGAATTTTTCAAAAAGATTGTGAGTTTGGGTGGTGAAGGTTATATGTCCAGAGCACAATCATCCACCTTCCATTGATCCTTCCACTCATCCCATCCACAGAAGAATTCAAGGGGAGAAAAAGGATTTGGTTGAAAATTTATCCAAAGCAGGAGTTCCCCCTTTAAAAATTCTCAACTCTCTTATACAAAACTCATCATCATCTATCCATACAAATCTCCCTACAGTTTCCAACAAAAGATCATAAATAAATAAAAATTCCCTTGATGGCAAAACTCCTGTTGAAGTACTCATACTGGAACTCAGAAATTCTTCTTTTTAATACAAAATGAACAATTTGGATGGTAAAATTACTTCATTATTTATTTTACACCTTGATTAAATGAAACTTCTCAACCTTTTCCCTACTCTCATTATGATGGACTGTGCATATAAAACCAACAAATTTGGAATGCCCCTTCTTCATATTCTTGTGATAAACAATTCTGCAAGAAGCTTCTCAGTTGCATTCTGTTTCTTATCTCAAGAGAAAAAGCAGAACTATTATTGGTCCCTGACTCAACTTCAGAAAATATTTGAAGATAAAGAACCTAGTGTGATTGTGACATACAAGGAAAAAGCACTTATTAGCTCAATTGAATCATTTTTCTCTTCCTCTCATCATCTTCTTGGTTTCTGGCACATTTACAAGAATATTGAAAATCATTTCAGGAAGCACTTTAAATCTTAAGATGAATGGAAGCGATTCCAGAAACAATGGCATCATTTGGTCTATTCAAAATCTGAATCAAGCTATCACAAAAACTTCACAAAATTTTCTCTGATCTGGAATCCTCCAACTTCTGACTACCTTCTTGAAAACTGGATTCCTCTAAAAATAAAATTTGTCTCTTATTTGGAAAAAAAATCCTTTTACTTTGGAAACACAAGTACATCACAAATAGAAGGTTCTCACTCCTACATTAAAAGATTAATCAATTCTTCTTTTCGCTCTTTCCATAATTTAGTTCAAAAAATTTACAGTTCCATCACCATCCAAACCCATGAGAGAGCCATTGAAGCCTCTCAGCAACAACTCAAGAATCTCATTGGTTTTCCTCACTGTGTGGATCATTGTTCTGGAAAGATCATACACTTTTCCCTCAAAATCATTCATTCATCTAATCAAGTTCCTGATTCTTCCACAAATTGCAACAACTGTGATTACTCTTCTTACATGGGTATACCATGTGTTCACAAATTCAAATTGTTCATCAGAAAGGGTGAACTCTTCCAACTTGGTGATTTTCATCCTCAATGGCATGTCAAAGCTCCCATCTCAGTAAGTTTTTCACTTTTTTTGGGGGGGGGGTTCAAGCTCAAATTAATGATTTCGTGATTGATTTTGATTTTCCTTTCTCCATTTAACTGTGAACCCTGAATCAACTGAAGATTCATCAAAACTTGAAGTTCCAACCAAAGACATTAATTAAAACCTATATTTCACTAAACTGTTTGAAGCATTCAGCAAGTTGCCACCTGGAGAACAGCTATATTATCTGGGTGAAAGCATGAAGCTGTACAGTGGAAAATATCAACTTACCCTGATTGAAGAGCAAAATTCCACTCAAAGATCCAAAGTAAGAGGATGAACCAAAGGAGCAGCCAATAATTTCAAGAATATCTCTCAGTACTCAAGCAAAAGAGATCAATCTTTTTTTGAATATTTAGAGGAAATCAAGAGGAGGGGATGGCCAAAGAAGAAATTCATAGCAAATTTAAAGGTCAGTCACCAATTTTTTGGACAAAAAAATACATCAAAATTCATAATTAATTTTTTTCTTATGTCCCCAGGTTTCAAGAAGGTTCAAGGCCATCCAAGGGAAGGGGAATGGAAAAAAGAAGGAGGAATCAGAGGAAGAGGTAATTATATAAATATACTTATTTTTTCTGCAATGGGTTGTTTTTTTGGAAAGTCTTTCTCATTTTTTTAACATAGAGTGAATTGCTGACTGAAGAGGAATATTCAGAAGATGAATTGATTACAGATTTGGATGAAGGGGAAGATTCAGCAGATGAAGAGCTGCCAGATTTGGTTTTAATTAAGATGGTGAGCTTTCATTTTCTTTTATTTTTGGCTAATTTGTTGGATATCATTTTTCATTAATTTTTTCATTCAAACCTTTATCAGAGGTCTGGAACCATTGTGATTAAGTGAGTTTCTTCTCCTGAATACAATACTGGGACAATAATCAAGAGACTAAAGGTATCCGATGAAGATGGTGATACTCTTTACCATCCTCCTGGGGGTAATTTATTAGCAGCCCCAACAATCAGTGAGAAAGTGAGTACATTTGGTATTTTCTCATTTTTTAATTTTGTCTGATTTCTTTTGGGTTTTTCCTCTAAATTTCCTGCACATTATCATATTCTTCTTCTGGAATATTTGACCAAGTATCAATTTAAGACGTGAGTATTATCTTTAGTCCATATTTTCTGTTATGATAAATTCTGATTTTTGGTTTTGGTTCCAATACAAAGATTCCATTTCCCCAAAAACAGCCATTCCAGACATCTACCATGTTCAAGATGTCATAGGGGATGGGAACTGTGGCTTTAGAGCAGCAGCCATTTGCTTGGGCAGGATCTTGGGATACTGGATTGAAGTCAGGAAAGAAATGGTGAAAGAGCTTTATTCAAACACAATCTTCAAGGACAAAAGATTACTGCGTGATGTCTGGGGTGAAACTTTCCAAGAAACAAGGAGGCAACTGAACCACCTTTATGGCCCAGCTCCCATAAATATTTTGATGAAATTTCCATGCCATGGTTTCCTTCTGGCCGAAACATATAAGTGTCCAGTGGTTCTGTTTTCTTCTTTAATTCCTTGCACTTATCTTCCTCTGAATTCCCCTCCAACTTCAAATTCCAAAACTTCTCCTATTTTCTTCATTCTTTTAGAAGAATCCAAACATATAGTCTCATTCAAGCTCAAGTTTGATCATTGGCCAGCTCCCAGGTTAGATCCACTTTGGAAAAGCTTTGTGAAAAAGGATTCCAAATCTTGGAAAACCATTGTTCAGAGAAATTTGGATCTTGGTAATGAGGTTTGTTCCCTCAACAAAAATCAAGTAGAAAAATAAAACCAATCATGGTTGAATAAATTTTATAATTTGTATCCATATTTGTTCTTTATTTATAATTTTTTGAATGAAGCTTGTAAGGTGTATACAAGAATGCAGATGATCTTCAAAATTATTAATGAACTGTTTTTTTGTTTTTTTAACATTCAAAGTTCTGAAAGCTTGAATCATCCAAAAAACAATCATATAGGCCAACAAAAGGAGTCAGAAATCTAGTGAGAAAAGTGATTTTTTTGAATTTTTTTGGTTTTTTGATGGAATTTCTAAAGGTCAAAGATGACATCCAAAAATCCTAAAAAAAATCAAAAAGCTTTTTAATAGTTGTTTTAAAATTTTAAAAGCTTTAAAGACCAAAAAAATAAGTCAAAATAGCAAAAATGAGGATCCAAAAGTCAAATGAGAAAATTGAATTTTTTGCTTTTTTGAAAGAATTTTTTGAGGTAAAATGATACATCCAAAAAATCTGAAAAAAAAATAAATAAAAAGGAAAATAAAGGATTCAAATGTCAAAAGAGAAATTTTATTATTTTGATTTTTTGTGTTGTTTGAAGTAATTTTTTAACGTGAAAGGATACATCCAAAAAATATGATAAACATATTTGAAGACCCTCTGAATGTTTTTCAAAATTTATGGCAACTGAAATAACCAAAAATAAAAATAAAAATAAAAATAAAAATAAAAATAAAAATAAAAATAAAAATAAAAATAAAAATAAAAATAAAAATAAAAATAAAAATAAAAATAAAAATAAAAATAAAAATAAAAATAAAAATAAAAATAAAAATAAAAATAAAAATAAAAATAAAAATAAAAATAAAAATAAAAATAAAAATAAAAATAAAAATAAAAATAAAAATAAAAATAAAAATAAAAATAAAAATAAAAATAAAAATAAAAATAAAAATAAAAATAAAAATAAAAAATAAAAATAAAAATAAAAAAATAGCCAAAATGATGATCCAAAAACCCATGCAAAAATTTGTTTTTACAGAATTTTTTCATTTTTTGATTGCATTTTTGAAGGGGTTCTGATGGCTTCAAAATTACCAAAGATTTTGTTTAGGAGTTCAGGAACCCCTTCTATGGGGCTGTGCAGTCAGAATTTAAAAAAAATGAATTCTTGAAAGTTGCGTGAAATTATGTATTTTTGCGTGAACTACCAAAGGGGCCCAACTGCGCGCCAACGTCAAAATGCGTGAAATAAAGGGATGGATATGTGGGAGAAATAATGCCCAAATAAAAAAATAAAAAAATAAAAAAATAAAAAAATAAAAAAATAAAAAAAATAAAAAAAATAAAAAAATAAAAAAATAAAAAAATAAAAAAATAGAAAAATAGAAAAATAGAAAAATAGAAAAATAAAAAAATAAAAAAAATAAAAAAATAAAAAAATAAAAAAATAAAAAAATAAAAAAATAAAAAAATAAAAAAATAAAAAAATAAAAAAATAAAAAAATAAAAAAATAAAAAAATAAAAAAATAAAAAAATAAAAAAATAAAAAAATAAAAAAATAAAAAAATAAAAAAATAAAAAAATAAAAAAATAAAAAAATAAAAAAATAAAAAAATAAAAAAATAAAAAAATAAAAAAATAAAAAAATAAAAAAATAAAAAAATAAAAAAATAAAAAAATAAAAAAATAAAAAAATAAAAAAATAAAAAAATAAAAAAATAAAAAAATAAAAAAATAAAAAAATAAAAAAATAAAAAAATAAAAAAATAAAAAAATAAAAAAATAAAAAAATAAAAAAATAAAAAAATAAAAAAATAAAAAAATAAAAAAATAAAAAAATAAAAAAATAAAAAAATAAAAAAATAAAAAAATAAAAAAATAAAAAAATAAAAAAATAAAAAAATAAAAAAATAAAAAAATAAAAAAATAAAAAAATAAAAAAATAAAAAAATAAAAAAATAAAAAAATAAAAAAACAAAAAAATAAAATAAAATAACAAAATAAAACATAAAAATAAAAAAATCAAAAAAAATCAAAAAAAAAAAGTTGAAATAGTGTGGGATTTTTGCTTGAACATACATCCTCATCATGCTTCCAAAAAATTAAAATAAAAATAAAAATACACACTTGTTGGTTTGTGGTTTGAAATCATGGCAGGTTTTAAAACAGACATTCATATTTAAAATTGAGCCAGAGTGAGACATAGAATCCACTTCCTCATTGCAAAAGATGAAGTTTGAGATGAGACAGAACTAGCTTGAGGATAATTGGGGATTCAATCTTGAAATATTTTTTCCTGTTCATCTTCTATGTAAGCCAATAGGTCATGGAGAATAACACAGAAGAAAATCCATTTGATAAGTATCTTCATTCCTTTGGGATTTTGGAGTAAGTTCTGCATCTATCTTTAGCTGGCCCATCTTCCCTTAAGTAATCCTATGGAATTCACAATCCAAACTTTCAATTGATAAATATTCAATTGAAACTGGTTTTTTCTTAGCTTTAGGAAAACATTGTTGTATGCTGGAACCACATATTTGCCACTGGCATAAGTAGGGTTGTTCAGAAGTTATTGATATTCATCAAAGTAGCTCTGAGGTTGTTGAGAATTTCTAATGTGATCAAAGACATATGAGTCATGAAAGAACCTGGAAGGCCAGCATGGAGGTAAATTTAGTTTTTTTTTATCACAAACAAATTTGATGGCAACATATTATCTAGTTGAAAAAAGGGAAGGATTTTTTTTCAGTGTCCCATGAAAATGGTCAGTTTCCCATACCAAAAATTGAGATTGAGATAATGGATTTCTTTTTTGTCTAATCAGAATATTTTTGTCCATCAATTTTGGAAATTTTTCTCAAGGGGATGGTGGTTCCATCAAAAAAGCCCAATACAACTGGGAAATCCTTCAGTTGCCATTACCTGTAATATCTCATTCTGATCTTTCTTTGATGACCAGGGGCTGAGTAGTGAAATCCTAGGATTGGATTGATAAAATTTTATTGTTAAAAGCTAAATGTTCCATATCCAATAGCAAAAGTTTTTTTCTAATTCGTGATCAGCTGCACCATTACAATTGAAACCCAAATTAAAAGGAGAAAATTCAAGTTGGAAAGCTGGATCATGCTGAGGACTCTGAGAGTTTTTTGGAAATAATTGATGATTTCCAATAATCTCCAAAGTTTTTCTGAAGCATTCCAAGGAGGCAAAAAAGAGTTGGCATAAGCTTAAGTCAGGGAGTAGTTGCAGCTTTTTTTGTTAATACTGTGAATTATGGGGTGTATGTATTATTGGGGAGAATTATCTCTTTTCCAATTGACTCTTCAAAGTTAAAAAATTGGCTTCCCAATTGGAGTCTGAATTAAATTCAAATAGTATCAAACATTAAGCAATTTTGGTTGCATTTTTAACTATCTTTCTGGAGAATAGTTTTCACACGCTGAGAGTGATCAAATAGTGATTTGGTGTGCAGTTTCTTTAATTGGAAATATGGGATTGATGAGTGAGGCCTGGTACGGGGATGTATATGGTTGATGATCATGTGGAGGCTTGAATGGTTGTTTTGAATTTTGATGGATTCTGGTGCATAAATGGCAGATTTGATGATGTAAATCTACCATTTCTATGAAATATGTGTTTTTGAAATACACCAGTTGAGGGGTAAGGGCATTTGAGAAACCTGCCATTAAAAAGGGACAGTTTGGTCAGAAAAAATTGTGGGTTTTTAATGGAGGGTTTCAAACTTTTTGTCATAACCATATTTTTGACACTCTTTCAAATAAGCCTATCCAACCCTTCATCAGCTTCAACCTCATTTCAAACCCAACTACACTTACTCCTGTACTTTTCAATGGATAGCACTCCTGCCTCTCTTGGAGTCTCTATCTTATTCTACCAGGTTTACCCTCTCCATGTATGGTATAAGCTCTGTGTCCATGTATGTACAGTGGCTAGACAAAATTTGTGGGAATTTTTTTCAAAGCAACCACACCTGGGTACTTCAAACAATTTAGATGAAGCCCCAGGCATCAAAATCCTTCTGTTGACCAACCCATCTTTGGGCTCCCACTTCATCTGACCCATTTCCACATTGCAACTGACTTTTCTTTCTAATTTTGATGTCAGAATACTCAATCAATCTAAAAAACAAAGATGGTAAGTAATTTTTTTTGAATCTTATTGTTCATCTTTGATTCTGATTCATGGGTTCTTTTTTCAATATTTAGTATTCTTTTGGAAATGGGTTGTTCAGAAGATGAATATTTTCAAACCATTCAACAAGGGTAGAATTGCAAGGTTCCAAATCCATTCTAGAGCAATTTTAATCAGTCCAACCCAAAATTAGCCTTGGAGAAATATAACCTCAAGCATCTCAAGGCACCTCAAAGCTGAAGGAGAGTAGAATAATTTAACAATAAAGCATCAGATGACTACAGAGCTAGAATAAGTGTTTCTAATTGGCTTCCAAGATTTCCAACCAACTTATCTCAAAATTACATCCACAATCTTACCAAGGCACTGAAAAATCAACATCAATCAAGAATTGTTTTAAAATTTTTTTAGGAACTCCCAATCTTATTTTTTTCAATAAAAATCATTCCTTTTGATCCTCTCTAAAACCCCTATAAAGAGGAAAAAATATAGATGGTACCAAATTTTTCAATCTTTTCTTCCTCCAGCACTTTTTTTGAGTGTTTTGTGCTTTTTGAAGATTTCTTTTTTGAAAATTATAATTTGTAATTTTTTTAAATTCCACTGGTTGTATAATTGAATTACAGGTGTTTAAATATCTAATCCCATGAATAATTTTTAAGTAAATGCCATTTTTTGAACAATTCATTTATCTTGTAAAATATGCCTGACAATAAATTGAAGGTTTCAGGTAAATCAGTCCCATTATTTCTTTCTACCCACTGTACATCTCACCACTTTGTCATGTCATTCAGTCAACCTTCCCAGTATCTCTCCCTCTCTCCTCTATGGCTTGGTACATCCCCTATCTCTCCTCAATCCAACTGGTATATGAGTTAGTACATATTACACTTAGTACATACATAGTACATACTCTCCACTGTCTGCTCAGCCCTTACTCCCAGGACTCCAGATCAGTACATTTCAAACCTTCCTGGACAGGCCCATCACCCAATCAGTCAACCACAGCCCTCAGCCCAATCAGTCAGCATATAATACCATGGAAAATTCAACATTCAACACCAGTCACTCATCCCTCAAGGCCTCCTTCTGATTTATCACATAAACTGGCCTCTCCTTCCCTCCTGGATGAATTCCCACAAGCAATTAGCATACTAATCCTTACTGGTTAGTCCCTCTGCCAGTAGGTATCATCTCAGAACAAGAAATCCTTCACCCAGCCTGCTTAACTCATATGACCTTTTCCCTTCTTTTTTGTAATCTTATAGGATTCAGCAACTTCTTCAACAACCTCCTTCTAGACTGCTCTTCCCATCCTTCCATTTATTCCTCACTTTTACTCCTCCTGTCTACTTCTTCATTGTAATCCAAATCAATCATCCTTGATTTCTATGAGAATTAGTGCCTGCTCCTTCATTCCCTTTCATGCCAGGGGAATTTGTGACACTTTGATACATCTATTAATCATTATTATCTCACAAAAGAAATTCTATCCACCCAAATACTAAGAAATCAACATAATAAAAAATGGATGAAACTAAAAAATCTAATCCTTAGGGAAATTTTAAATTCACAGCTCATTGAGCCGTTCACACGGTTCAAAAGGGGCCGTGTGGCACCCCACATGGTCCAATCCAAGCCATGTAAAACGCCCCACGGCTCAAAGAGTCGCATGGCCAACCCAGCCTGGTCCACTGGTATGTTTAATTCCACACAACTACATTCGAGCCATGTGGAGTTGTACATGGCTCAAATGTAGTTGTGTGGCATCCCACACGCCACCAGACTGCGGTGAGCCAAAAAAAAGGAATGAAAGGGCACTAACATAACCCATGAATCAAATAAACCTTCCAAAAAACAGGAATCAACCTAAAAATCAAAGAAATCAAAAATTTTGATTTTTTGGTTAAAAAAACAAAATAAATAAATAAATAATTACAAAACAAAAAAAAAAATGGGACTATCCAATGGACTAGACCTAAAGTAAAAAGACCCAAAAAAAAACACAAGTAACTGGACTAGCCCTAAACTAAAAACACTAAAAAAAAACAAGTAACTTGACAAGCCCTAAAGTAAAAACACCAAAAAAAAATACAAGTAAATTGACAAGCCCTAAAGTAAGTTCAACTTGACTAGCCCTAAAGTAAAAGGGCCCAAAAATTAAAGAAGTCTTATGACCAGCCCTAAAGTAAAAGTGCCAATAAAATACAAGTCTTTGGACCAGCCCTAAAGTAAAAACACCAAAAAAAACAAGTTCAACTTGTGTTAACCTGATCCCATCCCAAGCTTAACATAAGTTTAGCTTGTGATGGAATCAGTCCAACACAAGTTGAACTGACTTACCATTAAACTCTCATTCAAAAAACTCAATATAATGATGTTAACTCAAAATACTCAACATAATGATGTTCAAAAGGTGATAGCCCTTTATAATATTAGAACTTGTTAGCTGCATTAGAATTACAATTTATATGA
>CM062616.1:14919971-14999971 GCA_025617555.3 Puccinia polysora | reverse complement strand
AAAGAGGCAATATTGGAAAGGGAAAGAAAAATATATGAAGATCTGAAGGCAAGACAAGATTTCAATCAAGAAGAAGATGTGGGGAAAATAAAAGAAGAATCTAAAATTCCGTAAATCAAAGCAATAAGGACAGATTATGAAGCTGAACTAAATGAAGACAAATCAAAATTATATGAAAGAAAAAAGCTGCATAAATAAGAATTCAAATTTAAGCCTTTACAGACCAATCTGGGAGTTCCTATTTTCCTTCCAAGAACCTGCAGGCTTACTTCAATAACACCATGCAACCATTTTGATAATATTCAAGCTTTTCAATGCAATCTTTTTCAAATTCAAATCCTTCTATCCAATTTCAATCATATTAAAATTAATCTATTTCTACAAGGCCTAGGAGGATTATATTTATTTCCCAGCTTACAAGAGGTTTTTTCAATTATGTGGAATCTGTGTATGGTCCCCCAAGGAATATTAATTTTTGTTACTATTCTGTGGCCCATCAGTTTTGGGGGATTTTTGAAGCTGTCATAAATAAATTAAAATTGGAATGAGGAAGAAAGAAAACCCTTTATCAAGGTCTTTGGAAGAAATTTGATGATCTGTTTGATTGTGATCCAGTTCTAGAAATCATCAGTTCAGATGGTATGAAGGTTTTCACAAAGCATTGGATGAGGTTGCTGAAGATTTTTTTCAAAATTTATGGCAACTAATTAAAAATAGATTTGGAGGATGAGAAATAGGATCAACCTTCAATGAAATAAGTTGAAAAATGAGGAGATTAGACAAGGAAAGAGGAGAAGAGACAAGATTCTAGAAAAAAATATGAAGATGATTGAGCTTAAGTTTCAAAAGATGGTGGTAATTCTTGAGGCCTGGAAGGAAGAGGAAGTTTGATAGGAAGGTTTTGATTTGAGATGGGGATTTTTAAGGAACAAGGTGATGAGGAGGAGAGTTGATAGTGAGGAAATAAGGTTAATTAAGATAGTATTTTTATGGTTGAACAATAAATGGTGATTCTTGAGGAGATCTCAAGGGGGAGGAAGATGATCGGGGAGAAGGATTTTTAGGGAGCAAAAGGACATAGATGTATGGATAAGGAGTGATGATGGGAGGGTAATGAATGATTGATGGGTTGAATCATTGTAGGAGGAAAAAGCCCATGAATGAAGGGGTGAGTTCCTTGTGGTTATGGGTGAGAGGGGTGCTTCAAGTTTGGAGCATTTTTATTGGAGCAGTAAGCTGCAGTTGGATTCAATAATCTCAACAGAACAGTTTCTAGTGGAGATTTCAGCTCTCTGATACCAGGAAACTTGCAGTCCTTTAGCTACAGAGAGTGATAAAAGTGCTGGAATGATAATAATAATTATTATTCCAATAACAAAAGCTTAGAAGCTCAAATAAGAGCCATTGCAAGGTTTAATTGGTTTGGTATTAAATATTTTTAAATATAATATAAAAGAGGGGCCACAGTATTATACTACTGGGGATCTTTATAGACTAGCAACCTCTCTTCAAGGGGCCTCCTTAGGCAGTTTTTAAGAACCTTGGAATAAATATGGGTGCCTCAGAAAGGACTTATTCCACTGATGGCCGGGCTTAACAGCACAAGCCGCCTAGACAGGAAGGGTAAAACTCACTCTGAGCACTTTATCACGAAAATCATGGAATAATTGGAAGGGTTTCAGAGCAGATGGGCTAGATTGCACTACTAAAATTCAATGGTTGATTGGTTATAAAGGCAAAATAATACTACTGCAGACTAATTCATAAATCACTTGATTATCTTCATATAAGCACTTGATTAACAATGACACGGTGTCTGATTTATAATAAATAATTCCTGGTAAACTGATTCACTGATTAGATCCAAAGAGGTCTGTATAAATACCTTTTTGGGGTGATTGTGGTCTTCTCAGGGCACGTAGAGAGGGTTCTGCTTTTGGGCTGAGGCTGGCAAGCCAGTCAGGGCAAGATCAGCACGTCTACTTGGTGCTGTCAATCAGCTGTCCTTAGATCTGCTGGATTTCTGTACTATTTTAGCCATAGGATCTGTTAATTTGTTATGGCCTAAATTTGATCATTCTGTACTCATCCTTCATTTGTACTATTGATATTGCTTTAAAGCGTGCAGATGTGGCGGTTTACTGATTTTCCGTCATCTGCTGATCATTTAGATAATTTTTAATAATTTTTATGAACACTTCTTGTGGTGTTTTGTGGTCTTAAAAGATCAAGATCCGTGGTTTACATGGTAGTCCTTGATCTTTGAATTATTACTAAAAAATATGTTTGAAACTTAATTTTCATTAATTTTATTTACGTTTTGATCTTTTTAGATCATTAGTAATGCATATGTCTGTTTTTACATATACTAGGCAACCCTAACTAGGTTGTAGCTCTTTTGAGCGGTACCTGGTTGTCAGATTAGTCACAACTGATCCAGGCATGGGGATCAGTAGTACAGATGCGCGCGGGGTAGGATCCGCTGCGTGCGTGGCAGAATCAGCTGCGCGCGGGTCTCTAGTACGCGGGATCCTTCTGCTGCTAGTACGTAGGGTTATATAATGATGCGGGCTGCGCGTGGGAATCGTGACATAACACATTTCCGCGTGTAACTCCTAAAATATAAACAACACCTCAATTCTGAGTGAATTTTAGGTGTAAACCCTATACGTGACAATACGTGTGAAATGTTAGAATGGCCAAAAAGTGCCATACAGGTGTTGTAATTTTTATTACTTTTCCTTTTGATTATTTTAAAAATATAAGGACTTGGAATTCAAGGGTGGGGTCAGTGAGTGACCCTACCTAATTTTGGGTGAGGAATCCATTCCTGTAATAATATTTATGGATTTCTAACTCCTTACTTTTTTAATTGAGGTGTTCTTATTTTTCATATTTTGTTTTACTATTTGACAGTTTTGCTCTGTATATAGTAGCAAGCTGACATTCCCCCGCTCCAAGATATGTCTATATCTGAAAAAAAAAATTGGGCTAATGCCTCCTGTTGGCTCTTTAGTTCCTCAGGTGTATAGGTCCGTCAGGGATATTATTTTCAGGCAACCATTCATCTTTATCAGCTGATTCTCCCTTGTATCTAACCAGGTAGAGTCTGACGTCTTTTCCATTGATCCTATCTTTCTTATCCTTAAGGATCTTGCTAATTTTACCTTTTTCCTTTTCAGGTTCTTCTGTAACAGGTATTGCAGGTGAAGGAGTATGTTCTCCATTCCTTGGGTGGTAGTGTTTGATGAGGCTTACTGGGAAGACTCGATGTTTCCTAGAAAGCTCATCACTGAGGATTACTTCCACCGCATTTTTACCATGAATTTTATTAATGGTGAAAGGTCCAACAAAAGCTGGTCTAAGCTTCCTATTTCCACCCAAGTTGGTAAAGTTAGTGGTAGAGATCAAGCCTTGATCACCAATCTTGAAATCAGGTTCCTTATGGGTTTTATCCCATCTTTGCTGGTTATACTCCACAGCATCCTGGACACATTTCACAGCATGTTTGTTGGTTTCATCTATCATCTTTTTGAAATCAAGTGATGTAGGGTGAATTTTGGTTAGCTGGTGGTTAAGGTTATCCTTGGGTAATCTAGGAATTCATCCTCTTTCCATTATGTAAGGTGCTTCCTTAGTGGTAGAGTGCTTGCTCCTGTTGTAGGCCATCTCCAGTGCAGGTAAAAGGCTAACCCAATTGTGGCAATAACCGTCAGAATTCTCGTACTCCAGTCCAAAGCCACAGAATCTCCTGAGCATTTCTTGCAGGGTCTGAATCATCCTCTCATCTAATCCATCTGTCTGAGGGTGATAAGCGGTAGAGAAAGCTAAGATGGTTCCAAGCATATCATGTAGATTCCTCCAGAACTCAGAGGTGAATTTAGGATCTCTGTCACTGATAATAATCTTGGGAACTCCAACATCAGCAATGAGTCTGTTCCAAAATAATAGGGCAACTTCCATAGCAGTGTCTTCCTTGTGATTAGGTAGGAACTTTGCTCTCTTGGAGAACCTATCCACAATGACTAAGACTGAGTTGTAGGAATAGGCTCCTCCTGGTGGTAGTCCAGTCACAAAGTCCATATTGATGATCTCCCATCTTTTCTTGGGTTCAGCAATCCTTTGCAGTAGTCCAAATTTTTTCCCAGTAGTCCTGTTGGACTTCTGACAAGTTTCATGTCAGCCTGCTACTTAGCACAGAGCAACCTGACAAAGCAACAACAATAATAATATTAACAAAAATAAAAAGAACAAAAAATAAATAAATAAATAAAATTATTATAAAATGAAGGAGTAGGAAATCCATAAATATTATTGCAGAAATGTATTCCCCACCCAAAGTAAGGTAGGGTCACTCACTGACCCCACCCTTGAATTCTTACTCCTTATATTTTTTAATTAATTTAAAAGAAAATGGTAAATGACCACGGCACCAATATGGCACCTTTTGGCCATTTTAATATTTCACATGATATGTCATGTATAGGTTTCACACCTAAATTTCAGTTGAAATCCAGTTGTTGTGTGTAGTTTAGGAGTTACACAGGGAATTGTGTTTTGTCACAATTCCCGCACGCAGCCCCGCGTCCCTACAGCGCTGGACTCCAACGCGTAGTTGATCCCTCCCGCGCGCAGGTAATCCCGTGACCTAGTCACGCGCGCAGCAGATCAGTCCCCGCGTGCATCTGAATGGACTGATCCCCGCGCCTAGCCTGCCGTGATCAGTCTGACAGCCAGGTACCGCTCAGAGGAGCTACAACCTAGTAGGATCTACCCTAAACATTTAAAGCTACCACACAAGCGTAGATCATAGTTTCAAAACCTTAAAAGTCAATTAAAATTAGTTATTAACTAATTTTTAGTATTTTTTATTAATTAAATAAAGATCCAGACTCACCATGTCATGAGCTGATCAGAAAATTCAAAGACCACAAAACTACACAAGGAGTGGTCGTAAAAATTATCAAAAATTACATACAGGATCAGCAGATGATGGAGGATCAATAAACATCCACGTCTTCCCACTTTGGACCAGTAATTACAGTACAAATTGAGGATCAGTGCAGGATCAGCAAAATGATTAATCTGTTGATTAACAGATCCTTCAGCTAAAAAGGAGCTGTTCCTTGAAAGATCCAAGGCCAGCAGGCTAACAGCACCTTGAGGACGTGCCAATCTTGCCCTGACTGCCCCCCTAGCCTCAGATCATGGCTAATACCCCTTCTAGAGGCCCTCAAGCACCCAAAAAGGAATATTTACACAGGCTCTTTTTGCCCTTTTGTTCTGGATGATCCATCAGTTATCATAAATATTATTATTATCAATCAGACATTGTGTCATTGTTAGTCAAGTGCTTATCAAGAAGAAAGCAAGTGATTTATGATCTAGTCTGAAGTATTATTATTATTATTTTCTAAATAACTATCAAGAACCAGAAGTTTGAACCAGCCACCAACCCCATCTGTTCTGAAGCTTCTTACCTGAATCTTTGCAGGATTTCTGTGGATTACTTCCCAAGTAAGTTTTTCCCTTCCTGCTCTGGGTTTGTGTGCTGTTTTGCCCGCCCAAATTAGTGGATAAGGCCTTAGAAGGCACCCATCTTCATTCCAAGGTTATAAACTGCCTAAGGAGGCCCCTTGAGGAGAGGTTGCCAAGTCTGTAAAGACCCCCAGTAGTATACTACTGTGGCCCCTCTTTTTATATTATATTTAAAATATTTATAACCAAACCAATTAAACCTTGCACTTGCTCTTACCATATTATTATTGGAGCTGTAAAGTGTTTATTCTTTGGAATATTATTGCTCCAAATTCTTTTATCACTCTTTGTAGCTAAAGGACTGCAAGGTTCCTGGTATCAGAGAGCTGACATTTCACCACTGGTAACGTACTGTATAGTCAAGTCTCTCCAATTAACCCACCAAGCAGTTTGTTTAACCTTATCCAAGGTTCTATCAGCAGACAAATGACCAGATGAGCAGTTATCATGGCACTCAGCCAGAACATGTTTGATATGGTCATCCTTAGTTAAGACTATGACACTTGAATGTTGATGCCTATAGTATACCAGACTATCCCATATGGTGAACCTTCCGGCTTTGTATGGTTTCAAAAGAGGTTCAGGTAGGCTATTGATCAATTCAGGAGGTGGGGAAGTACTTTCCATAATAGTGATCAGAGTTTTAATGTCAGAACTGTAAGCTTCTTTGATAGAGTTGAACAATGATTCATTTAGTTCACAAATGTGGATACCCGTTATAGGAGCTTCAATGTTTAACCTGTTAATATTAAGGATAGGGAAGATGTCATTATCCTCTGGATCATAGGCAGGGTTACTTGGGTCATTGGGTAATGGATTCCTGCTTAAACTATCAGCATTCTGATGTTTAGTTCTGGCTTGATGAACTATGGTCATCTGTCCTCTGTACTGTTGTATAGCTATCTGCAATCTCAACATATGCCTGCTAGGGGTCTTCATGTTAATCAAGGTTCTGACAGCGTTACAGTCAGTAATAAAAGTGAAGTTGGTGCCTTCTAAGTAATAATGGAGTTTCTCTAGGGCCCATACTAAGGCCAGGCATTCCATTTGGCTTGCACCGTACCTTTTCTCAGTATGTTTAATTTGTCTAGATATGAAGAGTATAGGTTTTTCCACTTGTTTATCATCTTCTATGACTTCCTTGTGTAAAGCAGCTCCTAGACCTTCCATGCTGGAATCTATGTAGAGCTTGAAAGTTTTAGAGTAATCTGGCTGGATCAGTACTGGAGCTGAAGTCATTGCCATTTTGAGTTCCTCATAATTCTTGACTCTATCATGAGTCATTTCAAACACAGTGGTGTTGTTGCAGATCTCATACAAAAATTTGGTTAGAAGAGCAAACTTTCGTAAATACTTCCTATAGTAGCTGCAGAAGCTGATGAAAGATAGGAGGTCAGTTTTATTCTGAGGCATAGGCCTATTCATCACTGCTGCTATCTTTTTTTGGTCAGCAGCTAAGGTTAGTCCAGAGACAATGTGTCCTAAGGCTTTCAGTTCCCCATAGCCAAAGTTACATTTTTTCATCAATACCTTCAATCCTACGGCAGAGATGTTTTTGAGGACTAGCCTTAATTTTTCCATGTGAGTATCCCAATGATCAGAGTAAATGATAACATCAGCAATGTATACCATCATCCATCCCTTTCTGATGAATAATCCTAGGACTGTGTTGATCATCCTTTGAATATGAGAAGGAGAATTTTTAATACCAAAAGGCATCCTAAGATACTTGTAAATTCCCAAATGAAAGATAATTCTCATGAATTTCTGGCTATCAGGGCTGATAGGTATTTGGTGAAAACCTTTCAGCATGTCCATGGTGGTTATGTACTTAGCCTTGGACAGGTTATGTAGAGCATGTTCAATTCTTGGAATTGGATAATAATCAGCTTGGGTGTAGTTGTTAAGCATTCTAAAATCTCCAACCATTCTTGACTTATCATTGTGCCAAGCTATAATTACTGGGGTAGTAATATCCACTTGTTCATTGTGGCCTACTTTCCTTAAGACTTGTAAGTCAACCAACTCTTGAATATGGGTTTCCAGAGCAGCTCTAGATTCTGGACTCAAAGGGTAAGCATGTCTCCTGAGGTTAGGTGGGTAAGGAGGCTTAATAGTTAGAGTTAAGATCATGTCATGTCCTTTGATGTTACCAATGGGGTAATCTTTGGTACAGAAAGCATTCTTATTTTCAAAGCATACTTGTAGGATATTTTGTTTCTGTTCTTCATTGAGAAGGGAATTCAAAGAAGCTTGAGAAAAGGATTCCTGATTGAACTTCTCTAAGTTTTTTTCATAAGTTGAATCAGAAGTTTGAGCATTGACATGACATATTTGGAACTTCTTATTCCAGTTCCCCCCTACGGTGAAGTATCTACCTTTGCTTTGGAATACATCTATACCATATAGGCAAAGAGAATCATTCCCAAGGATAAAATAATCACATACTCCTTTTTGGAGCACTACAAATTCAACCTTCAGTTTGAGTGATCCTTTAGAGTGAGGGAGTATGATATCAGAAGACCATACTCCAACAGCATTGAGAGCAGAATTACAACTGCTGAACTTAGCCTGAGGTACTGGTAGTAAGTTCAGTTTCCAGTTTGGGTCTTGTTTCTCAAGATAACTTGAACCAACACACGAGCAGAAGGCTCCACTGTCTAGAAGTAACTTAACAGGGGGAACCTTGGATTAAACCAGTAGCATAGCATGTTTTGCCTGAAGTGTAACTTTTATCGGCAGAAGGTTTTAGGGTCAAAGCCTTAGCCTCAGAGATGTGGTGAATCTTCATGTTGGTATTCCATTTTTTAGGTAAGTTAGAATCCTCATTGACGGAATTTATGTCCAGAGAAGACTCAATACTACCTTCAATAACATTGATAGGGTTAGTGATTGTTAGATCACAATCAGAAAGTGATCCGTCAGTATCATCAAGGTGAGGGTCAGGATTGTCATACTCTTCTCCTTCAATAAGATTAATCCTTTTCCTAGGTAGAGGACAACCAGGTTTTACGTGTCCTGTTTGGTTACAGTTCCAACATACTTTCTCTTTTGATTCTGGAGTCTTCTTGACTTCCAAAGTAGATGGATTAGTAGCAGGGGATTCATTAGTTTTGGAAGTATATTCTTCCCTGTTCCTAGTATTTTGTTCCCTTGGAGGTCTATTGACCCTTTTGTCAAGACCATTCATATCAATAGCCTCTTCCAATACACCTATTAAGGTGGAAAGATCTGAATCCATAGGCATTCTACACCTTACACTGTGGTTGATTTGTCTGGGACATAAGTTGAGGAGTCTTTCATTGACTTCTTCTTTATCAGCATCAGGATAGAAACAGTCCAACCTCTTTTTCTGGTCTAAGCACCACTTATGAGGTTTGTCCTTGGACGGATCAAACTGGGAAGTTTCAAAAGTTTTCATCATCTTTCTTTTCCAAATAATGGTACCAAACTGCACTTTGATCAATTCTTTCCAAGAATTCAAGGATAAAGATCCAACTTCTTCTCTTTTATTGATAAACCAATCAAGAGCTACTCCTTCAAATAATCTGGGCAATCTTACCACAGCTATTGCATCAGGGAGCTCATAGGAAGAAAGAGTATAGTCAATAAACTTAATGAAACTGACATGGTTTTTTTCTCCTTCTCTGGAGAATTTAGGCCATTCAGTGATGGGAGGAAGTAGCTTCAAATCCTGCTCCATTTCCAGAGTAGGGCTGGGTCTGAAATACTCATTCCTAGTTATCCTGGTCCTGGGAGGAACACTAGGAGTACTGGTGAAACTGGCAGGTCTAGTTTCTTCTAATTCAATGACCAGAGAGTCAGTAGTGTTGATTTTAAGATCTCTGAGATCATTCTTAATCATGCCTAACTCTAAATCAAGTTTGTTGCTTAATAGGTCAATTTTGTTAGTCAGATGAGCTGAAGGACTAGGACTAGTTTTCTTAACTTCTTCTTTAAGCTGGTCTATGGTTGCAAGAATATCTTCCTGAAGAATTGATTGATTGTCATCAATATGTTTCATCAGGTCAAACTTACTAGCTCTTATACTATCCTTTATTTGTTGTATTTCCAACTCATCAATTCTCATAATCTGAGAATGAGTGTCAATCACTCTCAAAATACTTGAAATTAATTTGTCCAATTGGTGATAAACTTTGTCAAAGCATTGGCTAATAATAGTAAAATTGTGAGACACATTTACAGAAAAGCTATTAAGAGCTTCTACATCTAATTGTGGTACACCTTTTTCCACTTCTGGGCTAAGGATATTATGTTGTCCCAATCCTTTGGGTTCCTTAACTTCTGATGGGCTGAGGACCTCCTCTTTTTGGGGTCCTTTCCCTTTAAGGAAGCTAGCTGATCCCAAGGATTCCAGTTCTGCATGTAGCCTTCTACTTCTTTCTTTGGGATCAACCTTTGCAGAGAAATCTGAGATTTCTTTGCCTGAGAAATGGCTTTTCTCATACCTGGTTGATCCTCCTGGGTCTGAGCCAACCTGAATTGTTCCCAATAGCTCACGTGCTCTTTCACTAACACTTTGAACGCGTCCTCCTTGGTTGAGTCCAGCTGGGGTGGCGTTGGAGGACCTGTACCCTCCTGGGATAACCTGGTGGGCGACGGAGGGCTCTCCAACGGTCTGTTGGTCGATTTGGCGGCCGTGGTTGTTGCCGTTGTCATCCTGTTGTGGTGTTGTATTTATAACCTTGGGTCAAGAGCTGCATTGCGGGCTGCGCGCTCAGCAGTTGGGTAGGTTGGGCTCAGCATTTGGGTGCAAGCGGTCTCAGCAGTGCCTGCTGAGGGCTCAGCAGCAGCCGCTGCAGGCTCAGCAGTAGGAATTGCGGGTCGGGCCTACTCCGAGGGCGCCGGGCCGCAACCCGCCCAGGAAATGCGGACCAATTGATGGAGCCGGCCCAACCAAGCTTGCGGGTGGCTAGTCCGGAAGGCAAGGGCAGGGCAATTGGGGGTTAGGCGCGCGCGGGCCAACTTGCGGACCGCAAGGTCTGCGGACGCGCGCGGGCGGGCAAACCGGGGGGCTCTGAGTAGGGCCCGGCGGAGGGCCGCGCCATGAGAAGGACAAACCGGGCATATGTTGATATCAAGGGGCACGGGTTATGGGGCAAGGAATGGAGGGGTAGGGTTGGGCTAGGGTTCTGTGCTTAGGGGTTGTGTTTCATTGTTCTTTTGCGTTTGTGGTTGTACTTAAGTTAGGGTTGAAGGGGGGGGATCCAAGTCCTCACCCTCAACTCTGGGTTGGGTTATGATCAATCTATCAATCAATCAATCCATCTATTGGAGAAGGAAAGGAAAGGAAGAGGAAGGATTGGAGGAAGAAGAATACATCTCATCATCTCTTTTTTATCCCACTACACTTAAGAACTCATTGCATCCAACCTCCTTACAGACGCCTAGATCAATAAATTCCGGACTTGCAGACAACTTCGGAGCGTAACTCTCCTTTACCTTCCACATCTGGGGGTCTTGCCGGGAAATAATCTTTTGTCTAGGTCTCTTGAAGCTATTGGGTGCAATTCTGCCCACAACTACCCCAGGATAAAATGTTCCACCCTCCTTCCCTCTCCAGATGGGAGCTGGCGGGCCAACACCTCCACCACCACCGACTACTTGGTCCGGCGGTTTCGCTCCTCCTTGGTTGGAGCCTTTGGAGGCGGCTGAGGCTTTGCAACGGGTGTGGCTTAGGCTGCAGAACTTCCCCCATATCCAATTCAATACCGCGGACATTGGGCAATTTCTGGCATGATTCGAGGAGATTGCGGACTCCAAAAACGCAACGGGTGAGGACAAGGTCTGCACGGTTGTTCTCTTCATTGCAGACGAGAATACGCTGTGGGATGTGGAGGATATGGCAGGGTAAAAGGCTTGCAACTGGGGAAGGCTCTGGGGCGAGATGATGGCAAGGTGGGGGAAGCGCGAGTCCCACTTTTGGGAGACGGACTTTGAGCAAACGGCGGGTGAGGTGATTTCCCGAGGTGGGGTGCGGATGCGGAGCAATCCGTCCAAGTACAAGTCCCAGTTCAACCAAATTTTTAGTTACCTAGAAAAGAACCAGGTGGTGGCGGGTCAGACGGGGGCCATGAAGCGGGCATTCCTAGCTGGGCTTGCGCCGCAACTTTGCGCGCGGGTCCAGCGTTACCTATTTGAGCGCGGGTTGGTAACGCGGTCAGTGGATGGGAGCGTTGCTCTCCTTCCCAGCCTGGGCGTAATAAACCAGGTGGTCAAAAGCAAGATTAACTTGGAAGAGCTGATCAAGGATACAGCCTGGTTGTTCCTGGAAAGTTCAAGGAGGCCGACGGCCTTTTCCACCCCGGCCCCGATGCCGGTACTGCTTGCGGATCCGCCAGCAACGGAATGGCCCATTGTAAGACTCCAAACGGTGCTAGGCTGTGGCAGTTCTGTGGAGGGGAAAGGTGCTGTTTAGGCTGCCCTCCTGAGTGTTACAAAAATATTTAGATGTAACCAAGATCAAGGTCCAGAACCTGGTAAATGAGGAATCAAGGAGTAGAGAATAAAGGTGATAATAGTTTGGTAGCAATGGAACAGCACTATCTGAGACAAGATTATGAAGGGAAAAACTTGAACAAAAGAAGTTAAAGTCCTCTTAGAGTTCAAAGAACAAAAGCTGATGTATGTAACAAGGCCCACAAGCTAATAACTCTGGTCGTCAGCAGAAGATTGGGGATGATCAACTCAAACCCAAGCAACCTCCAGGTTCTCAATGAACCTGCCCAACTCTCCGCAATCAAGCGCTTGAAGGGTACCAGATAACTGAGGGTGGCGGTAAAAGACAAAGCACAATGTTTAAGAAGCTCTAAAAGCAAACAGTAACTTCTTTGAAGCAAGGATAACCTCAACACTTCTCAAGGGACTCAAGAATAGGCTGGCAGAATGCAACTCCAAAGAAAATAAAGGGAGGTATAAAACTCCAGGTCTTAAGCTTAATAAGACCTCTTCAATCAATCGTGATTGGCTCCAGAAAGATGATCAAGGACCAGGACCAGTATGGTCATAGAAAGGGATCAAGGAGTGGTATAACACACTCAAAAATTCCAGCAGACAGAATTTTTCTTCAACCAGCAAGGCTATTGGTTGGTGATAAGGATCAGGCCACAGAGGGGCAAAGACTCAGGTTCAAAATAGATCAAGGGGCAATCCAAGATATACCCAGGATAAGGATCAGGATCAAATTTCTTGATAGTGGGGGGACACAAGCACACACCCTTATGGATCAATTTCTATGATGATGTTATGATGATCTGATATCCTCCCTCCAGAAACAGCAGGGGAGAGCCCCTCCTTTTATAGAACAGAGGCCTGTGGAATATTTATAAGAGAGATTGACAAATGGGAGCGGAATTTTTTTTTTTTTTTCAAGGATCAAGATCATGAGAAAACAAAAGAAAGAAGAAAAAAAAAAGGAAGAAACAGTTACTCGGAGAAAAAGAAACCCAAAGAGGGACGCCCGCGGGCATCCTGATGGGCCCGGGAAACTTCCAAGGCCGCGGATGACCGCCAGCAGGTGTCCAACGGGAATTGGCAACTGCCAAGACCCGCGCGGGCAACCAAAAAGTGGCGCGGGAGACCGGCGAGCTAGGAGGGGAGTGAGACTCAGAGAGTCAAACTGAGTTGAGATCCAATGGGTACGCAAGACGTGCTTAGCCGCAAAGCTGATCATCCTCTTCTTCTGCTTTGATCCGGCCTCTGATCTCAAGGGATGACTTGGCCTGCCTTTGTCACCAAGAGCCTGTGCTTGAGATCTGTCAACAGGGGTGATGATCATGGGTGAGTTGGCTGACAAGCAATGGTTTAGGTCTCTGATTGCCAATGTGAGAGATGCAAAAGTGACGCCTGGTGGGTATTGGGATGAAGGGTGCATTGATGACCAATTGAGGGGGCTTTTAGTTGGCTGGTAATCAACAACAATGACGGTCCAAGTGATGACGAGATCAAGGGTAGGGGTGATGGGGAGTAGATGGATGGATATCAAGAGGAAGACGAGGAGGAGAGAGATGAACTTTAAGAGATGGAAGGGATCAAAAATGATTTCAATGGAAGATTTTGGATGGAAGAGGGTGGTCTAGTGGATCGGATGAAGGATGATGGATGCTTCTTTTTTTTTTTTTTTTTTAATAATGATACCTATGAAAGATGATAAGGAAAAATCATAAAAAATTAAAATCTCCGCACTGGCCAGGGTGTCCAGGATGGGGCACCACACCTTCGCCCCTTTGCAGTCAATGGGAGTACCGGTGAACAAGGTAACGGACATGCTACGGGACTTGCGGATACTTATGAATTGGATGGCGGCCCAGCCAACGGCTCCGCCTCCCGCTTTCTTGCGTGATCTGCCGCCCCATGCAAGAGGAGGCTTTCAGCCCAGTAGCAGACCAACGGGGGGTTTTTTGGTTTGTCTGTGCACATATTGCGGCGATAAAAGTCATTGGAAGTCTGGTTGCGCGGATCTGACTAAGGACATGAACAAGGGGTTGGTTTGCGCGTGCGGGGGGACCTACATATTGCCATTGGGCAAACTGGTGGACCTGGGGGCCGGTCAGCCACCGCCGGTGGAGCAGGTTAGGGAGAGGGGCCGCTCAGGTGTCCCTTGGGATTGTCACCGGGCCCAAAACGTGGTGGGCACCGCGTGTGGAGGCAGAAGTTAGGACGTTGGCGGCAAACAAGCGGATTGTGTTGGAAAAAATGGACATGGATGCCAAGGAGTGGCCATTAAATCAAGCTCAAAGGGTTGGGGCCCAAGGGCTTGGGGGCAACGGGCCGGCAAACAGCTCTGGGGGAAGAAGGAAGGCCGCGGAAATTGTTCGACGAGTGATGGGGAGTGAGGTACCAATACCTCTCACGCTATGGGAGCTGGTTGCGGTCTCTCTGGTGGTTGTCAAGGAAATGGTCCAGGCAATGAAGGAGCACGGGGGCGGCAGGATCCTGGCAACAGTGCAGCGCGTGAATGCGGCAACAGAGGATGCCAAACAGGAGTTGTGCCAATCCAAAGCCGTGTTGGTGCCGCTTGCCTATGTCTCACTGAAGATTGCGGGAAGGAAAGTGTGGGCAATGGTGGACAGCATGTTGATGGTCAACCTGCTCCTGTCAAAACTGGTGGATGAGTTGGGCTTGGTGCAGAGGAAGTGTGCTATGGGCTTGCGGGCACTCAATGAGGGGGAATGTTGGGTAGATGGGGTAGTGGAGGAAGAAGAGGTAGAGGTTGCAAAGGTTTGGAAGCCGCTGTTGTTTCTCTCGGTCGAGTGCGGTGACGTGATTTTGGGTTGGCCGTTCATGTTTGGATTCCGGGCCCAAATGACTTTCAACGCGGAGGAAGGGACGGAGGCGCTGACGGTGGAGGACGTGTCCGGGGCAAGGTTTGAGACAACAATCTCTGACCACAGGAAGGGGAAATGGGTGCCATTGGCAGCGGTTGGCAAAGAGGCAGGGTCCAACGGTGAGGACAACCGCAAGGGCCGCCCTGCAGAGGGTTTTCCCTAGTCAACCGTGGGTACCGCGCAGGGCAGGCTCTGGCCTCGTGCGGGCGGTTGACTAGGGAGGAGCAAAAGGCGGAAGGAAGTGCGCGAGGGCGCAATCAGCAGAAGTAAGTCCTCTTCCTCAGTATGCACCACCGGAAGGTACTGCGTTTCAAAAACCCTACCATAGTGCCACGCTTGTGAGCAAAGGCAAGAGCCGCGGGTTGATTGTTGCCATGATTCACAACGCCAACGGCGGGCGCGTAAGGATGGTTAGGTGCAACGCAGGGCAATACAAGCCTGTGGCGCGAAAGGTCCGGCCCCAGAACAAGCCCATGCCGCAGGGCCTGAACGGGCCTCTGAGGCCAATCTCCTGGTCTTGTGATCCCTGGGTGAGTCTGTTGAGGAAGTTTGGGTGGGTAACGCGGTTGGCGCGGATCACAGACAAGCAAATTGAGGCGCTGAATTTTGGGCCGGCGGGGTGGTTGAGTACGGAGGAGAAGGATTTTTTAGCATTGGTGTTGGTGCTCCGCAAGAAGGCCCTTGCCTTTGGGCCCAACGAGCGCGGATTGCTGAAGGGCGAGGTTGGCGACCCCTATGTAATCCCCACGGTGCCGCAAAAGCCCTGGCAAATCAAGCCAATTCCGATCCCTTGGACCGTGCGGGAACCCTTCTTGGAACTGGTCCGGGAGCATGTGAGGACGGGGTTGTACAAGCAGTCAACATCAAGTTACTCTAGCCCGATTTTGGCGGTTGTTAAACAGGACAGGAAGTTGCTTAGGATTGTTCACAACCTGCAGCGGCTTAACTCGTTCACTATCCAAGACGCGGGATCGCCTCTGCGCGTGGACAAGTTCCTGGAATCAATGGCGGGGCGCGCTTGTTATGGTTTGGTTGATGTAATGGGGGGGTATGATCAGCGCAAGCTCCATCCGGACTCACGGCCGCTAACCGCGTTTGAGACAGGATTGGCAAGGATGCAGCTGACGCGGTTGCCGCAGGGGGCAACAAACTTGGTGGCAGTCTATCAAGCCCAGATGATGTGGATCCTGCGGGACAACATACCGGACGGGGTTCTGATCTTCATTGACAACGCCGGTATCAAAGGACCCAAGACGGATTACGGGGGTGCGGTGCTAGAGGAGGCCCCAAAGATCCACCGCTTCATCTGGGAGTAGGCGCAGACATTAGAGCAGGTCTTTTTTAGGATTGAGGAGGCAGGGCTTATGGTATTGGGGGGTAAGTTGGCAGTTTGTGTTCCGGAGTTGGAAGTGCTAGGCCATGTGGTGGCTTTTGACGGCAGGAGAATCACAGCAAAGAAACAAAACAAAGTTCTCAAATGGCCAACCCCGCGGACGTCCTTGCATATTCTCCAATTTCTGGGAATGTGCAGCTATGTTTGCATGTTCATCAAACGGTTCGCGGAAGTCGCAAGTCCGCTGCGGGCGCTGACCCGGAAAGGCGCGGCATGGGAATGGACGGCGCAGTGTGACGCTGCCTTTGCAAAGCTCAAGGAGATTGTGGGCGGCAACATTGTCCTCTGCAACCTTGACTACAACGCGGGAGGGATCCGCTTGGCCGTTGACTCTAGCAAGTTTGGCGCGGGCGGTTTCCTGACGCAGGAGGAGGATAGTAAGGATAGGCCGGTTCTCTACAAGTCCGTGACTTTTACAGCAACGGAGAGTTGGTACTCGCAGCCAAAGTTAGAATTATGCGGAGTCACCAAGATTGTGCGGAGGCTTCAGCACCTGCTCTGGGGGGTGCACTTTGAGCTTCTGGTTGATGCGGAGGCCCTGGCAAGGATGATTAATTCTCCAACTCTGCCAAACGCTCCTATGACTAGGTGAGTGGCCTTTCTCCAGCTCTTCACTTTTGGCGTGGTTCACGTTCCAGGAAAGGCCTTCACGATGCCCAACGAGCTGTTGCGGTATCCGCGGGAGGATCTGTTTGAGGGGGCAGAGCCCTTGGATGTGGAGTCTCCGGTTATTTGCGTGGGTATGATTGAGATTGAGGTTGCCCTTCCGCTGCAGCAGTCCGGGTGCTACGCAATCTTGTGCTCCTTCTTGCGGAATCTCCGGTTTCCCAAGGACGCGTCAGGAACAGAAATTTGGTGGGCAAAGCGGCAGGCGACCAACTTCTACATGCAGGACGGGCAACTGTGGCGACAAAGTACCCTGGTGCCTTTGGTGGTTGCAACATCAAGGAGGGACCAGGAAATGATCCTGAGGTGTCTCCACAATGACCTTGGGCACTGGGGCAAGATCAAAACGCGGAGGCGGGTGAAGGCAAGGTTCTGGTGGCTGGGTGTGGTGCGCCCGGTACGGGAATGGGTGAAGTCTTGCAAAGCGTGTCAACGGCGGAGTTCTAGGCTGCCCAGGGATGTGGGTAACCCTACGGGGGAGGACGCGTTGTTTGGGCAGGTCTCCCTTGACGTGGTCCACATAAAGGCAGGGAAGTTTGCGTACCTCCTGATTGCGCAGGACAATCTGTCCGGTTGGGTTGAGGCTTGTCCTCTGGTGAAGTTGTTGGTGGAGAAGGTTTCTCAGTTCTTGGAGGAAGATTGGTTTGCACGGTAAGGTTTTCTTTGCTTGATTGCTGTCGACGGAGGCACAGAGTTCCGGGGGCGCTTGATGGCACTGGTCCAGAGTTGCAGAGCTAAGTTTGGGCGGGTCATGGAATACTATCCGGAAGGTGCCCAAATGATCAAACGCGGCCATCAGCCTATTAAGGACGCTCTGGTAAAGATGTGTGGGGAGGACGGTAAACGGTGGCAGGAGGCCCTTCCGGCGGTCCTCTTTGCGGACAGGATCTTGGTCAAACGCTCGACGGGCTACTCACCTTACAAACTTCTCTACGGACAACGTCCGGTGCTTCCGGTGGACATCAAGCTTGAAACCTTCTTGGGCATAGACTGGTGGAAGGTGAAGACCTCCGTGGAACTCATGGAAGCGCGCGCCAAACAGCTTCTCCGATGGGACAAGACCCTGGAAAAGGCCGCTGAAAGGTTGCGGAAGACAAGGATGGCTTTGGTCCGCTATTGGGACAAGCGCTGTTCCCACTGCCTCCGGGATCCGCTGCGGAAGGGCGACTTGGTTTTTTTGTACAACCAGAGTCTGGAATCTCAGTGGGGAAAGCTTTTTGCCAACCAATGGAACGGCCCCTTCCGTGTGGCATCCAAGTTTGAGGGCGGGAGCTACCAGCTCAAGGAATTGGACGGGGCGCCGCTCAAACGGAAGGCCACGGCCTCGCACATGAAGCGTTTCTTTGCGCGCGGCTCCACCTCCTTCAACAAGACGGCCGGGGATGGCGCAAACGCGGGGGACAGCGTCAGAAGTTCAGAATCAGCGGACAGGTCGGACCCTTTGTCTAAGGAGGAACCCGCGCGCGACACGCCACCTCAGAGGAGTGAAAGGCTACGAACCGCTGGGGACAGCCCTCAACTTGGGGGGGGACGCAAGTAGGGTAAAGGTCTGATTTGGTGAGGGGATGTCCTAGCCGGTTCACAGCCGGAATAACTAGGCACCCCAGAATGTCCGTTCTCCTACTTCTTTTATATTTGATTGGCTCTTGGATTGGTACTGGTTTTGGTTATAATTGATCACAGGGAAGCGGGCGCGGCGCTAGCGGGGTCTGTAAAAGCAGGGACAAGCCCTGCGGATTGGGAAATGCGGGACAAGGAGCGGAGGCCCTATAGAGGCTTTAAAAAAAAAAAAAAATTCTTTCCGCTTTTCTTGGGGTTTTGGTTTCCTCTTTTTATGGGCTTGGTTCTTTTCCTTGTTTCCTCTTGGCGCGGGACACTTATGGGACAGGTATGATTTGGTAAGGGGGTTTCCTAGCTGTTTCACAGCCGGAACAGCTAGACACCCCAGAATGTTTGTTTTCTCAACTTCCTTCTTTGCCTCTCTTGGATGACTGTGCAGGTGCTGGTGTAGGATTGTTGCGTTTGTTGCAGGATTGGGTACGGGGAACTGTGTGGCAGTCCAGGTACCTTCCGGGGAACTTTTTTGGCTCAGGACGCAGGCGTGGACTTTAATTTCACTCATTCTCACTCAGGACGCGGGCGCGGACCTCTTTCTCACTTACTCTTGCTCTCACTTGCGCGGATCGCTTTCAAGACGCGGATCTTGTGTGCAAAGGTTCTCACAAGCCCAGAGGCTACTCAGGACGGTGTGGCAAAAGTTTATTCCTTTTCAAAAAGGCGCGGAAAAGTATACAAGATGAAAAGGAAGAAAAGGGGGGGTGATCCGTCTATGTTGGACAAGTCCTCATCACCTCCTCCGCGTCTGCGCAAGCCGCCGCGGCTAAAGTCTGGAAGACCTCCAAGAGTTCCTGTTGGTCGCTGGTGGTGTGGGCGCGAGGGGCCGCCAGGAATTGCCGAAGGAGTCCGTCCGCATCATCCACCATTGCATCAAACCTCGCGAGTGGAACAGCCGGGAAAACAGGGATACCGGAATCTTGGGTGGTCTGGGAGGAGGCGGGACTGGTGAAGAAGGGGTCCCTGGCAGACCATTGGGGGGGCTTGGTCCAGCGGGAGGCAACAACGAGATAACAACCAGCAACGCGGGTGGCGGAGGGGTACCCCGCGGGGTCGGGGGCCTCTTGTCCAAGTCCAACGAGTACGGGGGAGCCGGAGTTGGAGGAGGAGCCGGAGTTGGGGGAGGAGCTGGGGCTGGCGTAGGGACCAGAGGAGGGCCAGCGCGGCGTCGGAGGATTCCATCAATGCGCGGGTCCCTTGTGCCTTGCAAGACCCAAACACGGTCCGCCCAGAGCCGTAAGGCGGACCAATAAGCCGCAAAGTTGGGGTAGTCCTCCTTCTGTGGGGGCCCTGCGTGGCGGAATGGGGAGGCAGAGTCGCGGATTGGTCCTGGGGGGGAGCGGGCACGAGGCGATCCGGGCGGAGTCCACGAGTCCTCGGAGATTGTTTCATCATCCAAAACCACAAACAGGTCCAGACGGGCCCTCTTGCGCAGCCGGGGAAGGGAACCAGATTGAGGAGGAGGGCGCGGCATTCCCTCGCCAAGCAAGCAGCGGCAATGGCCACGACGGCAAGAAGTGCAGGGGCGTTGACCAGGAACAATCAAGCACGCAAGCCCGTTCCAGGCGCAGAAGCCGCAGGGGACCATGGTGGCAACAGAGCGGAAGGGGAGGAGGGGGTGGGGTGAGCTGGGGTGGGTGGGGGAGAGGTGGGTTGGTAGTGTGATGGAAGCAAGGCAGCAATGGGAGACCTCTGGGGACAGAACTCAACTTGGGGGGGGGATGTGGTGTTGTATTTATAACCTTGGGTTGAGAGCTGCGTTGCGGGCTGCGCGCTCAGCAATTGGGTAGGTCGGGCTCAGCATTTGGGTGCGCGCGGTTTCAGCAGTGCCTGCTGAGGGCTCAGCAGCAGCCGCTGCGGGCTCAGCAGTAGGAATTGCAGGGCTCAGCACCAGGTGTGGGTTGGGCCTACTCCAAGGGCTCCGGGCCCCGACCTGCCCAGGAAACACGGAAAAAGTGATGGAGCCGGCCTGACCAAGCTTGCGGGTGGCTAGTCCAGAAGGCAAGGGCGGGGCAATCGGGGGTTAGGCGCGCGCGGGCCGACTTGTGGACCGCAAGGTCTGCAGACGCGCACGGGCAGTCAAACCGGGGGGCTCCGAGTAGGGCCCAGCAGAGGGCTGCGCCATGAGAAGGACAAACCAGGCGTACGTTGATATTGAGGGGCACGGGTTATGGGGCAAGGAATGGAGGGGTAGGGTTGGGCTAGGTTTCTGTGCTTAGGGGTTGTGTTTCATTGTTCTTTTGCGTTTGTGGTTGTACTTAAGTTAAGGTTGAAGGGGGGGATCCAAGTCCTCACCCTCAACTCTGGGTTGGGTTATGATCAATCTATCAATCAATCAATCCATCTATCAGAGAAGGAAAGGAAAGGAAGAGGAAGGATTGGAGGAAGAAGAATACATCTCATCATCTCTTTTTTATCTCACTACACTTAAGAACTCATTGCATCCAACCTCCTTACAGACACCTAGATCAATAACTTCCGGACTTGCAGACAACTTAGGAGCGTAACTCTCCTTTACCTTCCACACCGTGTGACGCTATGGTCACGGGTTTGATTCCCCTCATCGCGCTTGCAACTGGAGTCCTTGCGCGTACGGGTTCCTCCAGGAAGAGATCCATATGACGGGGCTCTACCAGTTGCATGGGTGTTGCGCCTATTTTGATACATAGTACCAAAAAAAATATGTAAGTCTTTTGTCAAAACTTTGAAGAAAGACTTTAAATTTATAATAATAATATTTTTCGTGTGTTTTATATTTTTAATAATTTTTTTATAAATATTTTAACTTACTTAGAGTTAAATTCAACGGTACCAACACTTGGTTGGGATCACAACTATCCTTGGAAGGTATTCCAACGGGATCTGAGTGAGTTCCAATCAGATCCTGGGATAAATCCAAGGGTAAATCCAATGGTACACTGTCTGGGACGTCCTCTAGGAGTTCCTGGTCAATGAGATCACCAAAAACAAAATCCACTGAGATGAGTAAAAAATATAAGTTTAATATATTTTTTGTATTTTTAAGTGATAAGGTGATTTTTAGAAAAAAAAATAATCACTTTTATTATTTTTGGGTTTTTCTTTATCTTCAGGATTATTTAGTTTAGAAATATAAAGCTTCCTTTGATAAATCTTCCACTCCTTATGTTGCCTTGATAAAGAATTGAAATTGATAATTCTTTCAAGCTTGAGTTCTTTGTCTTTTATAACCTGCTGCTTATAATAAAGCAATTTCTCCTGTTGTTGCTCAGTAGTTATAATAACAGGGACAAAGTTACAGAGTTTTTCTTCCCTTTTCTTTTTGAGAAGGTCCAAATAATAATTGATCAATTATCCGTTGGTCTTAAGATCCACTGGAGAAACAAATGATCAAAAATATATGTTATAAGTAGGTTAACTTATTTTTAAAAATAAATAGACTGGTCCAAGGAATAAATAATTAAAAATTAATTATTTAAGGATATTTCCCGGCCAGACCCCCAGTTGTCAGCTCTCTGATACCAGGAACTTTTCAGTCCTTTAGCTACAGAGAGTGATAAAATTGCTGGAATGATAATAATAATTATTATTCCAATAATAAACGCTTAGAAGCTCAAATAAGAGCCGTTGCAAGGTTTGATTGGTTTGGTAGTAAATCGTTTTCAATATAATATAAAAGAGGGGCCACAGTATTATACTACTGGGGATCTTTAAAGACTAGCAACCTCTCTTCAAGGGGCCTCCTTAGGCAGTTTTTAAGAACCTTGGAATAAATATGGGTGCCTCAGAAAGGACTTATTCCACTGATGGCCGGGCTTAACAGCACAAGTGGCCTAGACAGGAAGGGTAACACTCACTCTGAGCACTTTTCCAAGAAAATCCTGGAATAATTGGAAGGGTTTCAAAGCAGATGGGGTAGATTGCTTTACTAAACTTCAATGGTTGATTGGTTATAAAGGTAAAATAATACTACTGCAGACTAAGTCATAAATCACTTGCTTATCTTCATATAATCACTTGATTAACAATGAAATGGTTCCTGATTGATAATAAATAATTCCTGGTAAACTGATTCACTGATTAAATCCAAAGAGGTCTGTATAAATACCTTTTTGGGGTGATTATGGTCTTCTCAGGGCACGTAGAGAGGGTTCTGCTTGTGGGCTGAGGCTGGCAAGCCAGTCAGGGAAGGATCAGCACTTCTACTTGGTGCTGTCAATCAGCTGTCCTTAGATCTGCTTGATTTCTGTACTATTTTAGCCACAGGATCTGTTAATTTGTTATGACCTAAATTTGATCATTCTGTACTCATCCTTCATTTGTACTATTGATATTGCTGTAAAGCGTGCAGATGTAGATGTTTACTGATTTTCCGTCATCTGCTAATTATTTAGATATTTTTTAATAATTTTTATGAAAACTTCTTGTAGTGTTTTGTGGTCTTCAAAGATCAAGATCCATGGTTTACGTGGTAGTCCTTGATCTTTGATTTATTATAAAAAAATGTTTAAAACTTAATTTTCATTGATTTTATTTAAGTTTTGATCTTTTTAGATCATTATTAATGCATATTTCTGTTTTTTACATATACTAGGCAACCCTAACTAGGTTGTAGCTCTTTTGAGCGGTACCTGGTTGTCAGATTAGTCACAACTGATCCAGGCGCGGGGATCAGTAGTACAGATGCGCGCGGGGTAGGATCCGCTGCGTGCATGGCAAAATCAGCTGCGCGCGGGTCTCTAGTACGCGGTATCCTTCTGCTGCTAGTACCTAGGGTTATGTAATGATGCGGGCTGCGCGCGGGAATTGTGACATAACAAATTTCCGCATTTAACTCCTAAAATATACACAACACCTCAATTCTGAGTGAATTTTAGGTGTAAACCCTATACGTGACAATACGTGTGAAATGTTAGAATGGCCAAAAAGTGCCATAAAGGTGTTGTAATTTTTAGTACTTTTCCTTTTGATTATTTTAAAAATATAAGGACTTGGAATTCAAGGGTGGGGTCAGTGAGTGACCCTACCTAATTTTGGGTGAGGAATCCATTCCTGTAATAATATTTATGGATTTCTCACTCCTTAATTTGTTAATTGAGGTGTTCTTATTTTTCATATTTTGTGTTACTATTTGACAGTTTTACTCTTTATATAGTAGCAAGCTGACAGGAGAGGCCAAAGAATTTTGGAAGTGGAGACAGGTTTGATTCCCATACTTGGAAGTATTCCTTCCTCTCCCTCTTTAATTTTCATAATAAATTTGGCCATCCCCATCCAGGATCAACCAAACTCCTCTCCAAACAATTTCCAAAGCTTTGATTGGAAAATTTTTGCTGCATCTCCTGTTCCTGCAGTAAGATATACAAGACCCCATTCAAGGGAACCCTTCCCCACAGAAAAGAACCTTTCAAAAAAATTCACACCAATCTCTGCAGACCCATGAGTCCCATCTTCAAGGCTGCAAATCACTACTTCATGATTCTCACCAAAACCTTCTCCCAATTCAAGATGTGTATACCCCTTAATTTCCAATCTGAAACCACTGAAAAGATCAAAAATTTTGTCAAATCCCACTCAAAACTATTCAACAAGAAACTCAAGAAGTTACACTCCAAAAATGGTGGAAAATTAATCAATGCTAACTGTTTTGCAGTTGTTGTGGTCTCACAAACTGCCATGTGACACCTACCATTAATGTGGTGGTGTGCCACTGTGGATGATAAGTTACCAAGCTTGTTCTATTATAGTCCAATTTCTCCATTCAGAAACTCCATTCTGTTCAGGAGTGTATGGGGAAGTTATTTGGGTGGTGATTCCCAGATGATTGAGATAGGTTGATACCTTGTAGTTATTGAATTTTGAGCCACAATCAAGTGTGAGATTGATAACCTGGTTCCTGGTTTGTTTCTCAGCTTTTGTAATAAAAAATCTTATTGTATCTAGGACATCAAATTTTCACTTAGTTATAAGATGAAAGCCTACTCTATGTGATGTGTAGTCATCAGTGAATAGTGCATAGTAATCATATTGGGATGTTGTATGAATTATCCCACTTGGATCTATACAAACATTTTGTAAGGGCTTGGAGCTTTTTCATCTCTCCTGGTTATGAAATCAACACAGGTGTTGCATTTTAAGTTATGTGCTATGTCACAGTCAAGTTTTTGTGATGAAACCATTCAACTTATTAGTTTTTGATTGGTGTGTGCAAATTGGAAATGAATAATTTCAGCTGAATGTTTCCAGGATGTAGTGATGTGGGTGAGAAGGCTCACATTGGGTGTAGCCTCAACCTCCATTAGATTTTTTTTGAAGTGTCCCTTTAGGAGGACTTTGTCTTGATTCTTCAATTCAATCTGAGGCCCATTGGTACAGATATTGATATGACCTTGTAATAGTATACACCCTGCAATGAGATTCTTGGAGAGTTCAGGTACAGATAGGGTATTCACAAACCTGATTGGAAGGTTGTTTTTTTCCTTTGATCACAGCTGGTCCAGTGCCAGCTATTGGGAGTGTTATTCTGCCACCAGCAAGCTTGAGTTCCATACCATCCACTTGGTTTGAGTATCCTTCATTTTTGAAGTAGTCAAGGCTATTGAACATATTTTGGGTGGCTTGGGTATCAAATAGAATGATGTTTTCATTTGTACCACATTTTCCAAAGAAGCACATGGGATGAATAGTTTCAGGGCATCTGAGAGCTACTGTGTTTAGGTTGGATTTGGTGGTTGATTTTTAGATCATGGTTGCCTTCATGGGATACCATTCTGGAATTTCTCCCTTCCATTCTTCAGCTTGGATTTTCTTTTCAATTCAAGCTCTCCTGGAGCTTTCATTCCTGGTGTGGCATTGACTTGGGTTGTGGGGACCAAGGCATTTTTCTTTAGTGCATTGTGGTTTGTTGGTTTTGGCATTACTTAATTTTGCTTCTTCAGTGGTGGGATCAGGTTGTTGGTTGAGAGAAGAGAATTTGTGAGTTTCTAATAATTCTTCAAAAAATTGTGTATAAGTGAGGGGTTTGATAAATCAAGTGATAGATCAGACATTGCTAAATATCTTGGATGAATGGACTCAAGTAATACAAAGACCAACATATCATTATGAAAATTTCCTCCTGATTGGATGATCTGATATTTGATGTTCTCAAACTTGTCTAGATGTTCTTGAATAGAAATGTTTGGGCCTTGTTTGAAAAGTTGCATTTGCTTTTGTAGTTCAAACATATTGTGGCTTGAGTTTTTTAGATGGAATTCTTTTTGGTAGCTTCATGATGGATAATTGATTGGTTCTGTGGTATGATAGTGTTGTCCAGTAAGTACTGTTCAAATTCAAAAGCCTCTAGAGCCACCATAACAGCATTTTCCCATGTGCCAAAGTTGCTGTTGTTGAGCTTGACTGATATGGACAACTTGGACAACAGGTTGATTACTTCCTGTTGAACAGCGTATCTTAGTCTGCTGGTTTCAGGGTCCACCAAAGAAGTGGTTGATTCCCTTACATAGGGCTGAGTGGTGAATGGGGGTACATTTGGGCTGATGGATGGTCCTGCTAGGTTAGCAGTAGGTACTGGACTGGAGGTTGGTGAACACAAAACTGGTGCCATTTCAGATTGGTACTCTTGCTACCATGGTTTGATGGTTTGATGGCACTAGTACAACAACAGCAAAGATATATCTTAGCAATGAGCTAAGATGGATCACCTAGTACAAGAACAGCAATGGTCTATCTTAGCAATGAGCTAAGACGGATCACTGCCAAGATGGCTCCTGAGGCATTAGATCCCCCAAAATAGGAGCTGGAAGTGATGTTAGTTGCTTTCATCATGTAAGCCCAGTAGATACAATTAACTGACACCTAGTACAACAACAGCAAAGATCTATCTTAGCAATGAGCTAAGATGGGTCACTCCCAAGATTGCTCCTGACTATTTTGTGCAATGAAATGATAATGAGACACTAGCAATACTGATATGATGAGGAAGAAACATAAAGGAAATAGTGCTTATGGTATTAGATCTCCCAAAATAAGAGTTGGAAGTGATGGGGGATCTAATAGCTTGTGGGGTGCCCCCATATTTGCACTCTAGGTGAATCTCACGGCACTTACTCAGATGTGGTTCTCTAACTGTGGCTTGGCTCAGATGATGACGCCACTGTGTTCAGGCTCACATAACGTCATTGTTGGTACGTGCATGCTCAGCTTACCGTTTCCCTACTTGTTGCTGGTTGAGGTCCGTGAGCCTTACTGTGGGAATTCTGACAAACCGTCGCAGGGGTGGCATCAAGCTTCCATGTAATGGTAACCGCTAGGCCATCAAGGCCCAAATGACACCTTCACCCAGGATAGCCTAAGGCCAGCTACATAAGTTTTCTTTATGAATGTAGCGTGACATCATTTCGATAGCTTTACAGCAACTAGTTTGACAATGAAATGGTTTGACTGTCTTTGCTTTGCTGTTTAATGTTGCGGCCATCAAGTACGTCTTGTGAAAGGCTATGTAGTCTGTCACAGCCCTCAACTAGTGGTCATGAGGTTCTGTCAAGATTGACCCTAGATGCCAGTTTGCACTCCGGTTTTTGACATCGTTGATCCTGTCAGTTCTCCCAACTTGGATATGTCCAAATACCTCAAGGCCCCCAAGGAAATCCTTATCAAATTCATACTCAGCCGAGTAGGATCACCAGCGCATCTGCTCAGCGATGGAGGCATTCGGCGACCCGTCCTGCTCGGCTTGCAAGGTCCCCAAGGAATAGGTACGTTGGCTACGGAGCAACAACCCCACAGAAAGTTGTCGAACCTTCCTTCAGTTTCCATCCTGCATGACTGTTTGGATCCGAGGGCTCATCCAAGGCTGGATAAAAAACCCACATACAGGGAAAACATGGCTTTCAAATCAAATTACGGAAGAATTGACGAACGCTCATAAAATTCATACCATCGTTTTATCGTTGGACGATTTTTATTGGACGCGACAAGAACAACAGAAGATTGAGGAGCAAGACCAATCGAATAGGTTAATAAAAGGAAGAGGATTACCAGGAACGCATGATCTAAACTTGGCAGAGAATACTTTGAATTCACTCCTGAAAATCAATCAAATCAAGGAAACTACATTGCCACATTATGATAAATCGGCCTATAATGGTCTCGGCGATCGGAAAGGATACAAGAAATATTGCGTGCCGACAGACGAAACCATTCAATTAATTATTTTCGAAGGTTGGATGGTTGGATTTTTGCCAATTGATCCGGTCAGTTTAAGAAATGTATATGATCGTGCGAAGACTCAAAAACTTAACGCCTCGTTCGCAATTCAATATTCGATCGAAGAGCTGATGACCATCAATGAAAGCCTAAAGCCATATGTCGATAGGATTTGGAACAAATTTGATTGTCTGGTTAATCTAATCCCTCAAGAGCTCAACTTCGTGTGGCGTTGGAGAGCTGAGGAAAGTTCACTGCTTTCATTTCTACCAAGTTGTCGACACATCTTTAGCCTTGAAAATCAAATTCTTCTGATACTGACTTGAGATTCAATTTTTCGGACGCTGGCGTGTTCATAATCATCTTTCGGCCATGTCGATTGTAGCAAGAAGCCGAAATGAAATCTACGAATGGTGGCATCGGCATGTCCGAGCAGGAGGTTGAGAAGTTTGTGTCCAGGTATATTTGTTTTTTCTTTTAGCACAAGTCTCTGCTTATTATTTTGATTTTTTTTTTTCAGAAGTTTTTTTTCCCCTTAGTATTTTGATGTTTTTTTCCCTTAGTATTTTGATCTTTCATTTTAGAAGGTTTGATCTGTGCTATAATGTTACTGACATCATTTGACTCCTGTTTTTTTTCTGGGCAAAATTGATGATAGATACATGCCCTGTTATGAGTTGTTTGGTAAAGGCTCCAAAGAGGGTGATGGGGACTTTGACAGAGGCATGAGTTCATCCTTGATGCTCATTATTAGCCAGGAAAGAAAGGTGGTGGAGATTTTTCCAAAAAGCCTGGTTAGTCCTCTTGCTTTCAAAGAATCAAATTATCCAATAACAACAGTGCAATTTCTCAATGATTGGAAGTGATGGTTCACTTCTCTGAAAAAAACAGAACTTTGGCAATGAAAATTCTATTAAATTATAATAGAAACCAGGTGCCTACAATCCACATGTTATTAGCAATCAACATGACCAATAACATGGCATTTGAAAGTTGCCCTTTGTAGTATAAAAAATGAATATCATGATGTGAGGTGACTGAAAAAGAGCAATGTACAAGAGATTTACAAAAATCAGAATGAGGGGGAACAGGGGATTACCACCTCCACCTCAGAACTGCAAGAATTTCACACTTGTCTTATGGTCTGAAAAGATGCTTGATCACCACCTTTCTCAACTTGCAATTTAAAAATTTAATTATTTTCATATTGCCTTATCCCTGCTTTCCCCTTGTTAGTCCTGAACTGTAAAAAAATCTGACAGGGCTGATTTGCCACTTGTTAAACTTGACATTTTCTCTTATTGAGACTTGACTTTTAAGAGTGGTTTGAAATTCATTGTGGGTTTTTTTTTCTACTCAACCAAGCGCAATATCTACTTCTATATAAAGATTGAAAAGGTTCACACACCTTGCCTGGTGTTGATGTCTTTGGGTTTGTATTCATTTACTGATATTGTTATGTGCCTCTTGCATTTACACTGGGCAAAGTTAATACTGCACCTGGCAAATGCCATGCCTCCTCAAATTTGGGGGCATATACTAGTCACTGAATAAAAAGGTTGGAGAAAAGAATCAGGATTAGGGCACAATAACAAGATAAGTTTCTGGTTCTACCTCAACCTAAGGAGTCATTGGATAGAATTCTGAAAAAGCAGAAAATTTCTTGAGATTGATCTAAATAGTTTACTTGAAAAACCTGAATATCTGTATCAGCCAATTAGATTCCAAGGACCCAACTCTTTTTGCCAATCAAGCTAATGGAAGCAAGTATAAATACTTAAGGTAGTAGTTAAATAGAAAACCAAGTTGTAGTTGATTTACTTTCAGCTCATTTACACCAATATTAACTTGGTTGTAAAAATTGGAGTCCAAGGCTCATTGGGGTTGTTTTGCTCTCAATATGGACAGGGATTTTCTTGCAGACACTCAATATGGACAGGGATTTTCTTGCAGACAATGGTCTCAATTTTTTTGTATCTGGTACCTAAAGAAAGTGGTTCCATGATATCAAACTTCTAAAATCCAGAAACAGATGACATAGTGCAAAATGAAATTAATCACAATAGAGATGAAGGCAGAAATAAAAATATAAGAATAACCATAATGAGAGAAGATAGAAATACTTGAAACTCTAGAAGTTGATTTTCTTTTTTTGACTGGCTTTATAGTTTCAAATTAGCCTTAGTCAACCCATGGACCCACCGTGGTCATCACCCATAAACCCACTCATCCAACTTGAAGAAATCAAACCAATCCCAGTGGATTGGGGTGAGAGACAGAGAGAGAGAGGTGATGGGAAAGGGATGAATTTGCAACTTGAGAAGTTTTTATTTTTGGTCAATGGATGGACAGAGGAAGTAAGATCATCTCTCACCCCAACAACCCATGGGGAGCAAAGGGATGTTTTTGAGCGCTTGTGTCCCACTCTCACCACCCCCTCCCTCCCTATCCCATTCAGGCCTAGCTCAACCCTTGGATCACCATCTTCACCATCCCCTGACCTGATCAAGTCTTTGACCTCATGAATGAAATGCTTTCTCATAGCAAGAAGTGAGTAATCAATTGATCTCACCAGGCAATATCAGGATTGATGAGGGTTGATTCTACTTACACTTTTGACTTCTTTTTTTTTTTTTTTTTTCTTGATCATCTTGTATTTATTGGCTTTAACTTGGGTGATGATTCCTAGTAAATTATTTACATATACTTCCTTTTTATTTTTCTAGGCAGGCCATTCGCTCTTTTTGTACAACAACAACAAAAAGACTAACTATCTCTCTCTCTCTCTCTCTCTCTCTCTCTCTCTCTCTCTCTCTCTCTCTCTCTCTCTCTAACACAAAAAAAACGTGGATGGGGGGGGGGAAATCAAAAGAATACCAGAGGGTTTTCGTTTTTTTTTCAGATTTAAGCAGCCACAAAAAAGTCGAGTCAAACAGACTGGCGCCGAGGAATCATGTTGGTTATTAAACACGGCTATAAATTTTTGTTTAGATGAATCATTTAGAAACTTTTAAATCCCTGGCTACCAATTCAGCATCCAGATTCTCAGCTGGATTCTCATCAATCGGACTGTTGATCCGAGCAATATTCGTCCCACTCGAGTTTTGAATGTTTGCTTGCATGTTAGTTCCTTCGTCACCCTTCTCAGTAGTCGTAGGTGAGCTCATCACAACTTCTCTCGATGGAATCGGCAAGCTTTTTTTTTTTTTTTTTTTTTTGGTGGGGGGGGGGGCGGGGAGGAAAAAACAAGAAACGTAAAACAAGTCAATCAATCAATTTGAATGAGCACCTTTTCTTTTGGAGTAGATCTGTTTCCACCGCATTAGGTACCTTTTCTTGGTGACATTCCCGACAGGCAAAAAAAAAAAACTCACGCCCGATGATTTTCAGCAGGAGATTTCGCTTGACTACTTGTGGCGAACTGGGAACCGGCCGGGGTTGTGGAGGCATCATTGGCAGTGCTTGTTGTGCAACCACTCCCAGGTTTCAAATTCGGTCTGACCAACTTTCTAAAATTAACTACTTCTTCTACAATCAATTTCTTCATCCCTTCGGTCGAGTCTTCAGATTCAAAGCTAAAATCAAACTTTTCCTTGATATCGATCTCGTCCTCGGGGTCATGCCAAACCTTCAAGTACGGATGTCGAAGTGCTTCGTTGCAGGTGATCCTCTCAGATGGATCAAACGCCAGTAGTTTGTTTAACAAATCCAACCCTTCTGGATTGGCACCCGGAAAGAGTTGTGAGAATGGAACTCCGGGCTTTTGCGGCAAAGATCGAATATAATCTTGAGCCTGAGCAGGATAGTTTAATGGATTTATGAATATGTTGATTGGGTAAAACAAGGGTTTTTACATCAATGTCGCGTGTTGACATTTTTCAGATGAAAGATTTAAAGAAACAACCCGGGCCGCTCACACGAGGAGAACCCACCCTTCGAAGGGTGGGTTCGGACGGTGTTCCAAGATAATGCAAGATCTGATTGAGTTGATCAACATAATCTCTGCCTTTGAAAATCGGTCTACCTCCCAGTAATTCAGCCAAAATACAACCAACAGACCACATATCGACTGGATAAAGTTATTGTTGGGAAGTTAAAAATGAAAAAAGACATCAGTAATTATCATGATGAGTGAATATTTTATTTTTCTCTTGATTAACGTGACGATTATGACTCGAGGCAAAAGTTTTTTTTTTCTCCGAAAGACTGACTAGCAGTAGTGTAGTTCTGAAAACTAAGCATTATTTCAGGTGCCCGGTACCAACGAGTGGCCACGTATTCAGTCATAAAACCTTGATTGTTGGCTTGAGCCAATGCGGGATCTATTTCAAATCCTCTGGCCAAGCCAAAATCGCAAATCTTCAATTCACAATCTGCATTGACAAGCAGATTGCCTGGTTTTAGATCTCGATGGAGAACCGAAGCTGAATGGATATACTAAATTGTTACCAGGATTGATTGCCAATCAGTTAGTTGGCTATCATTATGCACTGTAACTCTTGACGATGATGGAACACAAAGGGAATATATTCCGAGAATAAGTAATCCGCAGACAACTCACTTTTAGTCCGCAAAGCGTTTGGTAGATGAAGGACTGAAAATGAGCATCAGTCAACGGTTGGCCTGATCGAATCTGAGAAAGCAATTTATGAGTTGCGTTAGTATAAAGCTGGAAGCACAGCAATCATCAAGTTGGTCGAGAAAAAAATATCGTATTCAAGGCGTGTTATAAAACGTTTGATTGAGCTTACAATCGCATGTAGGTCGGCCTCCATCAATTCTTCCTATTTGATACAAGGAGCATTGATTTTTGCGTTTTAGTTTTCATGCCAGGACGCAAACAGGTGCGATTCCGATTTCTAATCAAGTGGGCGTGGGCGCATGGAAGTACTGACATAGAGATAAACCTCGTTGAAGGAATCATAATTGACGATATCCATGTCATATAAACAAGTAATCTAGAAAGATGCAACCCAGGATCATGCGTCGCAGGTCAGTGCGACTGTTTCACATCTTACGGGTAACTTGCCGGATAAAAAAAATCAAAGAGTCTGGCCGCTTGAAAAATAAACAAAAACAAGTACATTTTTATGCCCACGGAAGTGATGTAACAATCTGTTGATTTCGGAGAGCGAAAGGGGCAATGTCACTTTTTTGGTTGTTCAAAAGAAAAACAAAAAGAGAAGAGAGAGGAAAAAGATGACTGACTTGAGCTCTCTTAACGCGCGTTTGGTCAAAATCTTTTTGGTGAAGATTTTGGTAACCTGTGAGAACGAAAGCGATGATAGAAGGCATTGTTGTCAACGTTGTCTGTGGGGCATGCTTAAAAATGAAATAGGAGCTCCATAAACCGATAGAATGGACGTACCTTTTTAATCGCTACACTCTTCCCGGTTTTGGAATTTTTCGCGGAGCTTTTTTTTTTCGGGGGTTTGGGCGGTCATTAGCATGAGATGAAAAAATAGTTGCAAGCAGGAAGATTCTGAAATCAGCTTGCTGTCATCATCTCTTGAAATTCTGAGGAGGGAGAGATGATGGAGAGCAAGTATGCGGTCCGAGGGAGGAAGAGAATATTTACCAAACTATACCATAGGCACCTTGGCCTAGCTCCTTGACGAATTCATAATCCTCATCCACGAAAAATTGATCCTGGAGATTGTTATTTGGGACGGGTGTTGGGTGATACGGCAAAACGCAAAAAAAGGCAGAATTGGTAGGCCATCATCGATTGCTTCAGGTCATGATTGTTCGAGTGAGGATCGATTCGATTTCACTCACGTTGAGGACTGGAAAGGCATGCCTCCTGGGGATGATCGAGGGTTCCATTTCTGAGTATCTATCTGTCTGTGTAGCGAGGCCTCCGAACCTGTTCGCCAAGCCAAAACGACGATCGTAGAGTTCTTCTGGTATCAATTTGAAGCGGGATCTCAAAGTATCTGAGCGAGTAGTTGACGGTCAAAGGTTTGAAGCCCCGGAGTTCTTGGATTTTCTTCCTTCGATGGTGGTAGGAGTGAGAGCCCGCCGTCCGAGTTCAAAGGTTGATGACAAGCTTACGATCGATAGTCAACTCTCCTGAGCCTTCAAGTGCCGTCCCACGAGCGTTTCTTCTTTCCAATGAGCCTAGTAGGTTAAGTTCTAGAAGGGGTCTGAATGGTTCAATCCGTCGCCACCCGGTGCCGTCCTGTTGGCACGCTCGATCGTTGGTTGGTCTGCGAGGAAGGAAGAGGTAGCCTAACAAGTCGTGAGGGGTAAGAAGTGGAAGGGTGGCGGAGGGGGTCAGTCCGGTTATTTAAACCGTCGGTCGATCGGTAGTGGTCATAGGCGATGGGATGGGGTTGCTTACCAACTTGATACTCAGCTGGGTTCTCGCTTGGCTTTCAGTCCTACTCCGTCGCAAGCTTCCTGGCATCCATGTATCTGTCTCCTCCTCGTCGTCGTCCTCGTCGTCGTCACCTTCCTCCGGCGTCTTCGTCACTGAATCGGTTGGTGGTGATGGTGATGGAAGAATGGAAGCCTTGATTATATAAGCCGTTCTTTAATCTCACCTGAGTCAGTCTGGATCGATCGCTGATTGCAACTTGCAACTTGCAGAGCTGGCTGACTAATCGAAGGTATTGATACTGATCGTATGGAAATCAATTGCCGACACAGATCCATCATAAGTGCATATATGTAAGACATACATACATATGCACCAAAGCGCATGCCGACGCACTCTCCTCAAAACCAGCCAGCTTATACTATGCGCTATGCCGCCTGCATCATTCGACCCTGTGTGCATACCGACTTCATATGTATGGGTACATAGCTCGGGGCATGCGAATAAATGAATTTGTATACGACATCCCAGTCAGTATTCACTATCATCCTCATGTTCAGCCGAGATGGCAAAGTGTTTCCCCGATTACTGGGCTTGCTGGCCCCTGGCAGGTCGTCGGTATCGTGTATACGGAAATGCTGCTCCTGACGTTCTGCATGGAGAGCGACCGGCGTCATGCATGTAGTAAATGTGTAAGACGTAACAAATACTCACACGAGCACTTATTATTTTTCTTGGTGTTCGTGGCCCTACAGCTTTTTATACTATGCCGACCAGGGCAGCCTCGGAACGTCCATCTAGCCCCCCAGCCGATCCTCGGCCCGTGCCGCCGAAAAGGCGCAGGAGCTCATTGCGGCCGCGGCAGACTTGAGGGCTTCAAAATTTCGAGTTTTAGAAGTTTAAAAATCTGGAATCGATTTGCGAATCTCAAGTTTATGAATTGGTAGATATCTTTATTTACATCAAAACCTTGCAATCTCAAACTCAAGCCGACCGGATGCCCTCTCCACCTCTCCTACTCGACTCTTGTCCCGTCGAGGTTCGAGAATCGTCAAGTCATCCATCCGCAAGGCCGATTAATCGCCATTCAAATCCAACGGGATGACCAACAATTTCCAATCGACCAGTCCAATCGACCAGCATTCCCGAAGTCGAACTCTCTCAAAGTCTCACAGAGACTCCAACGAGCGCCTTGAAGGGAGTCAACCAACGCATCAATACGTATGTACATATGTGAATATGTACATACGTAGGTAAATCATATACATTCACATGATCAACCAACGCCCAACAAAGATGCCTGGTGCTCGCACATTCATGTCACCGCCTGCTGACGAATGGAGAGTTGCATGCGAGATAGATAACTTTTTCCAAGGAAGCTGTCAACCTTTTTCCGGAAAACCTGAAGCCCATCCCAGAATCCCAGTTTAATGGCCCCCGCCGTCCACTCACCACGCGCATTTGTGCGTCGCATTTTGCCGTGCGACATCCAGTCGCATGGATATGGGCTATTGTGCATGCGGGCCAAAATGTCTACCTTGGCCTGCGACACTTAGCAATTCACGTTGAGACAGGTGTTGCGACAGATCCACTACGGGCATCATGAGTGACGGCTCCCAAAAGGTGAATCGCACACTGAAATTTCAGTAGTGTGACACTCCAGCTCCAGAGTCTACTTCTCTTCATCACAAAACAACAGCAAGACCAACATCAACCTTTGTCATACTTTCAAAAATGAAGCTTTGCACATGCGTGAAATGCTCTCAATACACTTTGACCAATGATCAAGGAGTTCTAACTCAAGGCCAGCTAATATCAAAACGTAACTGGTCCCGGCATCAACTTGAGAATGAATCATCTATCCAGAATTGCAACCTCAAAAATGATATGTTGGAAATGCCAGAATTTAATCAACTTGGCCCCTTGGAATCATCCTCTTCAAGATCAAGCTCCTCCTTTGAGAGTTTAGACAACTCAAACTTAAACTCAACGGACTCAATCTGTGGGTTTTTTTTACTTGGGTTTGTAATGGTAGATTGACAAGAAATTGGTTATTGTCAGTGGCCACAACAGTATTGGTTTTCTTGGCATGGCTGCACTTGTTTTGCGGGGTCAGTTCAATTAACTGCCAGGTTGAACGTAACTTCATCCTCAAGTTAGTTGCTCAAGCACAAAGAAATCCACACAACAATCTGAATGAAAAATCTGTGCCAAAAGAATTGGGGACTATCAGCAAAAGATTACAGATCAGGCCAATCTTAATCCAATATGTTTGCTGCCCAGAGTGCTTTTTTTTTTACACTCCTCCAAACGTTCCACCAAACTGCCAATACCAAGAAACACCTTGTGCTTGGAAATGTTTGGCTCAACTGTTTGAAACTTACCAACATTTCCAACAGACACATGGAGAAAACCAACAATATTTGCACCAATATGAAGAAATACATGAAGAATATTCAAAACCAAGATCAGTTTATGTAACTCAACCTCTTGAGGAATGGTTGACCTGGTTTTTGAGTAACAAAGATGTAGAAGATGAGATCAACACTTGGAAACTAAAACTGGCTTAATCATCTAGCAATCAGCACTTGGTAGAAATCCAGCAAGGTCTAGCTTGGAAGGAAAACCAATGGGAATCTAACAACAATGATTATTTCCCTCTGAATCTTACTTTTTCACTTTTCTCTGATGGCTTCAATCCACGTGGTAATAAAATGGCTGGAAAACAAAAATTTCTAGGGCTTATTTGCATGAATTTTCTCAACTTACCTCCAACCAGGTGCAATATGATTTGCTGGACCTACCTCTTTGGAATTATTCCAGGTCCCAATTTGCCATCTGTAGTCACCATAAATCATGTTTTCAAACCTCTTGTTGATCAAATCCTAGATTTCAAGGCTGGAAAAACAATTTGCACTCACAACTACCCAGAATGAAAAATGATTCAAGTCAAGCTACTTCCAATCCTTGGTGATATTGTTGGTGTGCACAAGATTTCTGAATTTGCATCTCACAGCACAAAGTTTTTCTGTTCTTGGTGAAAATCCACAAAAGATGAGATGAAGAATTTAGATCTTGGGGTCCAACGTTCCAGATATGAGGCCTTGAAGGCCTCTCAGGAGTGTGCAAGCTGTTCAACATTAAATAGGCGCCAGAACATATTGGAAAAGATTGGGGTTCAATACTTGGAAATTCATCAATTAGGCTACCGGGACCCAGTTGAAGATAACCCCCTTGGATTCATGCAAAATTGGCTTGAAGGAATATTTCAAAATTATTTCAGATTCCAATGGGAAATTGATTTTGGACAGAAAGAAGATCAAAATAAAAAAGGAAACCAATAAATTAAGTTAGACAACAATCCAAAAAGAATAATCATACAATTAGAAAATGACAATCCATTTGATGATTTGGAATCTGATGATTCTGAAGTGGATGATTCCTCTGATGGAAAATTATGTTCCAACCAGTCTGGTGCCTTTGATGATCAGAAGATCAAAGTTTTTGTACTTCTATTTTCCAATGTAGTCTTAGCCTCTGGACTCCCACCACCACCCTGGCCTGTTGGTGAAGAAAAAGCTGGTAAATGGAAGGCACATCAGTGGTATAATAAGTTTGAATATATTGTACCACTGGTTTTACCGGAACTCCATGTCAAAGACCCTCCAAAACTCACAACTAAATCCTTAGAAGGACTGATGCTTCTTAATGCAGGTGCCCTCTGCCACTGCACCAGTGTACTTTATTCAAAAACAATTTCAATCAATGATCCAACCCTTTTCCAGATGTATTATGACCAATATACAAAAATTTAAAGAAAACTATTTCAAGATATCAAAATTTGACCTAACCATCATTATGCATTACATTGGCCTCAAATTATGAGATTCTGGGGACCATTGAATGGTGTTTCTGAGTTTTACAGAGAGAAAATGATTGGATTTTTTCACAGATGTATTATGACCAATATACAAAAAGTTCAAGAAAACTGTTTCAAGATATCAACATTTGACCTAACCATCATTATGCATTACATTGGCCTCAAATGATGAGATGCTGGGGACCATTGAATGGTTTTGCTGAGTTTGGCAGAGAGCAAATGATTGGATTTTTGCAGAAGGTTAAAACAAATAAAAAGAAAAGTGAGTATTCATTACATTTTATCATTTTAATTTATGTTTGACTCCTGGTTTTAACTTTTAGGTGAGATTGATCAAAAAATGATGCAAAAGGTTTGCTACCAGCAGAGACTACTAGCAGGGTACAAACCAGTCAAAAGAGTCAAGGCAAGTGAACGCATGAAGGATTTCAAATAAGAAATCAGTCTTCCAAACAATGAATAATCAAAAATACTCAAGCACCTCCAAAGAGATCATGCAAATCTGCGCAACTATCAAGAAATTCAACATCCAGAAAACAGAAAAGTGTTTTTTAATTTTTCTCAGGAGCTAAGGACTTGGAAGTGGTGTGGAAGCAATGATATTGAAAGAAGAGTTTCAATTGGAAATCCCAATGGTGGTGTAGTTTAAAAGGAGGGTGGTAGGATTTGGTATGGTATGGTCAAAAAATTTTATCAAGTAAAAATTACTGGGGACAGTTTTCATGTCCAATTGATAATCAATCCCATCTGCAATTTCTATGAAGGCCAATTAGATAGCCATTCTGCTACATTTAGATCAATCCTATCTTTAATAAACACTTTCTTATGTATTTTAATGACATCAGATTACTCAGTTATATCTGTCTTCCAGATCCATTCTTTGTTTGCTTATTGATTTTTGAAACCCAGGGTGTCTGAAATCCCAGAAAATGGAATTTTATGTCAAAAGTTAGACCAATCTTCAGCTTTTTTAATAGTTGATGATTCTTAGCTTTTAAAATTTAATTTTTTAATTTAAGCATTTTGTTCCATTTGCCTGTTTTTGAAATTAAATTATCAAATTTACAGAAAAAAAACCTCAAACAAGTGCAATAATAAATTTCAGTTTCTGATTGGAATAAAAAATACAAAACATTTTTTTTTCAACAGAGAAAAAAGCATGTAAAAAATCAAAGGTCTTCTTCCTCTTCCTCAAAATCCTCAATATCCTCCTCATTGTCATCAGATGATTCATACAAGTCCCCAAAATCACCCTGATCTAAAAGGAAAGAAGGCTCCTGCTATTCATTGGTCAATTTATCTGATACAGTTAATGAATTACTTTCAGCATCATCTTCTTCTTCCTCCTCATAATCTTTGGGGACATCTTCAAGTCCATACAATGCTAATAAAACATCACAATATTTCTGATTGAAAGCTTTGTTGCTAATGCCTTCATCTTCATGTTGGTTGGGTAGGATTGACTGGGTAGCATTGGGTAAGAATGCCACAGAATTCAAGTTTGGAATTGATATTCTGTTGGAGCTGGATAAGCCTTGGAACCATTGTTTATGATAGAAGTCCAAAGGTAGACTGATTGGAGGCTTCAAAAAACTGGACTCAATTGGTACTTGCCGCAATCAGCGCACATGCTTGCATCCTGCCTTCCCCGCAAGCTCATCTGCTTTAAGCATCTCTGCATCTAGACAACAAAAAAAACTTGTTTGCATTGTTTGGTTGATAAGCCAAGGTTTTGATAATGTAGCAGTTATGTTCACTGCTGTACTTTTCATTGCTGTGTGCTGCAATGTTTTCAATTATTTTGATGTATCTATTTGGAAATTTGTGGCTAAATGCAAAGGTAAAACTGGCATCTTTCAACTACCAAATTGAAGAGGAATCAATATTGAGAAAAAAGGAGAATAGAAATTGAAATAGCTTACTCATTCATGACCTTTTTGAGAGATTTTCTTGGTATATTCCTTCTGATGGTTACCAAGTTCTGTAAAGCAAATGTGGAAATCCTTCATGAGTTGGGCATCAACACAAGGTGAAAATGCATTCTACTCAAATAGCCCCCAAAGCATCTTGGCATGCATAAATAAAGCCTCCTAATAAAAAAACTTGAAAATATTTGTTGACATGTGAAAAAATATTCAAGAGAACACACATACCTTGAATCTTTGAAAGTCCTTGGGGAGCTCTTCAGATTTAATTTGAGCTGGATGAAATTTGCAACAGGGGGTAGGTTTTTGTGGAGATTTTTTTTTTGAGACAGGGGACTTGGGTTGGGGAGTCTTTGGGGTGTATTTGAGTTTAATTGGCGACTGCTCCACATGGGCAGACTTGGCACGGGTGAATTGTACTGGGTTCATAATTCTATTGGAATCTTTATCTCATACATAATTAGAGGAGGGGTTCCTGGTTTTTGGCTTGGATGACAATGTTTTATCAGATTTAGTTGAGAGTTGTGCAATTCTCTCTTCAAGGTTTGTAACAACAGAACCAAATTCTGCATTTTGTTTAGCCATCTATTTCTGATGAGCTTTGGCCTGCTGTGAAAGAGAATTGCTAATAATTGATTGGAGTTGCAATGGATCCATTGTGATGTATAGAGCCGTGCAGGTGGAATGAGGGAAGTAGAATCTAAGTCACAACAAAAGGCCTTAAATAAAAAAATTTCATAATTAATTATAAGGGTGGACTGGTTGTTGCTCAATGCTATGCACAAAACTAATCAGTATTAGAATTAACAGGTGTTCATTGGTGGTTCTCCTTTCATATGCATATCACAACTTTGGATAATCAATCATATACATGCGTGAAATTGATTGAGAAACCTCATGATCAGCCGCCCTGGAGCTGGTCATCTGACTTGATCAGGTGAAATGATTCATTGCAACAGTAGTACATGTTGCCACACCTCTCATAGGGCATTTTGAATTGCCGCATGAAAATTGTGTGTATACAACTGGGTGTTGAATCTCAGTATGCAATGCAAAGAATGCACATGGTGTAAATGATAAACTTTGCTGCATGTAGTGCCCACCTGCAACACATTATTTTCCTCCATTTCCTGCACTTTCTGTGCCCTTTCCTGCAAAGGGGACAGGACACAGTACTTTTCAAAAAAAAAAATTACAAAAAAATGAAACATCCATTAGATTCTTAAAAAATTTGATTTGAACAATTTGAGAGCTTGGTATTGGGACTTGGGTGTCCCATGGTACTTAGCTGCGTTGCTGTCACCCAAAGTTTGAAAGTGACCTGGAGCAGGATACTTATACCTTCTCCATGTCCCCTAGCTATGATACCCTACCAATGTCCCATTCTGTGTCACTACAGGTTATGAGCCCTCTGCACTTATTCCAGCTCTGCTGAAGATCAATTTATTTTTTGAAGTACCATTCTGAAAGACCTCCCTTCTACCCTCTCCCCTCCCCTTTTCTTATTTTCTCACAGTTTTGAATGAATGCAATGCTTCTGTGGAGAAGGTCTTCTCTTTCCTCAATGATCTCCAAATTTTTCTTAAGCATAACCAGCCCTGTGTGCCCTTCTCTTTTGAAAATTTCCATGTTGTTCCCCATGAACAAACACCAAGCCTCTCCATATATGCTCCCCAATCTTGGTGATAAGGTCCCACAATTTGATCCCAAGCTTGAAAGCAGCTACATCCCAAATCAACAAAGGGTCCAGGTCCAAGGCTACAAGAGACCCACCCAGATTTTACTAGTCATGCACAAGATACCTGCAGCATTCTTGCCAGAAATGCCAATCACATATCAGTCCTGCCCATACTTGTTCCTCCTCTCACCAATTGTCTTGCAGCAAATGAAAATCAAACATCCAATTTCTCTGAAGGTCATGAAGATCATACATTGTCTATTGAGTTCATCATTGACAACAATACAGAAGAACAGGAAGTGGAAGAATCAGCACCTCTCCAGACCATGTCTCCCTACTACAAAAATCCACCAGCATCACCACCTTGTCCCCAACCCATGTCCCCCTAATTCAAAGAGAAAGAGCCAAAGTGTTTCAGACCCTATTAATTCTACTTAGATGAAGAGTTAGAGCCCACACCTCCTCTCAGAACTTGGAGTTGCTACTCCAATGATCTGATGGTGTAACCACCACATCTGCAACATCAAGACCAACACTTGACTCTCTACTCAAACAGTCCTCCAGCGTTGCCACCTCCTCACCCAACTGGGCCATCCTTCAATGATCTACAATCACCACCCCCAACTCTTAGGACCAAGTCCACATACCTAGGCACACTACACAACCAATCACCCTCTCCCACCATGGACAAAATTGAATCCTACAATGATGGGATGGATAACTATAGCACTGCTGGAGGGTATGAAAATGACACTGGTGGGGGCTATAATTATGATGGGGGGAGGTGGATATGACTATAGAAATAACTTTGGTGGCTACATTCATGGCGGAAACTTAGATTATGGGTAATACTAGTCATTTTGTTCCTTATCTTCTTCCTGCATTTTTTCACCCATTACCAGAGTATGTTGGATGGGGTGTGTTCTTTTTGTATCTCCTTCCTCTTCAATGGTGTAAGGTTTTTGATTGGTCTTTTCCTCATTGGGTGTTTCTTTATTTTTTTGTAAGGGTGCCAGTGTCTTGCCAAGGAGTGGGTGTTGGGACTTGGGTGTCCTACGGCACTCAGCTGCATTGCTGTCACCCACAGGTTGACAGTGACCCAGAGCAGGATACTTATACCTGCTCCATGTCCCCTAGCTATGATACCCCACTGATGTACCATTCTGTGTCACTACACTTGGAAGGTACAAAAAAAAAGTCTTTGGTGGACCCAAATGGAATAAAGATATGGAAATGATTCAGATCTGGTGTTCATGACAAATGCTTTTTCAGAATTGACTCAAGGAGCTGACAACAAAAGATATTAGATTTGATTTTGAAGCTTTTTTGTAACTCTGTTTGTGGCGCATGCTGCTACTATTCCTAAAGCATGATGACCAGAAGACAACATACAAACAAAAAAAAATCATCCAAAGGAAGGATTTTTAAAAAAAACTTCAAATTGAACTTTTGAAGTGCCCAGGATGAATTTGTGGCTTTGAGTTTAATAATTTCATGAATATTTAATTCAAAAAAAGGTGGGGGGGAAAAATGTTGAGAAATAATCCAATTGAATATTTTAAACTCATTTCCTGATAAATTAATTCACCTTTTTGAGGGTTTTTTACCACCTAAAAAAGGTTTGAAAAGATAAATGAAACTGAAGAAACTTATACATGGCTCCTTTCAATAGAATTAAGATTCAAATGGATTTCCTTGGGTGGGTGGTTTGTGGCCTCCCTTGTACAAAACATCCAGAGGGGGGGGACTTACAACCTCTTTGGTTTGTGAAATATGTTGGTCAAAGCCTTGTATGATTAAAAATTAATAAAACAAAATAATAAAAAATGAAGCAAATATCAAAAATCAATCAACTTAAAGCTGCTTGAAAGAATATTTGAAGCACAATCAAGGTGAAAGATTGGATTAAAAATTGATTTGAAGATGATTCAGAGGATATTTCAAGGTAAATCCAGAAAAATAGAAAGAATAGAAAGAATTTTGAATTAGAACTGCTTAAGAGAAACTTGAAAGATAAAGAAAAAAAAGAGATGAACTGATCTTCTAAAAAAATAGTGAGAAATTCTTAAAACAAAAAGGCAAATGTAAAAATAATTGAATTTGGGGTGATGTTCAATTCACAAATCCCAGTCATGTGGGATTTGTGTAGGGCCCTCCAAGGCCCAATGGACTCCTGGGGGCCCATACACGCGTCCAAGACACGTGTAAGGGAAAAAAAAACGCGTCTAGACGCGCCCAAAGGGTTGTCTCAAACAAGCGCAACCCCTGGGGGGCTGTATACACCCCATACACGGCGTATTTAAGCCATGTAACCCCTCACTATTTATTGATTCTATTTTTATTTATTTAATTTTACTTATTTCAGTGTTTATTTTTTATTTTTATTTTATTTTTATTTTATTTTTATTTTATTTTTATTTTTATTTTTATTTTATTTTTATTTTTATTTTTATTTTTATTTTATTTTTATTTATTTATTTTGAATTATTTTAATTTTCAGTTTTTATTGTTTTTATTTTCATTTATTCATTTTATTTCTTATTTTTTTGTTTTTTTTAACCAAAAAAATCATTTTTTGACCTTTTGGTTGGTTTCTATTTTTTTTGTATTTTTATTTAGTTTATTTAGGTTCATTTTATACAATTTATTTATTTTTATTTTTTTGCCCACAAGACTTGTAGCCATGTGGCACGGCTACACGACTACATTTGAGCTGTGTAGAGCCCCACACAACTGGAATGTGGTTGGGCTGGCTGTGTGGAACAGAAAAACAACTACATTTGAGCTATGTGGGGCTCTACACAGCTAAAATTTAGCTGTGCAGCCACCACAAAGCATCCGGTGCTGTGTGGAGCACAGCCTGACCACACTCAAATTGTGTGGGGTCTACACGGCTCAGGTGTAGCCATGTATCCTTGCCACACAGCTCAAATGAGCCATGAATTTAACATCACCCTTGACTTCAAGGTAGCTTCAAGGAAAATGAAAAAATGATAAAAAAAACAAAATTTGTATTGAAGTCACTCAAAAGCATTCTGGACCATACATAAATGTTTTTTTTTAAAAAAAACAAAAAGATGAAGAAAAGTTAAATTGAAGGCTTTTGGAAATGAGCCTCAAATAAAAATGGAAAATGATAATAAGAAAAACCAATGAACATCTGTTGAAAATTCAAATCAAAGCTTCTCCAAAAAATCTTCAAAGCCAGATAAATAATGATAATTAAGATATGAAGATCAAAAATCAAAAAGAATCCAGTTTAAATTCAATTTTAGGCTGCCTTGGATTATCTGACAAACAGAGAAAATTCATGATGAAAATTATAATCAAAGGATCAATTAAAAATTTGATTGAATAGGGCGTATGAGAGTAAGAAAACCCGCTGTAAGACTCCAAACAGTGCTGGCTGCAGGAAGTTCTGTGGAGGGGAAAGGTGCTTTTTAAGGCTGCCCTCCTGAGTGTTACAAAAATATTGAAATGTATCTGGAATCAAGGTTCAGAACCTTGTGAACAAGGAATCAACAGGGAAGAGATATAATCAATAGTATACAGTAGCTACAGGACAACACTATCTGAGGCAAGATGGTGCAGGAAAAGACTTGAAAAAAATAAGTTAGAGTTTGTTCAGAGTTCAATGGAACAAGGTAGTTGTAAGTAACAACACCAAAAAGCTAATAACTCTTCTTGTCAGCAGAAGATTGGGGATGATCAACTCAAACCCAACCAACCTACAGGTTCTCAATGAACATGCCCAACTCTCTGCAATCAAGTTCTTGAAGGGTACCAGATAAAGGTGGGCAGCTGTAAAAAACAAATAAATTTGTTTTATGAAGCTCTAGAAGCAAAGCAATGACTAACTCAAACAGGAATAACCCAACACTTCTCAAGGAACTCAAGATTAGCATGGCAAAATGAAACTTCAGAAAAATAAAGGGAGGTTTAAAACTCCAGGTTTTATATTAATAAAAAATCTCAGCCAAAAGTGACTGATTCCAGAAAGAAAATCAAAGGAATGATCAAGACCAGTATGGTTGGAAAAAGGGATCAGTGAGTGGTATAACACACTCAGGAATTCAACCAAATGAATTCTTTTTAAACCAGCAAGGATATTGGTTGATGATAAGGGATAAGGCCAAAGAGGGGCAGATCAGAGATTTGAGTTCAAAGGCTCAAGGATCAGAGGGCAATCATAGATATACCCTGGATAAAGAAAGATGATGAATTTTTTGGATAAGGGGGGGGTAGACAGATTCCCTCCCATGGATGATTGAGAAAGGCAGGGGAGAGCCCCTCCTTTTATGGGCAAGAGGCCCTACAGATTATTTACAAATAAGCATGAGAACAATTTTTTTTTCTTTTTTTTCTTTTTTTTCTTTTTTTTCTTTTTTTTCTTTTTTTTCTTTTTTTTCTTTTTTTTCTTTTTTTTTCTTTTTTTTCTTTTTTTTCTTTTTTTTCTTTTTTTTCTTTTTTTTCTTTTTTTTCTTTTTTTTCTTTTTTTTCTTTTTTTTCTTTTTTTTCTTTTTTTTTCTTTTTTTTCTTTTTTTTTCTTTTTTTTCTTTTTTTTCTTTTTTTTTCTTTTTTTTCTTTTTTTTCTTTTTTTTCTTTTTTTTCTTTTTTTTCTTTTTTTTCTTTTTTTTCTTTTTTTTCTTTTTTTTCTTTTTTTTCTTTTTTTTCTTTTTTTTCTTTTTTTTCTTTTTTTTCTTTTTTTTCTTTTTTTTCTTTTTTTTCTTTTTTTTCTTTTTTTTCTTTTTTTTCTTTTTTTTCTTTTTTTTCTTTTTTTTCTTTTTTTTCTTTTTTTTCTTTTTTTTCTTTTTTTTCTTTTTTTTCTTTTTTTTCTTTTTTTTCTTTTTTTTCTTTTTTTTCTTTTTTTTCTTTTTTTTCTTTTTTTTCTTTTTTTTCTTTTTTTTCTTTTTTTTCTTTTTTTTCTTTTTTTTCTTTTTTTTCTTTTTTTTCTTTTTTTTCTTTTTTTTCTTTTTTTTCTTTTTTTTCTTTTTTTTCTTTTTTTTCTTTTTTTTCTTTTTTTTCTTTTTTTTCTTTTTTTTCTTTTTTTCTTTTTTTCTTTTTTTTCTTTTTTTTCTTTTTTTTCTTTTTTTTCTTTTTTTTCTTTTTTTTCTTCTTTTTCTTTTTTTTCTTTTTTTTTCTTTTTTTTCTTTTTTTTCTTTTTTTTCTTTTTTTTCTTTTTTTTCTTTTTTTTCTTTTTTTTCTTTTTTTTCTTTTTTTTCTTTTTTTTCTTTTTTTTCTTTTTTTTCTTTTTTTTCTTTTTTTTCTTTTTTTTCTTTTTTTTCTTTTTTTTCTTTTTTTTCTTTTTTTTCTTTTTTTTCTTTTTTTTCTTTTTTTTCTTTTTTTTCTTTTTTTTCTTTTTTTTCTTTTTTTTCTTTTTTTTCTTTTTTTTCTTTTTTTTCTTTTTTTTCTTTTTTTTCTTTTTTTTCTTTTTTTTCTTTTTTTTCTTTTTTTTCTTTTTTTTCTTTTTTTTCTTTTTTTTCTTTTTTTTCTTTTTTTTCTTTTTTTTCTTCTTTTTCTTTTTTTTCTTTTTTTTCTTTTTTTTCTTTTTTTTCTTTTTTTTCTTTTTTTTCTTTTTTTTCTTTTTTTTCTTTTTTTTCTTTTTTTTCTTTTTTTTCTTTTTTTTCTTTTTTTTCTTTTTTTTCTTTTTTTTCTTTTTTTTCTTTTTTTTCTTTTTTTTCTTTTTTTTCTTTTTTTTCTTTTTTTTCTTTTTTTTCTTTTTTTTCTTTTTTTTCTTTTTTTTCTTTTTTTTCTTTTTTTTCTTTTTTTTCTTTTTTTTCTTTTTTTTCTTTTTTTTCTTTTTTTTCTTTTTTTTCTTTTTTTTTCTTTTTTTTCTTTTTTTTCTTTTTTTTCTTTTTTTTCTTTTTTTTCTTTTGTTTCTTTTTTTTCTTTTTTTTCTTTTTTTTCTTTTTTTTCTTTTTTTTTCTTTTTTTTCTTTTTTTTCTTTTTTCTTTTTTCTTCTTTTTCTTTTTCTTTTTCTTTTTTTGAAGGATGAAAGATTATACAGAAAAGTTTAAGATTTGCCATTTGCTTATGAGGTTTACCAAATTGGTCACCAAATCTCTCCCCAGATTACAGACTGTCCCTAGCCTGCCTCTTGATTTGAAGATATTTTATTAAAAGAGGAAAAAAAGGAATTCTAATGAAGGAATGGTTGTTTCTTGATCTTGATGAGAGTGATTGAATAGTTGAAAAATGTAATGATCCATCAAAAAGAGCGCTAAAAGCAGCCAAAATAAAACAAGGAGGGCATCCCAGGTGCTCACGTATACAGAAGAAAGTAGAGTTTCACAAAAAAAACACAGCGGATGGCCCTGGTGGTGCACAATTGGGATAAGTTGCCTCCACAACAATAAAACCTTTTAACTTGATCAGCAGAGAACCTCCTGGCCAACTGAGTACCATCCAGTTCTTCAAAAGCATAGGATCCACCTCTGAATTGACAAACCACCCAATAAGGACCATTCCAGCAATTAAAAAAATGCTTTCCCCACTGAGTCTCCAAGGATTGATTGCAGGCTAAAACTAGATCACCAGACTTCAAGAGATCCCTGAATCTTTTTGAGTGCTTATCTTCCAAATAATGAACCAATTTTTCCCTTGATTCCACCAGTTTCTGATAAGCTTCATCACAAACATCTTCACTTTTCTCCAGTTGCTTGGATCTAGCAACTAATAGATCAGTGGTTGAGGAAACCTGCTCCCACAAGATACCCAAGAAAGATTCCATTTCCAGATCCACAGGAAGAACTGCTCTTTGAACAAAGATGATTTAATAAGGTGAGTAGCCAGTGGTCCATTTGGTTGAGATTTTATCAGAGAAGAGAACCAGAGGAAGAAATTTGCAACAATTCTTTCCAATCTCACCAGCCAGTTTTACAAGAGCAGCCTTCAAAGGAGCATGGCCTTTTTTCACCACGCCCTGGCTCTCAGGATAATAAGGAGTGGTAACCCTATCTTTTACAAGAAGCAATTGGATAATTTCAGCAAGTTATTCACCAAATTCAGAGCCACTATCAGTAGAATAAGATTGGGCCAAGCCTTAAAACATTGTCCAAGTATCATGAAGGAAAGCTTCCACTGATTCAGAGCTAAGATTCTTAAGGAATTTGGCCTCAAACCATCCAGAAAAATCATCTCTAGCCATAATGAGGTACTTAGCACCACCTGCCTTGATATGAACCAAATCCATAGCAATCCTTCCAAAGATAGTGGACTCCCCAGTAGGATAACAAATTTCAGCTGGGCACCTAAGATCATGTGTTTGACAAAATTGAAAACTCTTGCACCATTGGGAGATGGCTTTCTTCTGAGATGGCCACCAGAATTGTTTGGATAATCATTGATAAGTTTTGGTTTCCCTAAAATGACCAACATCCTCATGGAGACTTTCAAGGATAGAATCTTGTTTAGAAGTAATAGTAACAACAATGAGAGCACAATGATTTCATCTTTTCATAAGCCTAGGACCTTGTAAAAAGGAATTAGAGGACTTTCTTTTAAGAGATTAAAATTCTTTGGCAGAAAGATCAGGAGGTCTTTGTAGAGTTGAAAGGTGCTGTTCTAATTTAAGCCAGAAACCTTGCTGAAGGCCAGAATAATCTTGAGAGAAGAAGGTGAAGACTGCAAAGATCAAAGGTTCCCCTTCATCAAAGTCTACTTGCAAATCAGCTTCCTCATCTCCACAAGGACTTTGAGATAAACCATCAGGCATGGTGAACCATTTTCAAGGCCTGTGAACAATATCAAAAGAGAACAGCCAAATAAAAGCCACCCAATGACTCATTGGAGCATTTGGGAGGCTGCAGGAATTGATAATATCACTGATGAATTGAGCATCAACTTTTAATTCAAAATTTTGACCCCTAAGGACTGTTTGGAGCTTTTTCAACATTGAAGCCACACCGCAGAGTTCCAGTTTAGGTTGAGAGTATCAGGACTCCACATCTGAAGATAAAAAAGATTCATAGATAGCAGGACACTCCAAACCATTTTCATCTTCCTGAGTAAGAACAGCCCCAACAGATTGATAAATAGAATTGACAGCAAGCTTGATCTTTCCAGAACCAGGTCCATAAGAGATCTTTTTCAAAACTATGTCTTTACCAAAAATTGTTTTGAGAAACTGAAACAAACATTCACAAGCCTGGGTCCAAATCCATTCAGCTTCCTTCATGGTTAGACAACACAAAGGAATGCAGATTTTGGATAAAGAAGGAATAAAGATCCAAACATAAATTACAACACCTGGAAAGCCTCTAAATTCAGTGGGATTGATTGGAGTAGGCCAAGAGATGATTTTGTTGACTTTGAATGGTGCCATCCTTCTTCCCTCCTTGCAGAACACATGACCAACAATTTACAGAGCAGGGACACAAGCAGCAAATTTGGAGTCAGAGACAGTAAGGTTAGACTCCTCAATTTGAAACAGAATCCTTTCCAAAGTAGTATCATATTCCCAGATGAATCAACATATTCCATAATTCCAAGGTAATAGCTCATTGTCATAGTCAGAAACTGGAAATTTAATTCCACCATTGTCAATAAAGATTCCAGCATGATCAGGGATTTCATCCTTGAGAATCCACACCATCTGGGCCTGATAGACTGAAACAAAATTTGTGGCACCTTGAGGCAATCAAGTCAGTTGGAATCAATAAAGAGGAGTATCAAATGTAGTGAGAGGGAAATAGATAGGATGTAAGGATCTTTTGTCATAAACACCCATAATTTCCCCTAGACCATACCAAGCTCTCCAAGAGAAAGATTCAAAAAATTATTTGGTGGCAGGAGGAATACCAGAGTCTTTAATAGTAACATTGTTGAGGGGTTTAAAATAAAAAAATATTCTGAGTTTACCATTAATTTTGAGGAGAAAGAAAACAGGGCTGGAATAACTGGAATTTTAATGTTCATATAGACCAGTAAAAAATTTTTTGCAGACCAAATTGATAAATTCATTGAATTTAGAAGCAGGAATCAGAATCTTTTTCTTTTTCCAAGGATCATGTTAAACTCAAGGGATGATGTAAGGGAGACCATAGGATTCTTTCAAGAGAACTCTCTCCTCTTCACAGAAGGCAATTTTTCCCTCAGAGATAAGACATTTCTGATCAAATTCAACTCATCAGGAAGAAGCCATCCATCCAGACCAATGTTGACCACCTTCAGAATTTCTTCAGTGACACAACTACAGGGCAAAAAGGGACCAGCAAGAGATCAAGATAAACCACAGTAAGGATCACAAAATAAGGGAGGAAGCATGAGAGGAGGATTGAGGTTGAGAGGAATAGGCTGGTTGACTGGTTGAACCTTTTTTGCAACTGGCTTTTACTTGGTAGCAAAAGAAAGAAACCCTTGCTTCCTTCAAGCATTGAACAGTGAGACCTGACTACAAAAACTGAGACTAAGTTAAAAAATTTTCCACATCCTCAAAGGGTGCCTTTTCCATTAAAGGAGAACCAGGAGATAACACTTTGATCACATGTGTGGCACAAGGTAGGGTTTCAAAAACAACAGTAGTAGATGGTCCTAGTGGTGCATAATTGGGAGGACTTAATTTGACCCCAAATTGCCACCACTGAAGCCCATTTTCCTCCATACCAAATCCAGAATAAATAGAATTGAGATCAGGATCTATTTTCAATAATTACAGAGATTTTAACCAGAACTAAGAGAAGATTGATCAGACTTAAGAGAAAAAGGAAAAGAAGAAACAACAGATCCAGAGAGAGAAGAAATATTTTTGGCATTTTCAACTTTGTCATGTTTTTGATTTTTAATATTTTCTAGATGAGAAGAAAATGATGAGGAACAAGAAAAATATGCCTCAGAGATGAGAGCTGATCCTTGAGTTGAATTTTGAGGCCAAGAAAAACTACAACTATCAGTAGGATCAAATACTCCAATAAAAAATTAGAGGACTTAGAAGTATCCTTCTTCTTCCCCTTTAAAACAGATTTAGGGAGATTACCAGGGAAATCTCTTTACAAACAAACAGAATCCAAATAGCAGAGAGGAAATACAATCTTTCTACCATCAGCATCTGGGAGGAGAATTCTCTCCCCAACTTGATCAGAAAACATCAGGGTAGCTCCAAAATACATTCAGAAAAGTTGACCCAATATCATAGGGCCTCCCAAATAAGTGATCCAAAAATGAAAATTTCCAACAACATTTTGACCAATTCAAACTGGGAAATCTTCACCAATACCAAAAAATTCACAAGATTGATTCCCTATCCAATAAACTACAGAATTGAAGCTGAAACTAGGACTAAGCTTGAGTTTGCAGGCCATAGCATCTGAAATCAAGTTGAGCTGAGAACTTGAATCCACAAGGAGAGAGACCGTTTTAACTGAATCACCAAGATAAAAAGGAAGAAAACCAAGAGGAAAGGAGTAAAATTTGGAATCTGAGGGGGGATTTGTTCCACCAGAGTCCTCCATCAAAGTTCCAGAGAAAAAAATTGAATTTGTCAGGACCAATCTCCACACGTCAACAAGAGATCCATTTCTTCATTCCTTCAGTCAAAGATGGAGAAATTGACAGCAGTTCAGCTAAAGATAGATCAGGAATTTTTAGATCTGAAATTCTCTTTAATACCCCTTCCACATCATTGGGGTGGTCCTTTGAAGAAACTCCCCTCTCAAACCAAAATTTTGGCTGGGTGGAGGGAGGAAGTCCAGGTGAAGCAGTGACTAAGACAGGATCAGAAGGTTGGAGTGATTTAACAGATGAAGGAGGAGGATCAGAGTGGTCTTGAGACCTTTCCATGAGTGTTTCATTTTCCACCTCCATGTCTTCTACATCAGAGGAAGGAGGCTCAGGTGAAGATCAACATTTAACTGGTTTTTGAAGAATTGAGGAAGGCAAGGAAGGAGCTTTATGAGTTTTGGGCTCCTCATGCATTTTTCTAGCTGGATCAGATTCATAAGCTCCTTCAAAGCTGGAGGAAGAGAGGGCTGGAGGATACCAAGGTTGAAGGGTACCACAAGAACATCAAAAATCCCAAGAAGCTAATGATGCCTTCTTAGGGGTTGATGGCTGAAAGGAAGCCACCACATGAAAAATAGGTTGAGAAAAATCAAAAGGGATCAAAGAATCATTAGGAAGAAAGAAATTTTTCCCCTTCTGTTCCACCAATTTTCCCTCTGTATCCTTCTGGAGCTCAGGAAATAAGCTGTTTCCTTGACCTTCCCTATGACAGTAGTAGCAGACCAGACTGGATTTAGGAACAGAGTTAGAGGGTTTGGGATTAGCAAGAGAAGAAATATTTTGATCAATTTTGTTCTCAAAATATTGGAGTAGTTTGGTGATCTCTTCTATAGTAGCAGTTTCTTTGTTGGACTGAGGATTTGGTTTGAGCCAGAAACTTGCCTCCATCTTATTCATAATTTTGTTTGATTGTTGGAAGGAAAGAGCATGGAATGGTTCAGTGGTTCTAGGTTTTTCAAAAGCTAGAGCAGTTTGAACTTTCATGACTTTATCCACAGCATTCCGGAGGAAAAGGAAAACAGGGAGCTTGAATTGATTATCCCTGGTGGTGATCATTGATCAAGAATTGAAAAATTAATACCTAATCCTTTCCTGCACTCCTAGAAAAAAAGATTGGAAAAATCAAACTCAAAATTTGTACACTGTATAAATGTGATTGTTTTGGATAAGATAAGATTGGATTGGGTCCCATAAATTCCCAAAAAAGTGATAGTCAGAGGCTGAAGAGATAACACCATTTGAGATCCACTGGGATACAAGAGAATCCAATTCCTGCAAAGTAAGTTGAGATAAATCTATTTTTCACCAGTGTGCCAGCATTGCTTCCCTTAGAAGTGTCCAGTTATGGGATTTGAATCAATCAAAATACTCAATTGATTCCATTGTCAGCTTGCTACTATGTACAGAGCAACCTGTCAAAGTAACAAAAATACAAAATAGAAATAAATAAATATAAAACTAAGAAGGAGTGGGAAATCAATAAATATTATTTCAGAAATAGATTCTCCAACCAAAATAAGGTAGGGTCACTTACTGAGCCCACCCTTGAAATATAACTCCTTCATATTTTAAATAATTGAATAAGAATTAACCAAAAGGTCACAGCACTAATATGGCACCTTTTGGCCAATTTGATATTTCAAATATGTTGTCACATATAGGTTTCAAACCTAAAATTCAGTCAGAATTGAGGTGTTGTGTATATTTTAGGAGTTACACACGGAAATGTGTTATTTCACAATTCCCGCATGCAGTCCCGCGTCCCTATACAATCCCTAAGTACCTGTATCATCAAATTCCCCCATACAGAAGTCCCACGCGCAGCCAATTTTGCCACACACGCAGCGGATCCTACCCTGCGCACATCTGAATGGACTGATCCCTGCATCAGGATCAGTTGTGACAAATCTGACAGCAGGTACCGCTCACAGGAGCTACAACCTAGTAGCATTTACCTGGCATATGTAATAATGTGAAATATGCATTAAAAAGATCTAAAAACAGTAAAACCTAACTAAAAATATTATATAATTAATTTCAAAGCATTTTAAATAATAAATCAAATATTGAAGGTTACTACAAAACAGACAGATCCTAATCTTTGGAGACCACATAACACGACAAGAAGTGGCTGTAAAAATTATTTAAAATTGCCTACAGGCTCATCAGAAAATGGAAAATCAATTAATATCCACATATGTATACTTTGAGCCAATATTAATAGTACAAATCAAGGATAAGTGCAGAATGATCCAAATTACGCCATTTAACAGATTAACAGATCCTGTGGCTAAAAAAGTACAAAAATCCAGAATATCTGAGGACAGCTGATTGAAAGCACCAAGTGGACGTGCTGAAAGTTCTCTGACAGGCTTACCAGCCTCAGCCCATGAGCAGAAACCTCTCTATGTGCCCTTAAAAGCTCATCATCACCCCAAAAGGTATTTATACAAACATCTTTGGATCCATTATTCCCCATCAGTTTTACCAGGAATTTGTCATTATCAATCAGAAACCATGTAATTGTTGATAAAGTGCTTATAAAAAAGATAAGCAAGTGATTTATGAATTATTCTGCAGTATTATTATTATTTCTAGAAAAAAATTCACCTGTTTCATTAAAGTATATTCAAGAAATCAACCCCAACTGCTCTGAAACCCTTTACCTGAATCTTTGCAGGCTTTCTGCGGAATTATTGCTCAGAGTAAGTGTTTCCCTTCCTGCCTTGGTCATTGTGCTGTTTTTCCCGGCCATATCAGTGGATAAGTCCTTATAAGGCACCCATTATCATTCCAAGGTTCTTAAACTGCCTAAGGAGGCCCCTTGAAGAGAGGTTGTCTGTCTGTAAAGATCCCCAGTAGTATAATACTATGGCCCCTATTTTTATAAAAAATTGAAAACAATTTTAACCAAAAATATCAAACCTTGCCCCATCTCTTAAACATATTTATTATTTGAGCTTTTTAAGTGTATATCTTTGGAATATTATTATTATAATTATTCCAGTATTTTTATCAATCTCTGTAGCTAAAGGACTGCAAGGTTCCTGGCATCAGAGAGCTGAAATCCATGAATTCATCAGAGGAGATAAAAAATTGTAACTGGTGACCATATTGTATTCAATTGCCCAATCCACTCCAGAAGCCATTTTGTAAGAGTCCAGGAACCGTTCCACATTTGTCCCATTGAATCCTAAGTCCTTGTTCTGAGGTTTGATCTTGACCATCCTAGCCCAAACAGAGGTGAAGGGAGAAACATTAGATTCCATTATGAAATAAAAGAGTTCCTAGAGGATACAAAGAGGCTCACAAGTGTGGCAAGAGTAGGGCTTTTACAAAAAACAACAAGAATCTTGCCTGGATGGTGCGCAATTGGGAGGACTTACTTCTGGGATAAGTTTTCTCCAATGATCAGATCAAAAAAAGAAAAAAAGAAGACAAAAAGGAAAAGGATCAGATTTCAAAGTTGATTTCAAAAGTTTGGGCCTGTAGATTCCAAGGTTTCTAATTTGATCCCAGCCCAGGAGACCAAATGTAAAACTCCAACCGGTGCTGGCCACAGGCAGTTCTGTGGAGGGGAAAGGTTCTTTTTTAGGCTGCCCTCCTGAGTGTTACAAAAATATTGAAATGTAACCAGAATCAAGGTTCAGAACCTTGTGAATGAGGAATCAACAGGGAATAGATAAACTCAATAGTATACAGTAGCTACAGGAAAACACTCTCTGAGGAAAGATGGTGCAGGAAAAGACTTGAACAAGATAAGTTAAAATTTGTTCAGAGTTCAATAGAACAAGGTAGTTGTAAGTAACAACACCCAAAATCTAACACCTCTGGTCATCAGAAGAAGATTGGGGATGATAAACTCAAACCAAACCAACCTCCAGGTTCTCAATGAACATGTTCAACTCTCTGCAATCAAGCGCTTGAAGGGTACCAGATAAATGTGGGCAGCTGTACAAAACAAATAAATTTTTTTTATGAAGATCTAGAAGCAAAGCAATAACTAACTCAAACAGGAATAACCCAAAACTTCTCAAGGAACTCAAGATTAGCGTGGCAAAATGCAACTTCAAAAAAATAAAGGGAGGTTTAACACTCCAGGTTTTGAATTTAATAAAATCTCTCAGCCAAAGGTGACTGATTCCAGAAAGACAATCAAAGGAATGATCAAGAACAGTATTTTTGGAAAAAGGGATTAGTGAGTGGTATAACACACTCAAGAATTCAACCACATGAATCCTTCTCCAACCAGAAAGGCTATTGGTTGGTGATAAGGGATAAGGCCACAGAGGGGAAGATCAGAGATTTGAGTTCAAAGTCTCAAGGATCACAGGGAAATCATAGATATACCCTGGATAAAGAAAGATGATGAATTTCTTGGATAAGGGGGGGTAGAGGGACTCCCTCCCATGGATTATTGAGAAAGGCAGGGGAGAGCCCCTCCTTTTATGGGCAAGAGGCCCTGCAGATTATCTACAACTAAGGATGAGAACAATTTTTTTCTCCTTTTTAAGACAGGATCACAGAAAAAAAAAGTGATAAAAATAATCAAAAAATTGCAACAGGATGAACATGATACAGAAAAAAATAAGAAAAAAAATAAAAAAAAAGAAACAGGGGAAACAAAGCCTTGGGGACAGAGATGAGCACCAGGAGATGAGCCACCACGGAGGAGCAAGACAACGGGTGCAAGATTCATGAGTGGATGAATTGAGTAACAGCAGCAATGGCAGGTGGATGATATGCAAGGTAGGGATGAGGAGTGACAAGCATGGATTAGCGCCAGGTGCAAGATGGCGGATGCAAGGATGCAACAAGAAATGGCAGTCAGAGCGGCGGGAAGCAACCCTGGTCACTAGCAAGGTTGCGCAGGAATTTGGATGATCATTGTTGGGAACAAGTGCAAGCCTCAAATAGGAGGTAGTGATGGCTGAGATTGGAGCATGCCCCAATTGGATAGCACCAATGGATGGGCTTGAAATACCATCATCAAGTGGTAGGGGGGGTGATACAATGGTTGGATTGAGAAGTAAGCTGTGAAAGAGCAAAGGACAGATGAGAGAGGGGGGTATGTCAAATGGTGGTTGCAGAGGTTGCTGCCAATCCTTTGCGGTTGGGTGATCTGAGTGATCCAGGATGGTGGGGATGATCCAGATGGCCAATGGCCAATTTTTGTAGGGTGGGGTGGGTGGCAATCAATGCACACGCAGCCAAAAAAATATGGATGCTAAACACAAAGAGGAGGTGTTTACTGCAGGGCCTGAGGACTTGAACACCCCAGAGGCCCTTCCTAGACCACTGGGACAAGGAGAGGTTGGAGGAATGGAAAGTTGACAGCTTTCCATACAGAAAAAAAATTCAATTTTTTTTTGACAGATGAAAGATTATAAAAAAAAAAAATTTAAGATTTGCACTTTGCTTATGAGGTATCCCAAATTGTTCACCACATCTCCATTAGAAGACTTCCATTTTTTTGACCAAACCCACCATTCTTAATAGCAGGTTTCTGAAATACAAATACCCCCTAACTGGTGTACTTCAAAATGGTGTGTTTCATGGAAATGGAAGATTGCAAAAATCAAATCTGCCATTTATGCACCATCATCCATCCACCATCCATTGAATGAAAAACACCCATCCACACCTCCACCTCAGAAAGTCCATACCAATCTCATCTCCATTGGATCACACACATGTTATCTCCATTGCTTCACATCTCCATTGCTTCACATCTTCATTGCTTCAAATCTCCATTGCTTCACATCTCCATTGCTTTGCATCCCCAAACCAGCTTCAAAATCCCAAAGAAATTAAGATCCTCATCAAATTGATTATCAGTTGTGTAATCATTTACAACCTTCTTGACAACATCAAAGATGATTGGGAAGAAATATTTGAAGAAGATATTCCCAATCCTCCTCAATTCATACCTGTCTCATCTTGTCCCTCATCTTCTGCCATGAGAGAGAAGAATCTAAAGCTCAAAATTGCTCACTTTGATAAGTAGCATTCAGTTTTTAAATAGGTAAAAATTTACATCACCCTTTTTTTATGGGTTTTGGTTTTTCAACCCATAATCCTAGGCTGACTAATGGATTTTTTTTTGCGGACTTAGATAAAATAAAACAAAACCTCCACCTCATGCCTCACCACTCACCAAACAACCCACCTAACCGCAATTACTCACTGGTCCCCTCCTTCCTCCTCCCCACCAAAACACCGCCCCACTCCTTCCTCCTCCTCACCAAACCACCCCTCCACTCCTTCCTCCTCCTCACCAAACCACCGCCCCAATCCTTCCTCCTCCTCACAAAACCACCACTCCACTCCTTCCTCCTCCTCACCAAACATCTTCACCCACCACCTCCACCTCAAAGTACCTTGCTTTAGGACCCCCCATCCTCCTTTGGTCAGCACCCCAGCCCCCTCCTCCTCCTCCTCCTCATCCCCCTCATCCATTAACAACCAACCAATTAGGGCATATCAAAGCTAAGCAAACCCGCCATTTTTCAATAGCAGGTTTCAACCCAAATCCACCATTTTAAACCCGCCATTAAAAATAAAAAACCCACTTATTTCACATCAGACATGTCAAAGTTACCTTAAAATAAATGGTTTTTTTCAAATAAAGTATATAAAGGCCTTCAACAGCTCAACCACAAATCATTCCACATCATAATCCCTGGTTTCATCCTCCACCTTATTGGAACACTTCATCACTCTCATTTCTTCATTGCTATTCTCATAACTTCGTCACTCTCATTGCTTCATTGCTATCCTCATCACTTCATCCCTATCCTCATCAATTCATCACTCTCATCACTTCATCGGTATCCTCATCACTTCATCACTCTTATTGCTTCATTGCTATCCTCATAACTTCATCACTCTCATTGCTTTATCACTATCCTCATCACTTCATCAATCTCATTGCTTTATTCCTATCCTCATCACTTGATCACTCTCATTGCTTCATTTTATCCTCATCACTTCATCACTCTCAAAGATTAATTGCTATCCTCATCACTTCATCACTCTCATTGCTTCATTTCTATCCTCATCACTTCATCACTCTCATTGCTTCATTGCTATCCTCATCACTTCATCACTCTCATTGCTTCATTGCTATCCTCATCACTTCATGTTGGAATTGTGTGTTGGAATTATTGTGTTGGAATTTTTTTATTTCATTTATTTCATTTATATTTCTTTCATTTCTAGAGTAGCATGACTACATAGGCTACATATGCGCTATAAAACCACTACAGTGCGCAACCTCAGACTCCTTCTTCATGCATATGGATCTCACATTCGCTCCTCACTCCTGAACTCTTAACGGAAGTCAGTGGGCAGGCTGAAGGTTATTTTCTCATTGGATTTTCACTTTTATGAACTATTCTTGATTTTCTCAGTCATTTGACTCAAGATTCAAGTGATTATCCAGTCATTGGTCAAAGGAAATCAAGCAATTTGGTGCAACTGTTGATTCTTTTCTTCTCTGCATGTTATCAATCAAACCCCTGACTTTAAATTGTTTAGTTCTTCTACATTTGAGCTTGTGGTCTATTTTATTTACACAAACATCAGGTCTATACAGAGGGTATTCATTCAGTCATCTAACGTCCAAGAGTCTTAGTAATTTCCATCAGCTTGTGTATGAAGCTTGTTTGTTTGTTTATTCTTATCTCTGTTATTTACATCTTCTGATTTCTATGATGTAGTTTCTGGTTCTATTAATATACAGAGAAATTCCAAGTTTCAATTATTTCACGATTGATAGTCAAAAGAGACAGATTAATTCCCATCAAAATAACCAAAATCCAACGTGACAGACCCACTTAACACAACCATACGCAAGAATGCCATAGAAGCCATTCTGTTACTCACTTTGGACAACTTTTCAATATGGCGCAATCAAGTGGTCAATATGATGGATCCAGAGGAGGACCTTTAAGATAAACTCACTAGGAATAAAATTGACGCAAATGGTCATCCAATTGGACTCACTCACATCAAGAATGTGAGGATTTGAACCATTCTAACTTCCTGTAAGCTCTCTGATACCAGGAACCTTGCAGTCCTTTAGCTACAGAGAGTGATAAAAATGCTGGAATAATAATAATAATTATTATCCCAATGATAAACAATTAGAAGCTCAAATAAATGATATAATTAGAGCAGTTTCAAGGTTTAATTGGTTTGGTAATAAATGGTTTCCAATATAATATAAAAGAGGGGCCACAGTATTATTCTACTGGGGATCTTTACAGACTAGCAACCTCTCTTCAAGGGGCCTCCTTAGGCAGTTTAAGAACCTTGGAATAAAGATGGGTGCCTTAGAAAGGACTTATTCCACTAATGGCAGGGCTTAGCAGCACAAATGGCCAAGAAAGGGAGGGGAACACTCACTCTGAGCACTTTACCACGAGAATCCTGGAATAATTGGAAGGGTTTCAGAGCAGATGGGGTAGATTGCTTGACTAAACTTCAATGGTTGATTGGTTAATAAGGGTAAATAATACTACTACAGACTAAGTCATAAATCACTTGCTTATCTTCATATAAGCATTTGATCAACAATGAAACGGTGTCTGATTGATAATAAATCATTCCTGGTCACTGATTAACTTATTGGATCTAAAGAGGTCTGTAGAAATACCTTTTTGGGGTGATTTTGATCTTCTCAGGGCACGTAGAGAGGGTTCTTCTTGTGGGCTGAGGCTTGAAAGCCATTCAGGGCAGGATTAGCACTTCCACTTGGTGCTTTCAATCATCTGTCCTTAGATCTGCTGGATTTCTGTACTATTTTAGCCACAGGATCTGTTAATCTGTTATGGCATAAATTTGATCATTCTGTACTCATCCTTCATTTGTACTATTGATATTGCTTTGGAGCGTGCAGATGTAGATGTTTCCTGATTGTTTATCATCTGCTGATCATGTAGATAATTTTTAATAATTTTTATGAACACTCCTTGTAGTGTTTTGTGGTCTTCAAAGATCAGGGTCAGTGATTTAAGCGGTAATCCTTGATCTTGGATTTATTATTAAAAAATGTTTTGTACTTAATTTTCATTAATTTTATTTAATTTTTGATCTTTTTAGATCATTAGTAATGCATATGTCAGTTTTTTACATATACTAGGCAACTCTAACTAGGTTGTAGCTCTTTTGAGCGGTACCTGGTTGTCAGATTAGTCACAACAGATCCAGACGCGGGGATCAGTTAGTACAGATGCGCGGGGGGGTAGGATCCGCTGCGTGCGTGGCAGAATCAGCTGCGCGCGGGTCTCTAGTACGCGGGAATCTGCTACTACAAGTACGTAGGGATATGTAATGATGCGGGGCTGCACGCGGGAATTGTGACATAACACATTTCCGCGTGTAACTCCTAAAATATACACAACACCTCAATTCTGAGTGAATTTTAGGTGTAAAACCTATAAGTGACAACACTTGTGAAATATTAGAATGGCAAAAAAGTGCCTTACTGGTGTCATAATTTTTAGTACTTTTCTTTTTAATTATTTTAAAAATGTAAGGACTTGGAATTCAAGGGTGGGGTCAGTGAGTGACCCTACCTAATTTTGGGTGAGGAATCCATTTCTCTAATAATATCCATGTATTTCTCACTTCTTATTTTTTTAATTGAGATATTCTCATTTTTCATAGTTTTGTGTTTCTATTGACAGGTTGCTCTGTACATAGTAGCAAGCTGACATTCCCCTACTCCAAGATATGTCTATATGAAAAAAGTTTGGGTCAATGCCTCCTGCTGGCTCTGTAGTTCCTTAGGTGTATGGGTCCTTCAGGGATATTATGTTCAGGCAACCATTTATCTTTATCAGCTGATTCTCCCTTGTATCTAACTAGGTAGAGTCTGAAATCTTTTCCATTGATCCTATCTTTTTTGTCTTTAAGGATCTTGCTAATTTTTCCTTTTTTCTTTTCAGGCTCTTCTGTAACTGGTATTTCAAGTGAAGGAGTATGTTCTCCATTCCTTGGGTCGTAGTGTTGATGAGACTTACTGGGAAGACTGGATGTTTTCTGGAAAGCTCATCACTAAGGATTACTTCCACAGCATTTTTACCACGAAGTTTATTAATGGTGAAAGGTCCAACAAAAGCTGGTCTAAGCTTTCTATTTCCAGCTAAGTTGGTAAAGTTGGTGGTAGAGCTTAAGACTTGATCACCAATTTTGAAATCAGGTTCCTTATGGGTTCTATCCCACCTTTGCTGGTTATACTCCACAGTATCCTGGACACACTTAACAGCATGTTTGTTAGCTACATCCATCATGTTTTTGAAATCAAGTGATGTAGGGTGAATATTTGTTAGCTGGTGATTAAGTTTATCCTTGGGTAATTCAGGAATCCATCCTCTTTCAAGTATGTAGGGTGCTTCCTTAGTATTAGAGTGCTTGCTACTGTTGTAGGCCATCTCTAGTGCAGGTAAAAGGCTAACCCAATTGTGACAATAAACGTCAGAATTCTTGTATTCTAGTCCAAAGCCACAGAATCTCCTGAGCATGTCTTCCAGGGTCTGAATCATTCTTTCAGCTAAGCCATCCGTCTGAGGGTGATAAGCTGTAGAGAAAGCTAAGGTGGTTCCAAGCATGTCATGAAGATTTCTCCAGAACTCAGAGGTGGATTTAGGATCTCTGTCACTGATAATGATCTTGGGAACTCCAAAATCAGCAATGAGTCTGTTCCAAAATAATAGGGCAACTTCCATAGCAGTGTCTTCCTTGTGATTAGGTAGAAACTTTGCTTTCTTGGAGAACCTATCCACAATGACTAAGACTGAGTTTTAGGAATAGGCTCCTCCTGGTGGTAGTCCAGTTACAAAGTCCATGTTGATGATCTCCCATCTTTTCTTGGGTTCAGCAATCTTTTGCAATAAACCAAACCGTTTCCCAGTAGTCCTGTTGGACTTCTGACAAGTTTCACAACTGGTAACATACCGTATAGTGGATTTTCTCCAATTAATACACCAAGCAGTTTGTTTAACCTTATCTAAGGTTCTATCAGTAGATAAATGACCAGATTAGCAGTTATCATGGCACTCAGACAGAACATGTTTGATATGGTCCTCCTTAGTTAAGACTATAACACTTGAATGTTTATGCCTATATTATACTAGACCATCCCATATGGTGAACCTTCTGGCTTTATATGGTTTAAAAAGTGGTTCAGGTAGGCTATTGATCAATTCAGATGGTGGAGAAGTACTTTCCATAATGGTGATCAGAGTTTTCATGCCAGAACTGTAAGATTCTTTGATTGAGTTGAACAATGATTCATTCGATTCACAAATGTGGATTCCCATTATAGGAGCTTCAATGTTCAACCTGTTAATTTTAAGGATAGGGAAGATATCATTATCCTCTGGATCATAAGCAGGGTTACTTGGGTCATTGGGTAAAGCATTCCTGCTCAAGCTATCAGCATTCTGGTGTTTAGTCCCAGCATGATGAACTATGGTAATCTGACCTCTGTGCTGTTGTATGGCTATCTGCCATCTTAATATGTGCCTACTAGGGGTCTTCATGTTCATAAATGTCCTGAAAGCATTACAGTCATTAATCACAGTGAAATTGGTGCCTTCCAGGTAATAATGGAGTTTCTCTAGAGCCCATAATAAGGCAAGACATTCCATTTGACTTGCCCCATACCTTTTCCCAGTGTCTTTAATCTGTCTGGATATGAAGAGTATAGGTTTTTCCACTGGTTTTTCATTCTCTATGAATTCTTGGTGTAGAGCAGCTCCTAGCCCTTCAATGCTGGCATCTATGTAGAGTTTGAAAGGTTTAGAATAATCTGGCTGGATCAGTACTGGAGCTGAAGTCATTGCCATTTTGAGTTCCTCATAGTTCTTGACTCTGTCATGAGTCATTTGAAACACGGTGGTGTTGTTGCAGATCTCATACAGACATTTGGTTAGAAGAGCAAACTTTGGTAAGTACTTCCTATAGTAGCTGCAGAAGCTGATAAAGGATAGGAGTTCAGTTTTATTCTGAGGCATAGGCCTATTCATTACTGCTGCTATCTTGTTTTGGTCAGCAGCTAAGGTTAGTCCAGAGAAAATGTGTCCTAAGGCCTTGAGTTCCCCATAGCCAAAGTTACACTTTTTCATTGATACTTTCAATCCCATGGTAGAGATAGTTTTGAGGACTAGCCTTAATTTCTCTATGTGAGTATCCCAATGATCAGAGTAAATGATAACATCATCAATGTATACCATCATCCATCCCTTTCTGATGAATAATCCTAGGACAATATCCATCATCCTTTGAGAATGAGAAGGAGCATTTTTAATACCAAAAGGCATCCTAAGATACTCATAAATTCCCAAATGAAAGATAATTCTCATGAATTTCCGGCTATCAGGGCCAATAGGTATTTGGTGAAAACCTTTCAGCATGTCCATTGTAGTGATGTACTTAGCCTTAGACAGGTTATGCAGAGCATGGTCAATCCTTGCAATTGGATAATAATAAGCTTGGGTGTATTTGTTTAGCATTCTAAAATCTCCAACCATTCTTGACTTATCATTGTGCCAAGCTATGATTACTGGGGTAGTGATATCCACTTGTTCATTGTGTCCTACTTTTCTTAAGACTTGTAAGTCAACCAACTCTTGAATATGGGTTTCCAGAGCATCTCTAGATTTTGTACTAGAAGGGTAAGCAGGTCTCCTGAGGTTAGGTGGGTAAGGAGGCTTAATGGTTAGATTTAGGATCATATCATCTCCTTTGATGTTACCAATGGGGTGATCCTTGGTACAGAAAGCATTCTGATTTTGAAAGCATACTTGTAGGATATCCTGTTTCTGTTCTTCATTGAGAAGGGAATTCAAAGCAGCTTGAAAGAAGTATTCCTGATCAAAACTCTCTAAGTGTTTTTCATAAGTCAAATCAGAAGTTTGAGAATTGTCATGGAATATTTGGAACTTCTTATTCCAGTCTCCACCTATAGTGTAGTATCTACCCTTGCTTTGGCATACATCTATACCATATAAGCAAAGAGAATCATTTCCAAGGATAAAATAATCACATACTCTGCTTTGGAGCACTACAAATTCAATTTTCAGTTTGAGTGATCCTTTAGAGTGAGGTAGTATGATATCAGAAGACCATACTCCAACAGCATTGAGAGCAGAATTACAACTGCTGAACTTAGCCTGAGATACTGGTAGTAAGTTCAGTTTACAGTTTGGGTCTTGTTTCTCCAGATAAGTTGAACAAACACAAGAGCAAAAGGCTCCACTGTCTAGAAGTAACTTAACAGGGGAACCTTGGATTAAACCAGTAGCATAGCATGTTTTGCCTGAAGTGTAACTTTTACCAGCAGAAGGTTTTAGAGTCAAGGCCTTAGCCTCAGAGTTGTGGTGAATCTTCATGTTGGGATTCCATTTTTGAGGTAAGTTAGAATCCTCATTAACGGAATTTATGTCCAGAGAAGACTCAATACTACCTTCAATAACATTGATGGGGTTAGTGATCATTAGATCACAATCAGAGACTGATCCATCAGTATCATCAAGGTGAGGGTCAGGATTGTCATAATCTTCTCCTTCAATAGGATTAATCCTTTTCCTAGGTAGAGGACAATCAGGTTTTACATGTCCTGTTTGGTTACAGTTCCAACATACTTTTTCTTTTGATTCTGGAGTCTTCTTGAATTCCAAGGTAGATGGATTAGTAGCAGGGGATTATTTAGTTTTGGCAGTGTATTCTTCCCTGTTCCTAGTATTTTGTTCCCTGGGGAGTCTATTGACTCTCTTATCAAGACCATTCATATCAATAGTCTCTTCCAATACACCTATTAAGGTGGAAAGATCTGAATCCATAGGCATCCTGCACATTACACTGTGGTTGATTTGTCCGGGACATAATTTGAGGAGTCTTTCATTGACTTCTTCTTTATCAGAATCAGGGTAGAAACAGTCTAACCTCTTTTTCTGGTCTAAGCAACACTTATTAGGTTTGTCCTTGGATGGATCAAACTGGGAAGTTTCAAAAGTTTTCATCATCTTTCTTTTCCAAATCCTGGTACCAAATTGTACTTTGATCAATTCTTTCCAAGAATTCCAGGATAAATATCCAACTTGTTCTCTTTTATTGATAAACCAATCAAGAGCTACTCCTTCAAATAGTCTGGGCAATCTTACCACAGATATTGCATCAGGGAGCTCATAAGAATAAAGAGTATAGTCAATAAATTTAATGAAAGTTACATGGTTGTATTCTCCTTCTCCAGAGAATTTAGGCCATTCAGTGATGAGTGTAAGTAACTTCAAAGCCTGCTCCATTTCAGGAGTGGGACTGGGTCTGAAAGACTCATTCCTAGTTATCCTGGTTCTGGGAGAAACACTAGGAGTACTGGTGAGCCTGGCCTAGTTTCTTCTAGGTCAATGACCGGAGAGTTAGTAGAATTGATCTTAAGATCTCTGAGATCATTCTTAATCATACCTAACTCCAAATCAAGTTTATTGCTTAATAAGTCAATTTTGTTAATCAGATGAGCTGAAGGAGTAGGACTAGTTTTCTTAACATCTTCCTTAAGCTGGTTCATGGTTGCAAGAATATCTTCCTGAAGAATTGATTGGTTATCATCAATATGTTTCATCAGGTCCAACTTACTACATTTTATACTATCCTTGATTTGTTGTATTTCCAACTCATCAATTCTCATAATCTGCGACTGAGTGTCAATCACTCTGAAAATACTTGAACTCAATTTGTCCAATTGTTGATAAACTTTGTCAAAGCATTGGCTAATAATATTAAAATTGTGAGACACATTTACAGAAAAGCTATTAAGAGCTTCTACATCTGATTGTGGTACACCTTTTTCCACTTCTGGGCTAGGGATATTATGCTGTCCCAATCCTTTGGATTCCTTAACTTCTGATGGGCTGAGGACCTCTTCTTTTTGGGGTCCTTTCCCTTTAAGGAAGCTAACTGATCCCAAGGATTCCAGTTCTGCTCGTAGCCTTCTACTTCTTTCTTTGGGATCAACATTTGCAGAGAAATCTGAGATTTCTTTGCCAGAGAAATAGCTTTTTGCGTACCTGGTTGATCCTCCTGGGTCTGAGCCAGCTGAATTGTTCCCAATAGCTCACATGGTCTTTCACTAATGCTTTGACTCTTTCCTCCTTGGTTGAGTCCAGCTGGGGTGGCGTATGAGGACATGTACCCGCCTGGGATAAGTTGTTGGGAAGCGGGAGGCTCTCCAACGGTTTGTTGGTCAAGTTTGCAGCCGCGGTTGTCGCCGTCGTTGTCCCACATGATGCTATGGTCATGGGTTTGAGTCCCCTCATTGCGCTTGAAACTGGAGTCCTTGCGCGCACGGGTTCCTCCGGGCAGAGATCCATACAATGGAGCTCTTCCTGTTGTGCGGGTGTTGCGCCTATTTTGATACATAGCACCAAAAAAAATGAGAAGTCTTTTGTTGAAACTTTTGAAAAAGACTTTAAAAATATAAAAATGATATTTTTTGTGTGTTTTATATTTTTAATAATTTTTTATATATATATTTTAACTTACTTAAAGTTAAATGCAAGGGTACCAACACTTGGTTGGGATCACAACTATCCTTGGGGGGTAATCCAACAGGGTCTGAGTGAGTTCCAATCAGATCCTGGGATAAATCCAAGGGTAAGTCCAAGGGTACACTGTCTGGGACGTCCTCTAGGAGGTCCTGGTCACTGAGATCACCAAAAACAAAATCCACTGAGATGGATAAAAGCAAAAAATATAAGTTTTAATATTTTTTTGTATTTTTACGTGTTAAAATGATATTTTTAGAAAAAATAATCACTTTTATTATTTTTGGATTTTTCTTTATCTTCAGGGTTATTTAGTTTATAAATATAAAGCTTCCTTTGATAAATCTTCCACTTCTTAAGTTGTCTTAATAAAGAATTAAAATTGATAATTCTTTAAAGCTCAAGTTCTTTGTCCTTTATAAAATGCTGTTTATAATAAAGCAATTTCCCCTGTTGTTGCTCAGGAGTTATAATAACAGGGACAAAGTTACGGAGTTTTTCTTCTTTTTTCTTTTTAAGAAGGTTCAAATAATAATTGATCAATTCTCTGTTGGTCTTAAGATCCACTAGAGAAACAAATGATTAAAAATATATGTTATAAGTATCTTGACTTATTTTTTAAAAATAAATAGACTGTTCCAAGGAATAAATAATTAAAAATCAATTATTTAAGGATATTTCCTGGCCAGACCCCCAGTTGTCAGCTCTCTGATACAAGGAACATTGCAGTCCTTTATCTACAGAGAGTGATAAAAATGTTGCAATAATAATAGTAATTATTATCCCAATGATAAAAACTTAGAAGCTAAAATAAATGATATAATAAGAGCAGTTGCAAGGTTTAATTGGTTTGGTAATAAATGGTTTTCAATATAATATAAAAGAGGGGCCACAGTATTATACTAGTGGGGATCTTTACAGACTAGCAACCTCTCTTCAAGGGGCCTCCTAAGGCAGTTTAAGAACCTTGGAATAAAGATGGGTGCCTTAGAAAGGACTTATTCCACTAATGTCCAGGCTTAGCAGAACAAATTGCCAAGACAGGGAGGGGAACACTCACTCTGAGCACTTTACCACGAGAATCCTGGAATAATTGGAAGGGTTTCAGAGCAGATGGGGTAGATTGCTCGACTAAACTTCAATGGTTGATTGGTTAATAAGGGTAAATAATACTACTACAGACTAAGTCATAAATCACTTGCTTATCTTCATATAAGCACTTGATCAACAATGACATGGTGTCTGATTGATAATAATTAATTCCTGGTCACTGATTAACTGATTGGATCCAAAGAGGTCTGTATAAATACCTTTTTGGGGTGATTTTGATCTTCTCAGGGCGCGTACAGAGGGTTCTGCTCGTGGGCTGAGGCTGGAAAGACAGTCAGGGCACGATTAGCACGTCCACTTGGTGCTGTCAATCAGCTTTCCTTAGATCTGCTGGATTTCTGTACTATTTTAGCCACAGGATCTGTTAATCTGTTATGGCGTAAATTTGATCATTCTGTACTCATCCTTCATTTTTACTATTGATATTGCTTGAAAGCGGAAAGATGTGAATATTTCCTGATTTTCCATCATCTGTTGATCATGTAGATAGTTTTTAATAATTTTTATGAAAACTCCTTGTAGTGTTTTGTGGTCTTCAAAGATCAGGGTCAGTGATTTACGCAGTAATCCTTGATCTTTGATTTATTATTAAAAAATGTTTTATAATTAATTTTAATTAATTTTATTTAAATTTTGATCTTTTTAGATCATTATTAATGCATATTTCAGTTTATACTGGGCAACTCTAACTAGGTTGTAGCTCTTTTGAGCGGTACCTGGTTGTCAGATTAGTCACAACGGATCCAGATGCGGGGATCAGTTAGTACAGATGCGCGCAGGGTAGGATCCGCTGCATGCGTGGCAGAATCAGCTGCGCGCGGGTCTTTAGTACGCGGGAATCTTCTACTACAAGTAAGTAGGGATATGTAATGATGCAGGGCTGCGCGCAGGAATTGTGACATAACACATTTCTGTGTGTAACTCCTAAAATATACAAAACACCTCAATTCTGAGTGAATTTTAGGTGTAAACCCTATAAATGACAACATGTGTGAAATATTAGAATGGCCAAAAAGTGCCATACTGGTGTCATAATTTTTAGTACTTTTCTTTTTAATTATTTTAAAAATGTAAGGACTTGGAATTCAAGGGTGGGGTCAGTGAGTGACCCTAAAAATAAGAATATCTCAATTAACAAAATAAGGATTTCTCACTCCTTATTTTGTTAATTGAGATATTCTTATTTTTCATAGTTTTGTGTTGCTATTGACAGGTTGCTCTGTACATAGTAGCAAGCTGAAACTTCCAAACTAGACACAATCATTCAGGCCAACATAATAACTCCCAATAATGAAAAAGATGCTCAACAGATTTGGGAAGATATTAATGAATATTTTGCCTTCAATCATGCCTCTAATTGTGCCAGGATTTTTGAAGAATTTCTTTGTGCTCCTTTTTCTCAAACCAATATTCTCAGATTTATTACCAGCACCAAAGCTGCTATTTATCAATTACAGGACATTGGAATCAAATAACCTCCTGATATCAATGCATACCTGATCTTGGAAAAGCTACTGTCAAACATGGATACAGTAGTTCAGAAAATAACTCACTAAGAAAAGAAAATCACCCCAGAACAAGTTCTAGATCATCTAAGGATGTTTAATAATAACAAGTTCCTGAAAAAAGAACCCAATTTGAACAAGGGAGATGAGAATGTCAATTCAGTATCCTTTCTGAGCTCTTCCAATGTCAAGACCTGCAATAATAAATGGCATAATCCTAAATCAGCTCATCCAGAAGAACAGTGCTGGAAGATTTACTCTCATCTAAAACCTTCCTTCCCAAAGAAAAAGAAAACAGGATCATCCAAGATAATAGCACAAGCCACATCTTTCAGCTCTTTTCACAAAAGCTATCTTTTTTCCCCAAACTTTTTTGTAGTGGATTCTGGATCTTTGAGAAACACTGTGTCTGATATAAAGTTCTCCTCTAATCTTGACCAATCAGTAACTGGTTACATTTATACAAGCTCTGGAAGGAATTCTATTGAATAGAAAGGAGTTGACTTAGTGGAATTGATGGATGATGAAGGTTGCATAACATCTCTATTGGATGTGTTGTTTCCCCCCAGTTCAATGGCAAACCTACTTTCAATGTGCTCTCTGGTACTGGACGGTTTTTAGGTTGAGTTTGGGAAGGAAGATCTAGTCCTTCAGAAAAATGAGTGGAAAAAGAAGGGTATGTACAAGTACAATATTCCAGTTATTTGCATTGTGGTTGCAAAGAATCCTAAATTTTCACTCCTCACTCATGATGAAATTTCACATAAGTCTTTGGGTCATGTTAGCTATTGAAGAATAAAATCAAAGCTAGGTCTGAAAGTAAAAAAGCATTTTACTTGTGAATCATGCGCAATAAGCAAGATCTCCAAAAATACGTTTTAAAATAAACACCCTTGAGCTGAGAGACCTTTCCAAGAGCTCCACTGCGACTTGGTTGGTCCCATATTTTCACCAAGTACAAATGGAGATACATATTTTCTGACCGTAGTCAATAGCCGCACTCGTTTCTTCATGGCTATTCCAATCAAAAACAAAAGTGACGTGGCCAACACTTTGAGGTTTCTCATCAACGTTGAATCAAAAAGATTTGAATATAGTCCAATGATCATACACTCCAATAGAGTTACAGAATTTCTGAACTCAAATATCTCAGAGTTCTGAAATCAAAACAGAATCAGGCAGAATTTCTCCAATCCTTATACCCCACAGCAGAATGGATTGGCAGAATGATTCAATTGAGTTGTTCTGGAATCTCTGAGGACTGTTCTCTTCAACTCTCAATTACCTAAAACCCTATGGCATATAATTATCAAGGGGTGCGCATTGGCACTTAATCAAGTTCCCTTGCAAAAATCAAAGAGATCACCCTATGAGCTTTTCAAAGAAAAAAACTCAGCATTGAATAATTTTATCCAATTGGTAATCCAGTTACTTACATTCATGCGGAAAGAAGACCTTTACCTAAAATCAAACCTTGTAGTCTTTTTTGGAAAAATTATTGGATACAACAATGATTTACAGTCCTACAAGATATTGACTTTGCAGAACAAGGTCATTGAAAAAAAAAAATGTGACTTCCTTGAATTTAATACTAATCCAAAGAAGTTTGCCAACAACATAAAAGTGGGTAATGAGGGTGTTGAGACTCTAGAGTCTTATAATTCAAACTCGCGTGAGACTTTTCAAATTGGGTCAGTCAATCATTCTCATCACTTGGAGATGATCAATTTGGAGTCTTCAGTTGTTAATGTTCACAAATGGTCATCATCATCTATTGAAGCTGGTGCTGGTGAGGAGGAAAATCAAATTCAGTCTCAAGTTCAGTCAAATATCAAAACACCCAGATACAAGCTACATGAACGGTCCATTTCAGTTAAAACACCAAAGTATTTGTAAAGCTCTTTTTGTGGAAAGTCCAACTGGTTGAATGAAAGGCAAATCAAAATCAACAAGATAGAATCTCAAGAGTTCTGGGAAGATTTCAAAGTTGATCCAGCTCACTTTCTCAGGAAAATGTGGGTGGAAAGAGTGAAGCCAGCCACAAGTTTCTCTCTGGAGAAACAAAAGTCATGGATAAGCATCATAGGGAATCTTCAGATGCCTGGAGTCAATTATGGTGAGACATACGCACCCACAGGAAAATTCACTACTCTCCTTCTTCTCTTACTGTGCGGATTGGATCACAATATCAATATATGCCAGTTTGATTTCAAAGCGGCATTTCTGTTTTCTCCCTTGGAGAAGGACTTATACATATTAAAACCAAAGGAAGTAATCCCAGGTTAAAGTTTCTAAAGCTTAAAAAATCACTGTATGGTTTGCGTCAAGCGCTGTCAAATTGGTAAAAAATCTCACATCATGGTTAGAGGGCATTGGTTTGGTTCAGTCCAATGTGGATCTGTGTCTCTATATTCATTCCTCTTGTCCAGTGTTTTTCTTATTTGATGTGGAAAACTTGATTGTGACGGGGGAGGTAGACTGGTTTGAAGACAAGTTTTTAGTCAAGTCTCCACATTCCTCTGCTCATCCACCGGATACCATACTAGGAATGGAATAGGCACCGTCCAATGGGAAAATCAACTTAAGTCAGGCAAAACTGGTTGAAAAGAAATTGGAAGAGTTGAACCTGAAAAATGGAAGATCTGTGATGACTCCCATGACACCCGGGATCCAACTTGTCCCAGCCTCTCAAGACAAGCAAGTTGAATTCAGGAAGTTGGGTGTAAACTTTAGGAAATACACCGGTTTGCTGAACTACCTTGCCTTTAGAACCAGACCTGATCTATCTGCCGCTGCGTCCATTTTCTCTCAATTAAATCAAAGCCCGGGAATTACTCATTGGAAGGAAGTACTTCATGTCTGGAAATATCTTGCCAGGACCTCATCCCTTTCTCTGATGCTGAAACCAAATTCAAATAATGAATACAACTTAACTTTCTTCAGTGACTCCACCTGGGTGGAAAATCCTCAAAGTTGTTGTTCTCAATCTGGTTAGATTGTCTTCTGGAAGTTGGCACCAATTGCGTGGAAAAGCCAAAAGCAGTGCAATATTGTACTCTTGTCCATGGAGGCAGAGTTGAATGAACTTACAGACGGTGCGCAGGAGGTACTGTGGATTGAATCAGTCATAGGAAATATTTTGAAAACGGCTAAGAAATTTACAACTAGTTTCCTAGTAGACAATAAGGGTCTGTTGGACAAATTAGGGAACTTTGGATCCAACTCAAAGACTAAATATACTGACATGAAACTGAAATGGTTACGTGATCAGCTTTACACAAAGAAAATAAGTGTCCTGCTGGTAAGCACCAAATCCATGGTTGCCAACTCTCTGACTGAAGCTTCCAGTTGGCAGAGTCTTGATCTTCTTGCGTAAAGATGCTTCAAATCTTTGTTGCACTGAATTATGGGGAGGTGTTAGAATTATTGTGCTGGAATTGTTTATTTCATTTATATTTCTTTAATTTCTAGAGTAGCATTCCTACATACGCTACATCCATGCTATACAACCACTACAGTGCACAAACTTGGACTTCTTCTTCATGCATATGAATCTCACATCTGCTCCTCACTCTTGAACTCTTAACGGAAGTCTGTAGGCAGGATGAAGGTTCTTTTCTCATTGGATTTTCACTTTTATGAAGTATTCTTGATTTTCTCAGTCATTTGACTCAAGATTCAAGTGATTATCCAGTCATTGGTAAAAGGAACTCAAGTAATTTGGTGCAACTGTTGATTCTTTTTTTCTCTGCATATTATCAATCAAACCCCTGACTTTAAATTGTTTAGTTCTTCTAAATTTGAGCTTGTTGTCTATTTTATTTACACAAAAATCAGGTCTATACGGGGGGTATTTATTCAGTCATCTAACGTCCAAGAGTCTTAGTCATTTCCATCAGCTTGGGTATGAAGCTTGTTTGTTTCTTTATTCTTATCTCTGTTATTTACATCTTCTGATTGCTATGATGTAGTTTCTGGTTCTATTAATATATAGAGAAATTCCACGTTTCAATTCTTTCACTTCATCACTCTCATTGCTTCATTGCGCTTCATCACTTCATCACTCTCACCTTGCTTTACCACTGTCATCACTTTATTGCTTTCATCACATCCATCCTCTCATTGCTTCATTGATTCATCACTTCATCCCCCCATTCATCACATGCTAACTGTCATTGCTTTATTGCTTCATCACTTCTACCCACTTACTCTTTTTAAATGGCCCCTCAGCAACACTCCCCCCACAAGTCCACTCAACCAAAGCAAACATCCCCCAGGAACTCAACATCAAAAAATCCTCCCCCTTCAGCTTCCAAAGGCTTAAGTCAGCTCAAGAGAGCTGATCATATCATCCTGGTAAACTGGCTAAAAATTACGTCCAAATTCAATGCTTTCTTTGGATCCAACAATGAAACACAAGTTGGCCAACCTCCATCCTATAAGGTTGATGGCAATCTTGTTATGGCCAATGAACTGAAGAATAAAACCAAAGGTGGGCTGGATCTTTCATCCAAACAGATGCAGGAGCCATTCAAGGACTATTGAACCAAGCACAAAAAAGCCCACTCAATTTCAATCTCCACCGGCTTTGGTATCACCAACTCCAATAAACAAAGGGAATCAACTTGGTGGTTAATAAGTTGGACTCCATTTGTACTTTTTATGTTCAAATGGATGAAATCTTTGGAAAGAAGGCAAATATCACCCCTTCAGCCACTTTTGATGCCCAAAAATCAGATTCAGTTGATGCTGAGGACCTGGCTGTTGATTCTTGGCCTAGCAATGATGATCCCAATGAAAACTATGAGTGGCTTCAATCTGATGTGGAGGAGGATATTCCAACACAATCAGCTCCAATCATGTCTGCATCAGCATTGATTAACAATTCAAACCCTTCCTTGAACCCATCACTTCCTTCTTTGGACTGCTCACTTCCTGGGGTGGAAGAACTTAATGAATTGGAAAACAAGTAGAAAGTTATTACTTTATCACCACCATCATAATCATCTACTCAAGTAAGAAACCAAGATCTTTTATCTTCTTTCTGGTTAATTCTGACTGATTTAAATTGTAAAAAAAAGGCTCATCTGTTCCTGAATTGCCAAATACTGAAGCCAATGGGGCCTCCCACATCCAGTTCAAATGAGAGCAATGACTTTCTAACACAAAACTCCTCTGCAAAGGGAAAGAAAAAGGCCTCCAATTCCATCAACCTCAACCATAAAAGCCATCAAAAGAGGAGAAACAGTTCTAATTTTTCTGGATTTGAGGATACCATGGAGAAGTGAGATTCAAGTAAGCTCATTGATTGATTGAACTTGCTTTCAAAATGAAGCTCATTCCTATTCCCCTCCAAAAAACAGTGAAATCACAAATAGAATAAAAAAACTTCAATTTGAAAAGGAGAAGTGGGATCATCAACTAGCTATGGATTGTCACAAGTGGAAAGATGAGAGTTTGGATCATAAACACAAGTTGGATGCTGAGTGGAAAATCAAACAGGCAGAGCTGGAGTTTCAAAAAGAGGAAAAGGAGAAGGATCAAGAGCAAGACAAAATCAAAAAGGAGAGGGAAAGGCTAGCCACAGAAAAAAAAAGATAGGTTATTGGTAGCCATGGAATGTATTGGTAGCAGTAGAAATGTGGATGAAACAAAGGAAATTACTTGATTGCTTGGTTTGTAAATATATTTACTTTGATAAATTTTTTTTTTTTAAAAAAAAAATTGATTGAAACAACATTTGAGAGTATTTTTAACACCACCAATGAAAAAATCTTTTTTATTTTTATTTTTATTTCTTTTACTAAGATACATTCTGCCATTGGCCAAGTCCTTGCCAGTGTTTTGAGCTGTTCTATTGATTTTCATGGACATGGCCATCCTATTATGGGTGGCAGTATCCACTGCAGTAAAATTACAGTGTTTGTACTTGTTTGATTCCCAAACCTTTTTCACAATACCCTTTTGTTTGAAATCAATCCCAAAACCCAAGTCTGGGAACACAAATTGGCCTTTGGATACCTGATATTCATCCTTGTTGTTGATAAGTTGTCCATTCAATTTTTTGGTTGGGACCACAGGTAAAAAGAAATAGTCAGAGACATCACCTTGGTCAATATGGGGCAAGTTGTAGAAGGAGTCTGAGGTGAAGGTGATGTGAGGTGAGCAGTCAAAAGCAGTAAGGCCAGATACAAATTCCAATTAAGAGAAGGAAGGGATTTTGTTGTCAATCATAGATTCATGTTTGGAATTGAACGCAAGTTTGGCTAATTTTCAAAACATTTGGCCCAATATATGAGACCTTGTCAGACCTAAGATTCAAAAAATAATAATCTTTAGGGGAGGATTTGATAGCATCTTTATTCAAATATTTTCCAAATAGTTAAGAAGGGTCCATCAATTTTTGCCATCCAATTGCCCACATTTTCCCACCCCAAGATCTAGAGGGACCAACAGTGTTGAAAAATTCCTTGGATTGTGGAAGGAATGTTTTTACTGAGTTGATGTCCTTGTTCTCTTGCTCAGAGAGTTCATTCAAAGGGATAAATTGGATGATTGCAACCATAGCCTCATGATCCGATTGATCTTGAACATATAATTTTCCAGAGCTGAAGAAATGCAACGGTTTAATCTTCTGTTTGGCCTGTTCCAACTCTTCAGGGGTGGGTTTTTGCATTTTATTGAAAATGGATGGATAAAGGTTCAAGGGACGTGGTTTGCGTGAAGACCAAACAAACTTTTCATTAATTGTTTCCTTAGTCAATTCCAATGCAATTTCTAAATCCTGCCTTTGAGCCCTCCTTCTCTGGAAAGCCCTTTTCTTCCCACTTCTCTGTATGTTTTTCAAACTATCTCCTTCCATCTTCTTCCCTACCAACCGTATAATTTGATTGGGGTGAGGATCAAGATGGAAATCCATTAGTTGTAACATTTTGAGTTTTTTGGGTGAAGAATGGGCCTTCAAGAAAGGGTGGTCAAAGCGGTGTAATGTCCAATTGCATTGCATTGAATCAAAAAAAAATGAAAAAAAAACAGTCATTAGTCTGGTATAAATAACTTAGATGATCAAAAACCAAAGAAAATAACAAAAAAATACCAGCAATTCTCCTACCAAAAAAAATAAAATAAAAATTAAAAAAAAACAATCATCAGTCCAGTGTAAACCACTTAGATGATCAACTAACATAGAAAATAACAAGAACATTACCAGTAATCTCCTACCAAAAAAAAAGTCAGTCAACTGATAAAGAACTGGAAGGAGGAGGAGGAGCTGAAGGGGGGGGGGGGAGGAAATCACCGGTTGGTCAATCAATTGATTGATTGATTGGCAAGCAATTGGCCATTTGCTTGCCAATCAATTGATTTGTCAACCGACAAGCAATCAATTGTTTGCTTGCCAGACAACCAATTGATTGGCAAGAAAATGATTGATTGCTTTCTGGTCAACCAATTGATTGATTGTTTTATTGCCAATTGATCAGTTGGTCAAACAGCAAGAAATCAATTGGTTGACCTGCCAGAAATTGATAACTTGCTTGCCAATTGATCAATTGGTTGACCGGCAAGCAATTGATCACTTGCTTGCCAATTGATCAATTGGTTAACCGGCAAGAAATTTATTGAACAGCAAGGTGGTGGTGGGGGAAGATGGGGAGCAGGAGGAGGGAGAAGAAGGAGAGCAGGATAAGGAGGAGGGGGGGTGCTTACTGGTGGTTCTGAGAAAGGGAGCTTATCAGTGGGGCTGAGCAAGGAGGGATGAACGGCCTGGTTCTTTTAAAAGGAGGAGGAGGAGGGTGGGGCTTACCTGAGGCACTGATAAAAGAAGAATAAGGAGGAGGAGGACCGGGTGAACTTGGAGGTAGGTGGAGGTGGATGGTGAGGTGGTTTGGTGAGGAGGAGGGAGGTTTGGAACAGTGGTTTGGTTTGGTGAGGTGATGGTTTTGTGAGGAGGAGGGAGGATTGGACCAGTGCTTTGGTGGGGTGAGGTGGCTGTTTTGGAAGTTGTGGTTCTGGTTTTTGTCTAATTCAACCAAAAAAAAGAAGAAAAAAACAAGGGAGTCAGCCTAGGATTCTGGGTTAAACAACCAAAACCAAAAAAATCCGGTGATGTTAATTTTAACATATTTAAAAACCCAATGATACTCATCAAAGTGAGCAAGTGTGAGGGGTAGAACCAGCTCTCTCATGGCCAAAGATGAGGTAGAAGATGAGGCTGGGATGACTTGAGGAGGATCAGGAATATATTCTTCAAATTTTTTGTCCCATTCATCTTGGATGTTGGAAAGAAGGTTGTGAAGGATTACACAACTGATAATACAGTTGATGAGGAACTTCATGTCTTTGGAAGATTGGAGCTGGTTTTGCATCTCCCCTAAGCTGGACCATCTTCCTTTCAGGATTATTATGGCATGCTCAATCCAAACTTGTGATTGGGCAAGATGATAGTTGAAATCATTTTTGGCTTGAGCATTGGTTGAAACATTGCTGTATGCCTGAAACACGTATTTCCCACTAGGGTAAGAGGAATTGGCCAGAAGGTATTGATCTTGGTCAAAGTAGTTATCTGGTTGTTCGGAAATCTGCATCCAATTGAAAACATATGAATCATGACAAGAACCCAGAAGGCCAGCATGGAGGGATATGAACTTCTTGTTTTGATCACAAACAAGTTGTAGTGCCACAGAGCATCTATACAAACCAATAAAACAAATTTGGTCAGTGTATTATCAAAGGATTTGGAAAGGAAATGAATCAATGGCATTTTTTCCAATCAAAATAATGGTTGCCATCTAGCTTAGGTTTTTGACTCAAGCAAATAGTGGTTCCATCAACAAAACCAATGCAACCAGGAAAGCCTTCAGTCTCCATTACTTGAGATATCTCCTTGTGGTCTTCTTTGGTTGGCCAACAAAGGACCAAGCAACAGAAAGATAGTATAGCAATCATGACTCTTTTGGTGTAAAAGTCAATGGATCCATAACTGACCAAGAATAGATTTTCTAATTAATGAATTGCTGCTCCATTTCCATTTGATCCCAATCTACAAAGAGCAACAGCCAGTTGGATAGCTGGATTGTGTTGAGGATTCCAAGAATTGTTCTGGAAGATGTGGTGGTCTTCAATCATCTCCAAAAGTTTCATGAAAGAAGGAAATAAAGTTTGGAACAGTTTCTGGAAGCTTAATTTGGGCAGTAGGTGAAGCGTTTGCCTTTCATACATAAGTTTGTGGAGACTTTGTGGAACAATGTATTGCTTTTCCAATAGAGAATTCAAAGCTAACCAATTTTATTCCAAATTAGAGTCAGAATCCAAGTCAAATAATAAAAAAATTTCAGTCAGATTTTTTGCATTTTCAACTTGCTGCCATGAAGTTTGATTGGACACGTTGAAAAAGATGGTGATGTGATGATGATGGGATGTGTGGGAATTGATGGAGATTTGAAGCAATGAAGATGTGAAGCAATGGTGATGTGAAGTGATGGAGATGTGAAGCAATGGAGATGTGAAGTGATGGAGATGTGAAGTTATGGAGATGTGAAGCAATGGAGATGAGATGTGTGTCATGCGTGTGGATTTGATGAGTTGGATGTGTGGATGGGTGTTTTGCATTCCATGGATGGTTGATGAATGATAATGGCGGGTTTGATTTTCAAAAACCGCCATTTTCATGAAACACACCATTTTGAAATATAACAGTTAGGGGGGATGTGTATTTCAGAAACCCACCATTAAAAATCACGGGTTTGGTAAAAAAAATGGCAGATTTCTGATGGCCGTTTTTCTAACTTTGA
>CM062616.1:14624971-14914971 GCA_025617555.3 Puccinia polysora | reverse complement strand
ATCATTTGTTTTATAAGTACAATCCATCAATGTGATATGATGAAATTTTTTGCAAAGTTTTATAGACTCAGGATGAGCCAAGAATAGGGCATCTTGTTGAATCACTAAGAGACAATTTGATTGATATTGATCAAAGAGGGCTAAGCCAGTAGATTTATTAGTTTAGGAACAGCCAAGAAAAGAGATGAAAGAAGAAAAGAGAAAAGAAAGAAAATAAAGATAACAAACATCAAGCACAGAACAGCTATGACGTGTGGTGGTCAAGTTGGTTGAAAGAGACACAATGGTAAGATTGAATAACACAACAGGGATGACTTTGAAAAAGAAGGAAAAGCTGAGGGTTAGATCTGACATGTGTTGGATAATTGGCGATGGAAAATATTCTTACGAGTCAGTCCATGATTGTTGACTGAGTCAAAGAGCGTTGGAGTCAAGATGATGACAAGCAAAATAGAAGTTATAAAGAGAATAAAGAAAGAAAAGAAAGGAAGAAAGATAAAAAGAAATGAAGAAAGATGGAGGTACAATCAGGTGCCAAGTGGTGATGTTGAGAGTCAAGATGTTGAGTTTGATTGAGTTGAGTTGGTTGTTGGTTGAGAGTCCCAGAAGTCCCTAACGGTTGTACGTGGTGAAGTCTGAGAAAGACTGGGATCCCCGGGGAGACACACAAAGATTGGGGATTAGTGAAAGGTGGAAATGAGTTTGAGGTGAGTAGTGTCACAAAGGAGGAGCACGGAGGCAGGATTATTTGACACCCCCCGTGAATTGTAAGACTGGAGTTGGAGCCATGAAGGAAGGATCTATTAGCTGAAGGAGAGAAGAAAGAGAAGAGAGGGGAAGAGCTTTTTTGAGTCCATTGGCCTTCATGTTGGAAGCTGGAATAAGTTTGATGATTAGATTTCCAAGATTGAGTTCTTCACAAAGAGCCTTGGTCTTAATGTTGATGTGGCGAGTTTTGGAGTTACACCCAAACTTTTTGAGCTTATTGTCTAGACCCTTGTCATCTATAAAATGAAGACTGGATGAAACTTTCTTTTTCCAGAGCTCAGCCACCAAGTGTCTCATCCATATGGCTTCCAAGAAGGAGTTGGCTAGAGGATTCAATTTGGCTTCTGTTGTAGAGTGAGTTACATTGCGCTGTTGGTAGCTACTCCAAGAAATGTGGGAGTTGAAGAGAAGGGAAAGGTGACTGTATTGAGAACGTCTTTTTTCCAAGTTTTTGCTCCAAGTAGCGTTGCTGTAACATTCAATTTTAGTGTTGGAGTTATTTATTTGTAAGGTGAGTTTCAGATTTTTTGTGGCGTGTAGATATTTCCAGCATCTTTTGACTTCCCTCAAGCGACTGATGCCTGCCTTTTCAAAGAATTGGGCAAGGCTGGAAACCACAAAGCTGAGATCAGGACGAGTGAGACAAGCGATGTAATTTATGAGGAAGATGGCCAATTGATAATTTATATTAAGCAACTTGAATTCTTCATGCTCCTTGTTGGAGGCCAGCTTCAGGTTAAGATTGGCTGAGAGAGGGATCAAAGATGGTTTACAGTCTGTCATCTTTAATTCTTCCAACCCGTGTTCTATATGTTTGGGTTGTGACAGAAGTATTTTGTTGCCAATTTGTTCATATTTCATACCCAGGATTGTATTAGGATTGTGATGAATAGAATTAGGGAATCTTTTGAGAAATTTGCTTTGAAAGTTGTTTCCAAGGCCAACGAGTATAAGATCGCCAACATGAAAGAAGAGAACTGAGTTTGAATGTGGATGAATGTACAAGCAAGGATTGGATATTGATTCATGAAATCCCTGTTCTCCATTCCAAGAGGTGAGAGTGTGAAACCAGTTGGCCAGGCTTGTTTTAGGCCTTAGAGGGATTTTTGTAAGATAAGGAACTCCAACTTTCTTTTTGAGCCTTTAGGTCTTCTAATGATAACCTTGTTGGTCAGCAGAGCATGAAGAAATGCACTTTTTAAATCAAATTGAGTGATGGGATGAGAGTGGAAAAGACCAAATAATAGAGCAATTTGCAGGGATGCAGCTTTTCCAGTTGGAGAAAAGGTATCTTGATAGTCCAATCTGTAAATCTGATCAAATCCTTGAACACAAAGTTGGCTTTTGTAGATGAGAGGGTTGCCATGACAATTTTCTTTGAGATAATACACCCAGGTAGTGCTCAGAGGATTTTTGGGTTCTGGACTGTCATAATCTTCCCACACCTTGAGTGTTTCAATCCCATTGAGTTCATTTTCCATGGAGATATCACAATTGAGAGAATCTGCGCACTTCTTTGCTTGTTCAAAGGTCTTGGGTACATAGTAATGATGATATCCGTATTTTTGAGGAGGGTTTAGAGTGGATTGGTCTCGGAGGGAGTAGTTAGGAATGAGTTGTTGTGTCAGATCTTTGGAAGTATCTGAATTGGTGTCAATTGGACGGATTTTTTGATTGTCTTTTGTAGGAATAGAAGGGGAGACAAGAGGAGTAGGGACATTGGAGGAGAAAGGATCTTCAGATGATTTGAAAGATTCATTCGTGACGTTAGTCGTGGAAGGAGCATTTGAGGCAGACAACAGCAGATTGTCATTGAATTTGATCTGAAAGGAATCTTCTATTGGAGGAGAATCTGGGGCATTCTTTGACAAGGTATTGGTTTTCAGTACTTTGATGTGCTTTGTGCAAATAATGGAGTTGTCAGGTTTCATTATGCAATAAGACAGAAAACTGGGGTTATAACCCACAAGGGTACCCAGAAGCCCTCAATCCTTAAACTTTTTGCCGCAATTAATTTTGTTGTTGAGATAAAATACCTTCGACCCAATAGGTTGGAAATAACTGGTAGAGAGAGTTTTTCCAATAAATGATTGATAAGGAGAAGGGGCATTAGGGGTTTTTGGAATGTGATTTAAGGCAAGACAAGCTGACTTGGCAACTTCAGCCCATAGATTGAGTGGCAGTTTGGAGCTTCAAAGAACAACCCTGATGGATTCTGCAAGTGTGCAATTTGCTCTTTTGACCTTTCTGTTGTGTTTGTGATGATATGGTTCTGAAATCAAGTGCTGGATTGAGTTAGTTTTGAAGAAATCTTTAAGTTCAGATGAAGAGAATTCCCCGCATCCATCAGTGCAGATAGTGGCGGGAAAACAATTTTGCTTTGGTTTTTTGTGATTCAGGATTATTTTGAGTTGTTGACAGGCATCAGATTTGTGTTGAAGAGGTATTGCCGCGATGTATCCAAAGAAGTTGTCCACAATTGACATGATATAATTCATGTTGTTCCTGGATGAGGGATTGATTGGGCCAATCAAGTCAATGTGAAATTATTCAAAGGGCTTGGAGGATGACGTCAAGGTGTTTTTGAAGGGGGTTTTAGAAATTTTTGAGAATACGCAGTCTTCACATTGGAAGTCAGAGATGGTTTTGGACAAGAGTGAGGGAAATAGGTTTTTGAGGCAATACGGACTTGCGTGTGCAAATGATTGGTGAAGGTGATTAATGTCATTGAGATCCACATTCTTAAGTGCAATGTGGCAAAGTTTGTGGTTGTTTACCACAAAAGAAGGAGGATTAAGAATGGACAGATTTTCTTGAATGAACCCGGAGAAGGCCAGTTGTGAGTTGATGGAAAGAAAGAATTGATTTAGGGAAGAGGTGAGTTTGCAGTTTTTCTTTGTGATTAATTCACCGGGACTGATGAGGTTCACCACAAGGTCAGGAACAAAGAAACAATTTGAGAGTGAGATCACTGAATTTTTCCAAGAGAGTTTGGCAGTTCCCTTCCCCTTGATCAGAAGTTTCGCGCCTTTCTTTCCAGTGTTGATAAAATCTTCACCGGGAAGTTCTTCAAGCTGAAAAAAGAAGTTGGGAGAGGTAAACATGTGGCAAGATGCACCAGAGTCAAGGATGATTCAATTCTGAGGATTGATTTCCTTGTTCCAAGTAGTGAGAAGTGTCACGTAGTGAGATACTTCTTTGGTTTTTGAATTTGAGTTAAGAGAAGCTCTCCAGCGGGCTTGAAATTCCTTCCACCATTTAGGAGCTACGTGTTTGTGAAGATGCCAGCATTTTTCCGCTGGGTTATCTGGAAACAAGCAATTGTGAAGTCCTTTCTTGCATCTTTTCTCAGAAGGTACAGGTTTTTTAGGAATTAAAGATGATATAAGTGCAGTATTGCTGATTTTGGTTTCCTTGGATTTGACTCTGATTTTTTTGTTGAGTTGGATAAGGTGGTTCAGAACAAGATCAATTGTGACTGTCTTTTCCGAGTGAATTATTTGTTGACAAAGAGAATGGAGTTGAGGAGGAAATTTGAAAAGAATGAGATAGGACAGAATATTGTCAGGAAGATCAATTCCTACATCTATCATTTTCTTTAACAAGATTTTTGTTTCTGTAATGAAGAGATTGATTGCATTGGGTTTAAATTGATGTTAAAGGAACTTGTTGAAGACACGCGCTTGATTGGAAGTTTGAGAGGAGGCAAATTGTTCTTTGATGGTTTGCCAAAGAAGCCGGGCAGAGGAGATGTTTTTAGGATTGACAACATTATTGTGCGTCACAGAGTCAATTCAAGAGAGAAGAATCACCCGGGTTTCCATGTCATCAACAGCGCTAAGAGTTTTAGAATTTTCTTCAAGTGCCTCCTTGATTCCATTGAGCTCAAGTAACATAGTCATCTTGTCCTTCCAAATAGAGTAGTTTTCATTGGTCATAATCGGAACGGCCTCCAATGCAGCCTTGAGAATTATTTGACGAAAGCCATTGTTTCTGGATCCCTCCATTGGTTTGGTCAGATTAGTCAGATTGGTTTTGGCTTTTAACCGTGTTGAATCACTGAGAGACAATTTGATTGATGTTGATCAAAGAGGGCTAAGCCAGTAGATTTATTAGTTTAGGAACAGCCAAGAAAAGAGATGAAAGAAGAAAAGAGAAAAGAAAGAAAATAAAGATAACAAACATCAAGCACGGACCAGCTATGACATGTGGTGGTCAAGTTGGTTGAAAGAGACACAATGGGAAGATTGAATAACACAACATGGATGACTTTGACAAAGAAGGAAAAGCTGAGGGTTAGATCTGACATGTGTTGGATAATTGGCGATGGACAATAGTCTTACCAGTCAGTCCATGATTGTTGACTGAGTCAAAGAGCGTTGGAGTCAAGATGATGACAAGCAAAAGAGAAGTTATAAAGAGAATAAAGAAAGAAATGAAATGAAGAAAGATAAAAAGAAATGAAGAAAGATGGAGGTACAATCAGGTGCCAAGTGGTGATGTTGAGAGTCAAGATGTTGAGTTTGATTGATTTGAGTTGGTTTTTGGTTGAGAGTCCCGGAAGTCCCTAACAGTCGTATGTGGTGAAGTCTGAGAAAGATCAGGATCCCCGGGGAGGCGCGCAAAGATTGGGGATTAGTGAAAGGTGGACATGAGTTTGAGGTGAGGAGTGTCACAAAGGAGGAGCACGGAGGCAGGATTATTTGACACATCTAAGTGACCCTCTCCACAAAATTTGAACCTGGAAACCCACTGGGATTCTTGGAAAATTCCCAATAGAACATCCATAACACCTTTCCCATCCAGTTCAGCAAGCTTTACCTTTTTCTTAGTGTTATAGATTATTTTATAATCAATTTATTCTCCACCATCAATCTTTCTCAATTTACTTCTAATTTTAACTGCATTGAGAACATCTTTCATGCCTTCCTTCAGTAGATCCAAGGCTTGCACCTTGATTCTCCTCAGTTGAGGATGCATTGAAGGGCTTTCAGATGGTTGATGATTGCGTAGGCAATTTATAATTGAGAGATGCCACGTGGGATCTGATACTTCTCTACTTGCACAGATCATGAATTGACAACCAAAATTCCCGGTGTGAGTTTACCTTTGACATTTGGTAAGGCATGGCCCTTCATAAACCCCAAATCTGTCACAAGCTAGATCCACATATTTTTCTTTCCTTGATTTGAAAGTTGTCAATGCATAGCCATGCATGGCTGCCCATTTATGACAATAAATATTGGCTTATTTCCTACTATCAAAGGCTCTCACAGGAGGAGGGTCAAGCGGGTCTGGAACCCCTTATTTTCATAGGTATACCCCATGTGGTTAATTCAGTGTATTGATCAAGCCAAATCTTTCTCAGTCAAATGACATATGAAATGAGGCCCACCACCTTAGTCAATTCCAGTTGTGACAAAACATCTTTTTCCAGTTGGCAAGAGACATCTTGTTCCTCAATTTTGACCCTAGATAAGGATGCAATGGGCGCATCCAATGTTTTATTGTCCAACTCACTACCCAAATCCCTAGATTCCACCAAATCTTCATTAAGTAAACTTTAAATTAATTCTTTTAATGTAGCCATGTTTAATCTGGGAGGGCTTGGGCTTGCCACTGTTCCCATGAACCAACAACATTCAATGTCAATTTAGTATTCAATTCAATTCTCAATCCAACAACTCTAAAGGTTTGCTCAATTTTTGGTTGAGAAAAATCAATTTATGCAACAGGTGTGTGTGGTTTGTGTACAAAGTTTGTGTCAAGTTTTTTTCCAATAGGCAGAATTTTTTGATTTCCAAGTTTATTTTTGTGGTACAATAATAGTCCCACATAGTATGCCACATCCCCAAATTTGGGTTGACAGCACCAAAATGTGGTCCAGGCGTGCCTAGGTATGAAAATTCCCCTTTCAAATGGCTCATTTGGGGCTATTTTGCCCCAAATAGGCCTAGAAAACACGTGCAACCCCTGGGGGGTTGCTAAAACCTGGTTGCAAGCTTTTTTAGGTTGCGGCCCCCCAGTTGTGACCTAAAATGGCTTGCAAACAGGGGTTCAAAAACCCCCAGGGGTCACACAAGCTGGAAGCGACATGGCTGGGGTTGCAAATTTGACATTGGCCAAAGAAAATTTTAAAGGCCTCAAAGGAGAATAAAAAATGAACTGAATTGCAATTTTCTTGATTTTTTCTTGATTCTGTTTTTTTCTTACATTATCAAAATATAATATTTATTTATTTTTGTTGAATTATTGACCCAGGCTAAATTAATGCCTCAAACATTAATAAATGCATGCTTTGATAAAAAAAAAGCCAAAGGGTGTGAGTTTGGTATATTTCAACACTAAATTCATGCCGTTCAGTGTGCTTTTTCAACCCAGGAAAGTTTCTTAAAACCAAAAATTCTCTCAACTTCAAAGTAAGGCATTAAAATAGAAAATGAAGGTTTTTGATAACTTTTTAAGGTTGAGAGGACTTCCTGCAGTGGAAAACAAAGCTCTTTTGAGGATGCAGACACACCCCTTTAAATTTTAAAGGAATTAATGAAGTGCCAAAGAGCACCTTTTGTGGATTTTTTGGGATGAGCTATGCCTGCAAAAACTAATTGAGGCCTTTGAGGGCTAATATATGGCCTCCAGATCTCCTATGGGGTCATTTTAGGGTAGAATCCTGTTAAAAATCCAACCATGGAAATACATGGAGTGATTGTAACATGAGTAATTTTAATAAATACTGTTTTTTTTTTTCAAGCAATTGAAGTCTTTGTTAAGGTTTTAAAAAAAATAATTTGTTCAATATAATGAAAATAAAAGAAAAAACAGAAAAATTAAATTCTCAAAAAATGGAAAATTTCTTGTAGGATGTAATTAAAATTGTACCAAAAATCAGAAAACATGAAAGAAAATACTAAAGATATATATATTTTTTAAAGTTTAATATTAAATTCACAACTCTTTGAGTTGTGTACACGACTCAAATGGGCCATGTGGCACGCTAAACAACTCAAATTGGCCATGTGGCAGCTACACAACTCAAATGGGCTGTGTGGCTTGCTACACAGCTCAAATGGGCCATGTGGCATGATACATGGCTCAAATGGGTTTTTTAGGTTTGTACATAACTCAAATCTAGTTGTTTTCAATGCCACAAAACTAAAATAATTGCAGGCTTAAAAAAAAAACTAAAAAAAAACTAAATAAAAAAAACAGAAATCAACCAAAAATAAAAAAATGTTGATTTTTTGGTTTTTTTAAAAAAATATAAAATATAAAATAAAATAAAAATAACTAACTTTTTGAACAACCCCAAGGGGGTTTTATACCCTTGTACACAGGTCTAAATGGTTGTGTACAGGGGTACAAAAATCAAAAATTCCCATTATGGGGGGTATATGCCCCCCCAGGGGTTGCGCATGTTTGGAACAACCCTTGGGAGATGTGTATGGGCCCCCACACGTTGAGGGTCCCTACACGACTCCCACAGGTTTTGTGGGGCCCTAAAAAACTCCCACAGGTTGTGTGGGGCCCTACACAACTCCCACATGTTGTGTGGGGCCCTACACAACTCCCACAGGTCGTGTGGGGCCCTACAAAACTCCCACAAGTCGTGTGGGGCCCTAAAAAACTCCCACAGGTCGTGTGGAGCCCTAAAAAACTCCCACACAACTGGAGTCATGAATTTATCATCACCCTTCTTAAAAGAGGATTCCAAATCTACTTTCAGATGTGAGAAATTCTTCTCAATTTTTGTACATCAGTCATAATAAAAAAAGGTAAAAAATTAATGTTTTTGAATAAAATTTGATATTTATGTTGGGAGTTAAATAAATTTTTTGCAAAAGTAAAAAAAGAAAAAGATCTCAAAAGTCAATAATTTGTAAATTTAATTGGGATATGTATAAATATTTCAAAAAAAGAAAACTTCATAGATACAGAAATGATGAAATAGTATCAAAAATTAAGGTTTTGAATAAAATTTATGATGTTGAGTTTTTCAGGCCACCAAACCTGGAAATCATGCGGTTTTGACATTTCCACCACGTCCCCCAACATCCCCAATGCACGCAGTAAACCTGGAAAGAACACAGTTTTTGGGGGTTTTCAAAAAAAAAAAATACTAGGGGATAGAAAGGCATCTCAAAATCCTGTAGAATAAATTTGACAAATTTTGGCCATTTTAAGGCCTTCAACATTGCCCTCAAAAAACTGAAAAAAAAACACTCCATGTCTAAAATGTTTCACATTTTTAATCTTTTTTCTTTGATAATTTTGAGAAATCTGAAGAAAAAAAAAGTTTCCAAATATGGCAGGCCATTCAATTATAATTTTTTCAGAATTTTAGTACTTCAATTTCTTGCCAGAAAATGGGATTTAAATAAAGAATTAGACAATATTTTCAATTCTTTTTTTTGTTATTTTTCCATGAGATTTTCCAAATTTTCAGTTTGCAGTATTTTAGTGGGAATTTTGAAGGGCTGAAAAAAATCATTTGGGGATTTTTAGGATCAATTATTCACCTAAAAAATTTGATGCATCTAAAACAATAATGGGAAGTGTCTGTTTTGTGGTGCGTTTTGAAGGATTTCCAATACTATTTTGATTATTTTTATGGAAGAACTGAGTTTACAGTTTTAAAAGGCACTTCAAAGGAATTTTTTTTTTCATATTTTTTTGACCTTGATTTGCCCCTCAAATGTCTAACCTCAAAATACCATGCTAAAACCCCTTTTTGGTTTGTTCCGCATTTTTGGGCTCTTCTGTATGAAAAATCTGATACTTAATATGATTCTGAATGATTTACTGCCTCCTCCTCACCTCTTGAGGCATTCTAATCCTCTGCTAAACCACAAGATCAACTGTAAAAATCCTGAATGAACTCCACAGCACACCAATAATCACTTGGAGTGGTGAATTTATCATCACCCTTTCAAATATCCCTCTATCCATCAGTAACATTGTTAAATATGCATGATGCATGCATAGGGGTTGTAAAATGTTCCTGCAGTAATGAGCTGTCAGGAGTGGTGCAGGTTTTTTTTGACGGAAGCATGCTTGACATCTGCATGTGGGAATAAGGCATCCACAGCCAGTGGCATATTGCATGCCGGTTTCCTGGCAGGTTTTCTCTTCAGATCTCTCCAAATAATCAAAGAAAAAAGATTAAAAATGTGAAATATTTGAGACGTGGAGCTTTTTTTCAGTTTTTTGAGGGAAATTTTGAAGGCCTTAAAAATGGCCCAAATTTGTCAAAGTTATTCTACCAGGGTTTGAGATGCCTTTCTATCCCCTAGTATTTTTTTTTGAAAACGCCCAAAAACCATGTTTTTTCCAGGTTTACCCCGTGCATTGGGGATATTGGGGGACATTGTGGGAACTTTGAAAACAAGTGATTTCCAGGCTTGTGGTCATGAAAAACTCAACACCCTAAAATTTAATACCTTTGATGGGATGCAAATAACTATTTTAAAAACATAAAACATATTCAAAACAATCACATATCTCTGTTTCACCAGAGAAATAATCAAAATAATAATAATGAAAAATGAAAAAGATTATTGACTTGGGTAATATCTAAAATTTCTGATGGAATGAAAATAGATTTTTGAAAAAAAGGTCCACTACCTATTGAATGAGATAAATTATTTCAAACCCCAGGAATGCCTTTAAATGAAAAGGATCACACACCCTAAAAAGGCATGTCTCCCCACCACCAGAATTATTTTGAACATTAATTTTTGCACAACCTTCTGGTGTGGGATAACACACGAAAGGCATGGATTTTGGTTCAATATTCATGCAATCTTTAAAAAATGTTTTGGATTTAGTAATTCTAAAGGAATTAATTTTCCCTGGGCCATTTTTTAGGATTTCTGATTGCATAAATCAACCCAACTTGAATTTTATCACCTAAATAAGCCTGATAATTCAATTTAATTAGAATTTAAATGGAAATAAATTGGATTAATTTATTCTTTGTTAATATAAAATCCAGTAGCCAAAACAAAGCAAGGCCTGATGATTAAACCACTATTGTTTACTCCCACAAAGTATATTAGCTAAGGGAGCAAGATTCTTAGCATCTTGTGGGCTGAAAGAAAGTATCAGCTTGAAATTCTGGATTTCAGACTTCTAATTTTTCAGCTCCACCTGAAAAAAAATAATGCAATAAGATTATTGAAAATAAGAATAAAAATTAAAAAAGGAGATAAAAAAATACAAGAAAAATGGTGACCTTTCATTTAATCCCAGAAATGAATTTATGAGACCATTTCAGGTTTGGTTGACTACTAAACCAAAAACCAAATCCTAACTTGGCCCAATGATTTCTTAAATCCTTTTAAATTGACCAATTTTCAGATTTATTTCCAAGAAAACATTCAAAAAACAGAAAAATGAACATTTTGTGGATTAATTCAAAAAATCATGGACTCAAAATATATTTTTAGATTTAACCCTTCTGGAATAAATTCACTGCTGTAATATTTTCATCATTCTCCTAGCCTCTCAAACCTATTGTTTTACTACCCTCTAAAACTTACCTTATAGAAACTATAGGTCACTTTCCTTCCATATTTAACCCAATCAAATACAACTGTTCCAATTAAACCAGTCCAGTGGACCAGAAAACCCTGTCAAGTTGTCAAGTGAGGGAGGATGCATAAAAATCACCCAATAACCCTTTTCAAGTAAATCAATGACACTTATTAACAGAATAAGACCTCTCAAAAAGGGATTGAAGGCCCTTTGAAAATTGCCCAAGTCCACTCAAAAAGGGTAGGAAGTCCAGAGGAAAAGTCAACTGGCTACTTTGGTTTTTGACCAAAAAAAATTCATTATCATTTCTGAGTTTAACTTTTTTTATTAGGTTCAAAAAACTTGAATTCAATAAAAAAGCAACAAAAAAAAAGTGAATTTCTTGGTAAAACCTGGCAAAAAACTGAGAACCAGTAATAAAAATCCAGGAAGCCCAGAAAATCAGAAAAATCAGTCAGGATGCTTTAAGATTGGACCAGTAGTTGGTTGCATCTCTGAAAAAAATCAGTATAACTTTTGAAAATGATGAAACCATTTTGAGCCATTTTATTCAGTAATTGTTTCTTCAATAGCATGTTTGATGATGTCAATCAGTTGAAAAATTTGAAGTAAGGGATTTCCTTTGAAAAATTCTTTGAGGATGTCAACAATGCTCTCAATGTGATTTAAAAATGGTGAATAGGGTGGAAGAACTTCAAGAGCAACAACATTGGTAGCATTCAATATATTTTAAACATTTTCAACATCTTCTCTTGTGTTAATTGGTGCATTATCAAGTGTTAAAAGAGAAGATCTTTGGTATTTGGGTTTTAATATGACAAAAACTTCAGAGAATACACTTGCATTCACACCTTGTTGCATTTTTCCATCACTTTTAAAGAGTTCATAGTATATTAGTGCTGTTTTGGAAAGTGCAGAAACCAAGGTGATTTGACTGAGCATGGGAAATAGATTTGTTGAGGATGTGATACCTGTAAAGGGAAATATAAGGGAAAATATTGCTTTTATCAATTCAACCCCATTACCAAAGAAAAGAGGAGAAAATTGGGATCATGATGGAAAAAAGAGTTATATAAATATGTTTAATAACGTGGAAGTTATTAAAGACTGACTCTATGCAAAAAATAAAACAGGAATGTCACAGAGACTCAGTATCAGTCTGGTGACTCAAGCAGAGGAGCAGGATGATGGCTCAAATGAACAAATGCAAAAAAAGAGAATAGATGCAATGCACCTATCAATTAAGAATGAAATGAATAAAACAAATGCTGAAAAGAAAGCATACCAAGAAATGAAAAGCAAAAGTAAAAGAGAAATGCCTGAGGTTTTCAGGTTCACTGCTATCACAGCTGTAACACCAAAAAATAGAAAGGTGCATTCCAAGCAGGCTTGGAGTAAGAAAAGCAGAAATATAAAAGCTATTGAATATTTCAAGTTCATAGAAGTCCCAGTTGTCTCTCCAAGAAAGAGAGCGATACATAGTCCTTTTAATATTGACACTAAGAGGAAGGAAGCAAATTTGATTTAATCCTCATGTTTTAAATATCTCTATCCTGTAGCTCATGTTTTAGATAGCATTTATCTTGTGTTCATCTTGTATTCCCCTTTTTTTGATGAGAGGAATCTTCACTATAAAAGACCCTCTCATTTGCCCATGATTTTTACCTTACATCCACATTGACATACATTCATTCAAATTTTATTATTGCATCTCTCAAATCCAATCAATATATTTTTGTTAAAGCATTAATATATCTACTGACCAAGTTGGTCATTGAAATAAGACTTAATAATTCTGCTTGACCTGTATGTACATAAACAAGAAAACAAAAAAAAGTCAGTATATATCTTTAAAAATAGTTTAAAATAATTTTACTAGTGATTTTTAAAAGTTGTACTTTCAGATGAATATCCATGAGAACTTTGGTTATGAAGATCAAACCCAGTCTCATAAATAAGAACCAATTGCCTGTTCACATCTGTTGCACAATGGAGGATTTAATCATGTCTTCTTTTTAAGGTTGAAATTCAATTCCATTTTTTTGGAATTGGATGGGCAATCTTTAAAGTTACAAAAACGTCTTTGAAAAATCTTTGGATAGATTGAGGTGAGCAGAATATTCCATTCTAAGTTTCAAGGTAGGCAGCTATTTCCTTCAAAGTGATTTTTGATTGTTGTTCAACGTGTAAGAGTAGTCCACAGAGAACATCAAAAGTTATTTTTGTCTCAGCCCCTTGTGAAAATTGAATATCTGGATTTCTTTGATTTTCCTGTTTGATGATGTGTTTTAAACTGCGTTCAGAAAAATTAAAGATTTGAGAAACTTGCTTGTAAGTTTCTCCCTTATGAAGAAAATTCTCCTAAAGGAGATATTTCACCTCATTGGTGATGGGCTGGTGTCACAACAGTGGCTTGGGCACAGGGTCATTTTGATTAAAGAAATGGTCTTTTAGCCTCTCAAATTGGCTTTGAAGCAAGTTATGTGACCAAATTCCTTTGTTTTTCTTCCTGAGAAAAGAATAGAGATGGTAAATTTCATCTTGAATCACATCAATTTAATCCCACTGCTCAGATTCCATCGTTGCAACCTATTCAAGGCAAGAGATTGAGTTGGGGTGGGGCATTGTTTGGTTGTTGGTTTTGAAAAGTATTTCCTAGAACAGTGGTGGACCTCTTGGCCCATCCTGTTGAACACCAGCCTTTTCACCCAGGTAAACAGTAATGATTTTCTTGAAATAATGACATCAATTTCCACCAAAAACAGGCCATTTGTTAAGCAAACAATTCTGCAACTCCCAGTAAACAATTTTCCAGACTTTTTCCACTTGTGTTGTGGACTTGTTTACCAGGAAAAGTTGTATTTTATTTTTATTGAGTCCATATTGGATCTACCAAATCTCATAACAATTTATCCATCCTTTCTTTCTTTATTAGGCCCTGTTCCAGAATTCTATATTTTTCAATTTAAAACTGAATTTTGTTCATCCTGAAATTAATTTTCACTTGGTTTCTTACTTTTAAATCTTCACTGTCCCACTGATCCAGGTAATTTTGGGACCAAATCCTAATATGAGAGCCCCCACTCTATGATTTCTAACTATATTTGGGTTTCTCTTTAAAAAAAACATCCTCTCTGAAATCTTCCAGGCGTAATTTTTAGAATTAATTCATGAATTAATGCTTTATAACCCACAAAAGGCGCGAAAACCTATATGAATTAGGTAAAAAGGCTCAAAAATTCTATTTCTATTGAAATGCAATCTTAAAAAATTTCTCAAACAGAGGAATTTATTCTCCCATAATTTAAAATGATTCAGGAGGGGTTTAACAATTCATTCTGGTGTGAAAGAAGTTCTTGGAACAGGAGTATTATTCTCAAAGTAACTGAAGCAGAATTTTACTGGAGGAGCTCTGAAGTGAAAAGATTTATTAAAAAGCTAGCAATTCATGTGCTGGGATTGAACTTGATTGAATGTATCACCAATAAAAACCATCAAACTGATTTATTAAGGAAAGTAATCAATGATAGATAAGATAACTCAGTCTTTATAGAAAATGAGAATGAAAACAGAAGAATAATAAGATATGAAGACTTCCAGGTGTGCCAAAAGCCAAAGGAATCAATAGAGTGAAGGAATAATTTATGTAGCATCTATAAAGGAAATGAATACAGTGGTAAATCTAAAAAATCTCTACTAAATTGGAGAATTTCTCAGGCCAGGAGATGTATAATTTGGGAATGTACATATGGAGGATGTACAGTGATCATATAAGTCATGAAAATATATACTAAGATTTCAGATAGTATAAGATATACCATGAAAGGATTCAAATAATAATTTCCTAGACCATAAATCAATACTAAAATCAAGCATATAAAAATTAAGGAAGGTTAGAACATTTTCAGGCCTGAGAGAGTCATATGAAAAAGAAATTTAGAGAATCCAAGTTAAATAATGAGTATGTAATAAGATAATTTTTCTGAAGAGATAAATTCATTTTGAGGTGAAGGGCTGAGTGGAGAGTGTTATGGGGGGAGGGCTGCAGGGATCAAACTTGTTCCCTTCAGCCCCCTTTTTACAACTTTGAATTTCCTCACAGACCACTCAAGCCACTCAAACCAAAGAGTTCTATTGTCTCAACGACTCAAAAAAGAATTTAGGTGGCTTCAAGCCCATGGCTTTCATGGTGCTTGAATTTTTCAACAGCATGGTAATTTTAGGAAGAATTTTTCATAAAATAATTTGAGATTTAATCCTTCCATATATTTGAAATACCCTGGTTTTTGATTTTTTCTTATATATTTATGGAAAAAGACTTGTACTTCAAAGGGTTTGAGTGGAGGGGGAAGGGGGGTGGTTGGAGCCAAGTCACCTCATTTATACTGCTTAAATTGAAATTTTTGATTTTTGGGATGGCTTTCTGGAACTCATTCCTTATTTCTTCCTAATTTTTCATTTTAATAGTTTTATTGATTAGTCCTCTTTATTATTTCTATTTAAATTTTTTCAATTTTTTCAATTTTTTCTTTACTAGTTTTAATTTTTGTTATTGTTTATAATCCTAAAAATTTGACTTGCATGGCTGATTCAATATGATTTTTAATTTTTAATGTGGTATTTCAAAGGAAGAGCAAATATAGAAAAGAAAAAAAATATCAAAACTTGCAAAAAAAATCAAGTAGAAAATAAATCATAATATACAAAGAAAAGAGAAAAAAGAAATCAAAAAATTATCAATAATTCATTCTTGAAAAATGAACTTGTATTTCATTGAAATTGATAATTTGATGGTTCAAATTAAAATTTAAGTTTTTGAAAAGATTCAACAATTTTTAATATTCCTCCTCAACTTTTCAAACCTCCATTATTGAACTTCATTCAAGCCAAATAGAACATATCAAAGGTATCAAATCTTCCACTAGAAACCTACCAATTGTTTGAAAAAATCTGCCATTTTTAATGGCCTGTTTCTGAAACACATTTACCCCTTAACCGGTGTATTTTAAAATAGCAGATTTCAAATATCAAATCTGCCATATATGCATCATCATCTATCCACCATCCATCAACACGCAAAAAACCCATCCACACCTCCACATCATCCACATCAAAACAAAAACCTGATACCAGCACACCATACACCTCCTTATCACTTCAAATAACAAACACCACCCCTTGTCAAACTCTTCAATTCTCAGAATGTCAAAAATGACCTTCAGGAAGCTTGTGGAAAATTGAATCAAGCTGACTGAACTTTTATCAATATTTTACTCCAATTCAGACTCTGATTTTAAATGCAACTGGTTATTCTTGATTTCTCTATTTGAAAAGCCCTAATTAATCCCCCAAAATCATCAAATTAACCCTCTTATGTACAAATGGCAGAAGCTCCATCTCCTCTCTGAATTAGGCTTCCATCAAATCTTTCAAAATTCTTTAGCATCATTAATGAAACTTTTTGAGATGATTGAGAACCATCCTGTCTTGCAGAATGAATCTAAGAATCCCCAATGCAATCCTGCTATCAAACTTGCTGTTGCTCTTTGTTGGTTTGGATCCAATGGTAATGGTGCTTCTGTTCATCAATTGAAAAATTTTTTCTCTATTGGATATGGAACAGTCAACCTGTCCAAACAATGTGTTATCACTTCTGTACTAGGATTTTGTTTCTCACTTCTATGCTGGCCAACAAAGGAAGAGTGAATCAAGATATCACAGGTCATGAGGATTGAAGGTTTTCAAGGTTGTATTGAATTTTTCAATGCAACAACCATCCCTTTGACTCAAAAAGCCAAGCTTCATGGACACCCCTACTTTCATTGGAAGAAAAGGCAATTGAATATCTTGATAGCAAATGTTTTTTTACACAAAAATGACCAACCATGCTTCCTTTGTTCATATAAATACTCCATTGCTGTTCAACTTGTTTGCATCAAAAAAGAAGGTCCATTACCCTCATTACTGGACTTCCAGGTTGCTTTCATGATTCTTATGTCTTCAGCCAAATGCATAATTCTCAGAAACCTCAGAGCTAATTTGATGAAGACTAGCACCTTCTGGCTGACTCTGCCTATGCCAGCGGTAAATATGTGGTTCCAGAATACCACAATTTTTCATTGAATGATCAATCCCAAAATGATTTCAACTATCATCATGTACAATCACATGTTTGGATTGAGCATGCAATAGGAATCCTGAAAGGAAGATGGGCCAGCTTAAGAGAAATCAAAAGCCAGATACAAAATTACAAAGAAATGAAGATACTCATCAACTGGATTGCCTGCTGCATTATTCTCAATAAATTATTGGCCGAAATCAAAGATGAATGGATTGAAATATTTGAAGATGAAATGCCTGATCCTCCTCAAATAATTCCAGTCTTATCTCATAAATCCTCTTTTTAAATGAGAGAGAAAATTCTACCTCTCACCCTTGCTCAGTTTGAATCATGATGGTCTGATTTCAGACTAGGTGAAGAGACAAACACATAAGTATGTAATTTTTTTCTTTTTTTCATCCCCCACTGACTGAATTGATCTTTTCAGTTACCCAAAAGTAGACCATCCCCACCCCCACCACCATGCTCCACCTCCTCCTCTACCCCTCATCAGACTCAACCACTCACCTTCCTCCTCCTCTGCCACTCATTGGACTAAACCACACACCCTTGTCATCCTCCCACCCCCCCAACAACAACCAACCACCCACCATCTCCTTTTCCATCTCCAGGTAAGTCTCCTTATCTCAACTCAATTTTTGATTGAATTGCTAAAACTCCCCCTTTCATCTCCCATCTTTGTATGCAGCCCACCCAGGTATGCCCTTGCCCATCCCCCCTCCCTCTCAATCCACCCCCCCCCCCTTGTTGCACTTGTTCTGACCGCTGATGCCCCCCCCCTTGACTCATCACTCGCCCCAGAACTTTCCCTGTTTCTCAGGCCCCTCCTTGATTGGCTCCTAACCAACCACCTTGCATCCTCCCTCCTTGGCCCACCAGATCCCCCCTCCATCCATGGCTGAGAAAACTGGCCCTCCAATCCTTGGCCAAGCATGCCCAACCAAGAAAACTGGCCCACCCCATCTTTGTCCAAGCGCACCCAACCAAGACCAACCAAGAAAACCCCTAGGCATAACCAAAACATCCCCCCCATTCCTTGGAAGAGCACACCAGACCAAGAAAACCCCCCCATCCTTGGCCAAGCAGGTGCAACCAAGTCCAAACAAGAAAACCCCCAGGCCCAACCAATGCTGGACAAGCAAACTGCACCCCCCATCCTTGGCCAAGCATGCCCAAACACACTGAACAATAAAACCAGCCCTCCCCATTCTTACCAAGCACTCCCAACCAATGCCAACCAATCAAAAACCCAGGCCCAACCAATGCTAACTAAACAAACTGTCAGCTTTTTACTTAATATAGAGCAGCCTGTCAAAATTAGACAAAATAAGTAAAAATAACAAAATGATTAATTAAAAAATAAGGAGTAGGAAGTCCATCAATATTATTCCACAAGGGAATTCCCCACCAAATTTAGCTAGGGTGTCAGCTTGCTACTTGGACAGAGCAACCTGTCAAAGCAGATTTAAAACAGAAATAAAATGATAAAATTATAAGGAGTGAGAAATTCATGAATATTATTACATAAATGGATTTCCCACCCAAAATTGAGTAGGGTCACTCACTTACCCCACCCTTGAATTCTAACTCCTTACATTTTTTAATAATTATTAAACAAAATGACAAACAGACCACGACACCACCATGGCACCTTTTGGCCATTTTAACATTTCACAAATTATTCCTTGTATAGGTTTCACACCTAAAATTCAGTCAGAATTGAGGTGTTGTGTATATTTTAGGAGTTACAGGCGGATTTGTGTTGTGTCACAATTCCCGCGCGCACCCCCGCATTCATACAGTTAGGGTACACACGCCTGACACTCAATATGTAGGCGCATGTCAAAAGGCCCGCATGCAAAATGAATGACAGGCCGCAGGAAACAGATTCCCACACGCAGCTGTCAAGCCTGCGCGCGTCAAAAAAATTGTACTAAGCCTGACAGCCAGGTACCGCAGGAACAGGCTACAACCTGCATGCATACATCATGTATATGTAACAACTTGACTTCCGGACAGAGGGATGTATGAAACCTAAGAATATTGAATAAAAAATATGAAAATCAAAATATAAAGCAAATAAATTGTGGGAAACAATAATGAAGGTTTTCACGTAAATGAGATTGCCAAATCTTTGTGAACCACAAAACACAACAAGGAGTTAACCTAAAAATTATTAAAAAATCCCAAAATGTGCAGAAGATGCCTTAAAATCTACTAATACCCACTTCCACCCATTTCACTCAAAAGAAGTTAATAAAAAATGAGGAAATGTGTCTGAATCATACAAATGACAAATTAAAATTCAAACACCTTCTGACAATTATTTCACAAAGAAATATGACCTAGACAAGGCTAGCAGATTGACAACACCAGAACTACGTGCCAAACTATCCCTGACCAGCCTGCTAGCCTCAGCACCCAAGCACAACCCTCTCTACGTGCCCTGAGAAGGTCTTATTACCCAAAAAGGAATATAAACAACCCTTTTTTAAGTGATTTAACCCAGAGTAATTTTTCAGTATCAATCCAGACCCCTTGCCATACGTGATCAAGTGTTTATTCAAGATAAACAAGTGATATGTGGCTATATTCTGATAGTATTATTAATAATTCTGGCCCCAACATTGATTCCATGAAGAATATCAGCAAATAACCCCAATAATTGTCCTGAGACCCTTTCATACCGTGAATCCCTGTAAGATTCCTGGAGTAAGTACTTAAACCAGTAAGTTGTCTCCTCCTTGCAACCCAGGCATAAGTGCTGTAAGAAGACCAGTCCACCCATCCCCTTGAGTTAGTCTTTTGTGAGGAATCATTTAAGACCTCATTATACCAAGGTCTTTACACGGTTCAAAAGAGCCCCTTGAAGAGAGGTTGTTATCCAATAAAGATCCCCAGTTTGCACAAACTATGGCCCCTCTTGAAAAATATATATTTAAACAAATTTAATCCAAACAAACCAACAAAAATTTGCACTTGCTTTTAAATCAATTATTTAAGCATTTTACCGTAATTTTCTTGGAATTATTATTCCAAAACCAATATCACTTTCTGTAGCTAAAGGACGGCAAAGTTCCTGGCATCAGGAAGCTGACATAGGGTCACTCACTGACCCCACCCTTGGATTATCACTCCTTCATATTTTGAATAATTGAATGAGAAATGACCAAAAGCCACAGAACTACTATGGCACTTTTTAGCAATTTCAATATTTCACGTGTATTCTCAATTATAGGTTTCCCACCTAAAATTCAGTCAAAACCAAAGTGTTGTGTATATTTTAGGAGCTACACATGGAAATGTGTTTTTTCAAAATTCCCACACACAGCCCCACATTCCTACACAATCCCTGTGCATCTGCCTTACCCTGTACGCATCAAATTCACATGTGAAGAATTCTCACACGCGGCAGATCCTGCCACACACACAGTAGATCCTGCCATGGGTGCATATGTATTGACTGGTCCATGCACCAGGATCTGTTGTGGCAAACCTGACAGCAGGTACCTCCACTAACAGCTAAAAGCTAGCAGGAGCTACTGTGTATATGTAATATTATGACATATGAATGAAAAATGATCTAAAGAACTTGAAGCTTAAATAAAATTATTTGATTATAAATTTTAAAGTATTTTGAATTAATAATCAAATATTGAGAATCACCATGACAAAAACTGATCCCTATCTGAAAAGATCACAAAAAACACCAAGGAGTTGTTGTGAAAATTTGAAATAATTATCAACTTAATTGGAAGATTATGGGAAGTCAATAAACATCCACTTTTACTCAATTTAGTCAAAAATTAACAGTAAAAATTAAAGAGACATGCAGAATGATCAAAATGATGAATCAACACATTGACAGATCCTGCAACTAAAAACAGGCAGAAGTCCAGAAGATCTGATATCATCTGATTTACAGAACCTTGAGGAAGTTCAAATCCTGACCTGGCTGCCTTACTAGACTTAGCCCTTGAGGCTTACCCCCTCTGAGGAGGCTCTTTTTCACCCCAAAAAGGTATTTATACCAACATTGGTTGACTCATTGTCCCCCAGTTTACCAGGAATTTCATTTATTATTTTTAGACAACGTTTCATTTTTAATAAAGTGCTTACAAAGAGATAAGCAAGTGATTTATGACCTTAGTCTGAATTATATAGTGTTACTTCCAAAACCCATAACCCTGAATCATTGAGGTTGAGTCAACAAATTAAACCCATCTGCTCTGAAACCCTTTTTCTGAATCTTTCCAGGATTTCTGTGGATTATTGCTCAGAGTGATTTGTTTCCTTCCTTCTTTTTTGGTTGGCCATACCAATTGATAAGTCCTTAGAAGGCACCCATCATTACTCCAAGGTCTTTACACTGCCAAAGGATGCTGCTTGAAGAGAGGTGGTTTTTCTGTAAAAATACCCATTAGTATATTACTGTGGCTCTTCTTTTTATAAAATATTGAAAAGCCTTTTAACCAAACCAAGTAAACCTTGCAATAGCTCTTAAAATATTTATTATTTGAGATTTTTATTGGTTTATTGGGGGAATACTATTATTCCAGTACTTTATCACTCTCTGTAGCTAAATGAATGCAATGTTCCTGGAATCAGAAAGCTGAAAACTGTGGTTCTGGCCAGGAAATATCCCTGAATAATTAATTTTTAATTATTTATTCCTTGGAACAGTATATTTATCCATAAAAATAAGTAAAAATACTTATTATCAGTATTTTTTTATTTCTGATTTTTACAGTGGATCTAAAGAACAACAGATAGTTAATCAATTATTATTTTAGTCTTCCTAAACATGAAAAAGAAGAAAAACTCTGTGATTTTGTGAATGTTATCATAAATCCTGAGCAAAAACAGGAAAAGCTTCTTTATTAAAAGCAACAAGTTATAAAAGATAAGGAGCTTGAGCTTGAAAGACTTATCAATTTTTAATTTCTATTAAGGCAGCACAAGGAGTGGAAAATATATTGAAAACAGATTTCCATCCCAAAAAGAAGACACAAGAAAAATAAAAAGAAAAACCATAAAAGTGAGTGTTAAATAATTTATTTTAAAAAAATTATTATGGAATAAAGTAAAAATACAAAAAAATATAAAAATTATATTTTTCTATGGTTTATTTCCTTTAGTGGATTTTTTTGGTGATCTTATTGACCAAGACTTATTTGAGGAAACCCAGAGTGTGAACCCTTGAATTTATCCCAGGATATGATTTGTACCCACTCTGATCCCCTTGGAATACCCCCTAAGGAAGGAGTTGACCCCAACCAAGTTTTGGTACTGTTGAATTTGAACCTAAGTGAGTTATGAAACATAGAAAAAAATTATTAAAAATTAAAAAAACACAAATAATAAAAAAATATCAAAATGATGTTTGTGTATGTTTTTTCAAAGACCTTGACAAAAATTACATATTTTTTTGTGCAATGTTCCAAAATAGGCACAAAATGCATGCCAGTGGTAGATTCCCATCAAATGGATTTCTTCCTGGAGGAACCAGGGCGCACAAGGACTTCAGTCACAAATGCAATGAGTGGACTCAAATTCATGCCCCTAGTGTCACACAAGACTACAGAAACAAATGAGGCTGCCAAAATGACCAACTCAACGTTGGAAAGTTGTCCCTTGCCACGCTGTAAGACTCCAAACGGCGCAGGGCGTTGGCAGTTCTGTGGAGGGGATAGGTGCTTTTTAGGCTTCCCTCCTGAGTGTTACAAAAATATTTAAATGTAACCAGGATCAAGGTCCAGTAACCTTTGTTAATGAGGAATCAAATGGGATAGGGATAAGTCGATAGCAATGATAGCTGAGGGGGGAAGCAGCACTACCTGAACCAAGATGATGAGGAGAAAGACTTTGAACAAAATAAGTTAAAGTTTGCTCAGAGTCCAATAGAACAAAGCAGTTGTAAGTAACAGCGCCAAAACGCTAATAACTCTGGTCGTCAGCAGGTGCTTGGGAGTGATCAACTCAAACCAAATCAACCTTCAGGTTCTCAATGAACCTGCCCAACTCTCTGCAATCAAGCTCTTGAAGGGTACCAGATAACTGTGGGTGGCTGCACAAGACAATGCAATATGTTTATGGATCACTGAAACAAACAGTAACAATTTTGGACTAAGAGTAACCCAACACTTCTCAAGGATTCAAGAATAGTGTGGCAGAATGCAACTTGAATAATTAAAGGGAGGTTTAACACTCCAGGTTAAAACTTAATAAAACCTCTTAGTCAAACGTGAATGGTCCAGAAAGACAATCAAATGAATGATCAAGACAAAATAATGGTCAGAAAAAGGGATCAAGAGTGGTATAACACACTCAAGAATTCAATTTAATGAATTCTTCTTCAACCAGCAAGGCTATGGTTGGTGATAAGGAACAGGGCCACAGAAGGGCAGATCAGAGTTTCAGACTTTAAAAAAGTCAAGGGTAAGGGATAAGGATCAAGGGATAATCAAAAGATATATCCGGATAAGTGATCAATTTCACAAAGGAAGGAGCTCTTGGATCAGAAGCTCATAATTCTCATTAGTGGGAAGAATTGATGATGGAAAAAAGCAGGGGAGAGCCCCTCCTTTTATAGGCTAGAGAGCCCTGTAACTATTTACAATTGGATAACACAAATGAAAGTGGATTTTTTTTTTTTCAATTTCACAATTATGAGGCTCAAGCTTGTGGAGGACCGGTTCCCTTCTGCCAATCTTCTAGACTGGGGTGAGAGATTCTCACCCCAGCCTGTTTCTTGCAAACGTCCGTGCAGATGTTTGCACACCTAGTAACAACGCAAAACCCCCTCCCATCCAAATAACAAATGAAAAGAAGAAACAACAGCAAGAGAGAAAAAAAAAGAAAGAGAACCAAAAATGAAAAAAGGAGCAAGGTCGCTGCCAATCGTCCAATCTAGGAGGAGAGGGTGATCCCAATGATGATGGAGTTGGTGAGCGCAATGATGATGATTATCATCATTGCTGGATGGTTTTGATGGGGGTTGATGTGATCAATGATCCTTGCTCACAAGCGGTGATGTTGGTGATGATGAGGATGCCATGATGGATGAATCAATGATGAGAGAGAAGGCAATGATTTGCGCATGGCCAAGCGATGGGGAGGATCATGATTAATGACCAATGGTCGCAATGAAAGCAAGGAAGCAACCAAGGATGCGAGCAATGAGGATGAGGAGGAGCAATGCGATGAGTAGCGCATGGCCAAAAGTTAGCAAGAGAGGCCTGAGCACAAGGAGGGGGGATTGAACCCAGGGTAGGAGGGAAGTGGGAGCAATGGAAGGAAGAGGAGGAGCTACACAACTAGGAAAGGGAAGGGTTGGAGTGAAGGATCCAAATTTTTTCTAAGTCCATTTTTTTTTTTTTTTTGATTTAAGGTATGACAAAAAAATATGTAGAAAATTTTTTTTTTTAAATTTTTGAATTCTTTTCCCAAGGTGTCCCAAATGGATCACCACACGGCATCTCAACCCAGCAGATATAGCTCCACCTATGCCACCCTGGCTGGACTCAGCCAAGGATGAAAAAATCAAAGCATTAGTTGAGGAGCAAGTAGGTTACTTGGAACAGTTCAAGTTGGCTCAGACCCGGGAATACCAGCCAGGAATGAGAAAAGAAATTTCTCTGGCAAAGAGATCCCAGATCTCTCTTCAAAAATTGATTCCAAAGAAAGAAGTAGAAAATTATGTGCAGAGTTGGAATCCTTGGGATCAATTAGCTTCCTTGAAAGGGAAAGGACCCCAAAAAGAAGAGGTCCTCAGCCCATCAGAAGTTAATGAACCCAAAAGATTGGGACAAAATAATATCCCTACCCCATAAATGGAAGGACTACTATCACAACAAGATGCAGATACATTTGATACATTTTCTGAGAATTTTGCCTCATAATTTGAATGTTGTTTTGGATAACATGTATGAGAAATTGGATAAGTTAAATCTGAAAATTGAAAAAGTTATCCAAGCCCAATCCAAATTAACTAGGTCCCAATCCAACTTAACTAGGATTAATGAGTTAGAAGTAAAACAAATAACAGACAAAATGAGATTGAATAAAATAGCTTTAATAAAAAAAATTGAAAGTACCAATTCCACCCTCCTGTCATGCCTTGCACTTAAGAACTATTGTCTTCATCACTTTGACATGTCCTCTCCTCAGTACCATCTAAATCAGTCTAAAAGCGTGACACAAATAAAGCACAACATCAATGGTGCGATCTGCTACTTCCTCTGGCTTGTGTTGACCTTCCAATCTTGGCGACCAACTCAGTATATACTTGTGAACTTTGCAGTTAACTCCATACCGGTCGGCAATCCATTATGAGATCCAATCTCCTTCCCTGGCCAATCAACAGCCTCAGACTTCAATCTTTGGTCACACACTGTTTGTTAGTTCACATCTATGTCTAACTAAGCCATCATTACTGTACAGTTTGCAATTGGACTAGTCCCTACCCTGCATACACCATTACTTCTCATTTGCATTACCTTCAACGTCACTCGCTCCTGTCCCAATTTGTCATACAATTTTACTCTCAGATTCTATTGTCTTGGACTTACGCTATGACCTCAGATATGTACTACTGCTTCATTTCCTATCCTGTTCCTGTCATTCATTGCCTCACCGCTTCAACTGTAGTTAGCTCATCACCAGGTTGTATCTAGTCACTTTGGATTACCTTGTAAGGGATATCCCCTTGCCTGATGATTGTCTCCCCAGTTAGTTAATTTCATACGTTCTGGCATTTTGCTACAACCTAGTTATCACATTGGACTCAGGTTGAGTTTCCTTCCTCGGAACACATTCCATTCCTCTTGCCGTTTGTTGAGTGGCATAACCAAGTTCGCACTTTGCAACTGAGTCTTGCTACTTGCACTTGCCCTTGCACTCAGCATTCCTTTGCGCTTACAATCATCTAAGAATTGCCCTATAGTACATGGGGTGGTTGTTTGTCAGTAAATTAACTAACTAAACTCATCTATTGTAGCTTGCCAACCTATAGTAGACTTCTTTTCTTGATTTCACATACTTCCTCAACCAGGAACGCTTCTCTTGCCCCTTACAATGATCAGATCCATTGGGTGGGGAGAACCAGCACTCCTTGGGCCCAACAACCCTTAGATCCCCTTCCTCCTTCAAAATTGCCATCTGTTGAACCCCTTGATGATCCTTGGACTCCTCCATGGGATGTTCCAACGGACCCTTTCACGGAATTTGCATATTCCGACCATTCTTCCGATGAAACCTTGACTCATGGTAGACCAGGGGTTTGCACTACTGCTCCCAAGCCCGATGCTCCAACCCTGCTTTCAACATTGATCCAGGCCCTCACTCATGGTGCCCAGCAATCTAGTCCAAGTACTCCTAGCTTTCGCACTCCGGGCATGAGACAACCCAATCACTTTACGGGAGAACACCCTCATAAGCTTAGATCCTACCTACAGTCTTGTAAGATCATCTTTTAAAACAACTCCAACAATTTCCCTTCCAATAGGCATAAAGTTATGTATGCTTTGTCCTTCTTAGGAGGTAGAGCCTTGCAGTGGTTTGAACCGTAACTCAAACTTTTGTCCAAAAACAGTCCCACTTTTATTCTCAACAATTGGGACAGGTTTGAGCAACAACTGTTCACCCTGTTTGGCAACCCCAATGAAGTTTGAAACGCCAAATACAAACTTAATAGTTTAGTTATGAAGGAAAATAGTAGAGCTTCCGTTTATATTTCTCATTTTCAAAACTTGCAGGCTTGCATCCAGTGGATCAAGGCCGCTCTTCTATTCCATTTCTGAAAGGGTCTACCGGAATGCTTAATCGAACAGCTTGCAGTTGGGGGTCATAAGACAACCTTGCTTCAGCAGCTAATTGATTGAGTGATTGAGCTTGATAATGGCTATCACGACAAGAATTGCTCTCGGAAAAACAACCATGGACCGTCCACCTCTGCTTTGAGGGTGGACAACTCCTTGAAGCAAACCACGAGGAACCCAAAACCATCCAAACCAACCCCAACTTTGAACTCCAACTCAAAAGGGAAAACCGTCACCAAAACTCCAAAGTTCTTGGACAAAGAAACCGGGATGCTACGGAACAAGGAATGTCTACAAAGGAAGAAGAATGGGCTGTGTATGTATTGTGGAGGAAAAAATGATGTCAACAGTTGTGCAAAGCGGTTAGAATGTGAAGCGGCTAAGCAGTCAAAAAATTAGCTTGTAGTTTTTCTGATACTCGCAAGGAAAACTACACATTATCTAAATCACCGCGAGTATATCTTTGCACTTGCCAATCACTAAGTGCTCCTAGTGCAAGATTTATCCTATTCCATTCCAAAAACACCCCTTATCAAGTCTTACTTGACTCTGGAGCTAATGTTTCCTTCATCAGTGAATCTTTTGCCACTTCCAAAAATCTTACGCGTTCCAAGATAGATTAATTTCCTATCTATTTAGTAAGTAGTGCGACTGAACCGTCTTATTGGGTTTCCCAAAAGGAAAAATGAACCTTTGCATTCTCCAATTTCCCCAGCTTCAAATTGGATTTATTTGTCTTGGCTATACCCAGAATGGATGATACCATTCTAGGCCATGATTTCCTAGTTTACTGGAATCCAGATGTGAATTGGCAAGAACGAGTAATTAACCTTTGAACCTTGCACCCTCAGAACACTAATCTTTCCTTCAATCAGGAATTAAACAGCCTACCTGACACTGTCATTGAGTTGGATGACACTTTTCCTCCAGGAGATTTGCAATATCCTGACCTTCATTCCCAAATTCCATCTTCAGATTTAGGAGTTATTGCTTACCTATCCAGCTTACCTTTTTCCTGTTCCTTCAAAGAGAAACAGACACCAACCAAACGGTGTATTTTGAGCTCCCTAATCCTCTTGCACCATGCAAGCACCTCAAACCCGGTGCTCAAAGATGAAAAGATTGAAGATTTAGAAATCATTTGAGAGTCTGTAACTTCAGTTTATCATGACTTTGCTGACGTCTCCTCAGCAGCAAGAGCAGATAAACTGCCTCCATCCCGTCCTTACAATCACAAGATCAAACTTACTGACCCACCTCTGGTGCCAGGACCAGTTTACTCTCTCTTGACACAAGAATCAATTGCGCTTCAAGACTACATTGCGGAAAATGTAGCAAAAGGATTTCTTCAACCAAGCAATTTGAATACTGGTTCACCTGTTTCATTTGTTCCAAAAGAGGACGGCCAACTTTGCCTTTGTGTTGACTACAGGAAACTGAACCAGGTAACCCGGAAGAATGCCTATCCAGTACCGCCTATGTCACATCTCCTCACCCTCTTCCATGGAGCTGCTTATTTCTTGAAGTTAGAGCTTCAAGGTACCTATAACATAATTCGCATTAGGGAAGGTCATGAGTATTTGACCGCAATGAGAACCTGGTTCGGAAGTTATGAGTATACCGTCATGCCTTTTGGCCTCTGTAACGCTCCTTCCACTTTTCAGCATTTTTTCAACAACATTTTCTCCAATCTTGTAGGTAAATACCTCGTGGTATATCTCAATGATATACTAGTCTACTCAAGGAACCTCAAAGATCACATTGCACATGTGCGAGAGGTGCTGCAGCAAATTCGCAAGAATGAACTGTTTGCAAAAGCCTCTAAGTGCAAATTCCATTCCTCTTCTCTTTGGTTTCTAGGTGTTGTAGTCTTGCAGCAAGGAATATCGATGGACCCAGCCAAAAGCAAACGCATATTGGACTTTCCCCCACCTTCTTCCATTAAATCCCTTGAAGTTTTCCTTGGTTTCAGTAATTTTTATAGAAGGTTTATTGCGCGTTACGCCAAAAAAACCATGAATCTTACTAACCTTCTTCAAAAAGACACTCCTTTTGTTTTTACCAAACAAGCTGCTTTGGAGTTTGAAGCTATGAAGAAAGCGTTCACCACTGCTCCAATACTCGCTCACTTCAACAAGCTAGCTTGCACTATTGTTGAAACAGACGCAAGCGACTATGCAATTGCAGGAGTAATCTCGCAGTTCTCTTCCTCCACTTCTCTTTTTCATCCCGTAGCTTTCGAGTCTCGCAAGTTGCTTGCTGCAGAGCTTAACTATGAGATTCATGACAAGGAACGTCTTGCAATTGTTTATTTCTTAAAGAAATGGCATTCATACCTTTTGAGCCTTACGGAATCCTTTGAAGTTTTAACTGATCATCATTCTTTAAAGTATTTCATGAGCTCAAAAGTCCTCACACGTAGAAAGGCATGATGGGCCAAATACCTCTCCAAGTTCCACTTTATGATCACTTACCGCCCTGGGAAACAAGCGGTAGCCCCTGATGCTTTATAATGTTGGGACAACGTTTACCCAGGGGGGGAGCACCTTTGCCAAAAACAACCCTGAAAACGTTAGGACACTCTTCTCAACCCAATCTGCCCAACTCAGTTTGATCATTGCTCACTTTCAAGATTTGGCTTCCAAACTCCGACAAGCTCAACAAGACAACCCCAAGTGCATCAAACTTTGCAAAAGTGCAAACTTATTAGATGGTAGTTACAGTATTGATGATAATGACTTTTTAGTCTATGATAATTGTATAGTAGTACCAGAGAATTCTTGCATTAAGTTAGATATCTTTGAGTGATGGCACAATTCTCCGCTTGCTGGTCATCATGGGCAGGATAAAACCTACCAATTGATTGCACAAGACTTCTACTGGCCTGGTATGACCAAAGAAGTAAAAGACTATGTTAGCGCGTGCTATGATTGCAATCATAACAAGTCCTCAAAACACCGGAAGTACGGGCTGCTTCAGCCACTTCCAATTCCGCCTTGTCCTTGGCACTTGCTTTCTATGGATTTCATCTCTCAATAACCTTCTTCTAGTGGATATGATGCTATTCTAGTAGTAGTAGATTGCTTCTCTAAGATGGCTTTATTTCTGCGCAGTAATGTGACGGCCTCTTCAGAAGACTTAGCTAACTTGTTCATAGAATATGTATTTTCAAAACATGGTCTCCCTGATAATATAGTCAGTGATCGTGGATCTCTGTTTGTCTCAAGCTTCTGGACCTTGCTATGCCAACATTTGAAGATCACTCGCAATTTATCAACGGCTTACCACCCGGAAACGGATGGGCAAACCAAGCAAGTTAATCAGATTCTCAAACAATATCTTTGAATGTATGTTGCCTATCAACAAGATGACTGGTTGCAATGGCTCCCACTAGCCAAGTTTGCCTACAACAACTCCACTCATTCCTCCACCAAACAGTTGCCCTTCCAAAATCTTTATGGTAGAAACTCAACTTTCTCTTCCCTTCACGTAGCACCTTCTCAACCTGCTACCAATTACCTTGAACAAATTCAATCCCTTCAATCGCAACTTCAAACCAACCTTGAAGAAGCAAACCAGCGCTATAAGGAGCAAGCAGACCAATCTTGCACTACGGCTCCAACCTTTGCAGTAGGAGAACAAGTATGGCTCAATGCTTGCAACATTTGCAGCACTCGCCCAACTTGCAAACTCTCCAAAAGAAAGCTTGGCCCCTTTAAAGTAGAATCAGTCATCTCCCCTAATGCCTTTAAACTTACTTTACCTGCAAAATGGAAAGGTATCCACCTGGTCTTTCATGTGTCTCTCCTAGAGCCAGCTCGAGTCCTATACCCGGGCAAGACTCATCCCCCTCCTGAACCGGTCACTGTCCTTGATCATCAAGAGTGGGAAGTAAGCCGTATTCTGGATTCCAGGTTACGCAAAGGAAAACTTCAATACCTCTTCAAATGGTCTGGCTTCCAGTTGCACAAAGATTGCACCTTGTGGGAACCAGCCCATCACCTTTGCAATTCACCCAATCTGATTCAAGACTTCCATGCAAGATACCCTTGCAAACCTCAACAATCATGATTCCATCCAATCCAATCCCATTTCATTCCACATTCTATCTCATCCAATCCCATTTTGTTCCACATTCTATCTCATCCAATCCCATTTCATTCCACATTCTATCTCATCCAATCTCATTCCATTCCACATTCTATCTCATCTAAACCCATTTTATTTCACACCATCATTCCATCATTCAATTCCTCCATCTCACCGTGTTATTACTTTTTCTCATTTTACTTTCATTTCTACTAAATAAAACTCCATTCCTTATTAAAAAAAAAACTCTATTTATAATTAAAAAAAAAGACAAAATATATATTTATAATAAATAATTACAAAGTTTCCTTTACTTCCTTCTCCGCATCCTCCCAATTTGCAGTCAATTCCGCAACCATGGATCAAAAAGTATCCAGGTCTTCATCATTGATTAGTGCGGACATCCTTTGGAGAACTAGCACCTCTGTTATGATATGCCTCTTGAAGATGTCCTCGCACCTCACAATCCAAGCTTGCTTTGGCCAAGCATTCTATCCACCTTCCTCCAAGAGCTCTTTGTACGCTCTCTTCCTTTGGCCTCCCAACAAGCCTTCTCCAATGTTGCCCGTCAGCCGCCTTGCATCCGTTTTGACCGGCCCTACAACTTGCACCGGATCCGCTTTGCCTTGGCCCTCCATTTCTTCCGTTCCATCTACTCTAACCCTTCCATCTCCTCCATTCCCTTCTCCTAATTCTTCCATTCCATCTCTTCCTCCATTTCTGTTTTCTCCATCTCTTGATCCTCTTTCCGATTTGTTTCTTTCTTCCTCCCTCGCTTCCTTGGCTATGACCCCAACCAGTTCTGCACTGAGCACTTTGCCTTGCACCTCTTCATTCATCTGGGCCCCCGGGAGTTCAGTTGGCGTTCCCCAATAAGGTGGTGGTGGCGGTGGTGTGTTCATAGTATACCTTTGGAAACGGGGCAACACTAGCAAAACAAGCAAAATTTAGTTATTATCTTTATTATCATTAGTCAGTCCAGATTAGTACTCACCAGGAACTTGAGTCCCCAAGTATTCAATCTCCGGCAACGGTGGTATCTTTTAGTTAACCCTTGGCGCGGACCTACAACTCTGCATCTCCCTTGATGACTCCGCGGGACCCTTAACAGTCGACTTGACATTTATAGGGAAATTACAGGCCACTTTGCAAAGGCAACATTGCTCACACTTGCCTCAAAGGCCTTGCACGGCAGTACTAGGGAAACATTGCTTTTTTTGATGAATACAGTTTTTGAAACGGCGGGATGACAATGACGACATTTTATATAAACTGTAAATCTATCAAGTAATGAATTAAATAATGTGTAAAGGGTATACAGTAATTATTAATGACTTGAAATTGATGGGAGAATTTATCTGAGCGCTTGCAGGAGCTTGCGTCTTTATACCCGGGCAACTGTAATGCCTCGCACTTAGGAATTATTGTCTTCATCACTTTGACATGTCCTCTCCTCAGTACCATCTACCTCAGTCTAAAAGCGTGACACAAATAAAGCACAACATCAATGGTGCAATCCGCTACTTCCTCTGGATTGCGTTGGCCTTCCAATCTCAGCAACCAACTCAGTATATACTTGCAAACTTTGCGGTTAACTCCATACCAGCCGGCCATCCATTATGAGATCCAATCTCCTTCCCTGGCCAATCAACAGCCTCGGACTTCCATCTTTGGTCACGCACTGTTTGTTAGTTTGCATCTATGTCTAACTAAGCCATCATTACTGTACAGTTTGCAATTGGACTAGTCCCTACCCTGCATACACTATTACTTCTCATTTGCATTACCTTCAATGTCACTTGCTCCTGTCCCAATTTGTCATACAATTGTATGCTCAGATTCTATTGTCTTGCACTTACGCTATGACCTTGGATATGTACTACTGCTTCATTTCCTATCCCATTCCTGTCATTCATTGCCTAACCGCTTCAACTGTAGTTAGCTCATCACCAGGTTGTATCTAGTCACTTCGGATTACCTTATAAGGGCTATCCCCTTGCCTGATGATTGTCTCCTCAGTTAGTTAATTTCATACGTTCTTGCATTTTGCTGAAAACCTAGTTATCACATTGGACTCAGGTTGAGTTTCCTTCCTCGGAACACATTCCATTCCTCTCATCGTTTGTTGAGTGGCATAACCAAGTTCACACTTCGCAACTGAGTCTCACTACTTGCACTTGCCCTCGCACTCAGCATTCCTTCACGCTCAGGATCATCTAAGAATTGCCCTATAGTACGTGGGGTGGTCATGTGTCACCTCCAAGAAGAAATCATTTTGTCATTTTATTAGATTGAGGAAGAATTTCAGAAAATAACCCACACTCCTTTAACTAATTGAATCAATAAGATTGATTTATTGGGTAACAAACTTGATTTGGAATTGGGTATGATTAAAAATGATCTCAGAGATCTTAAAATCAATTTTAATAAACCTCCAGTTTTTAAATTTTAAGAATCTAGACCAACTTGATTAACTAGTACTCCTACTGTTCCTCCTAGATCAGAGAACAGCCAGGAATGAATCATATAGGCCCAGTCCTACACCTGAAGTGGAAAAAACATTCAAATTACTTCCTCCCTTTACTGAATGGCCTGTCAGCTCTCTGATACCAGGAGCCTTGCAGTCCATTAGCTACAGAGAGCAATAATATAATGGAATAGTAATATTCCCCAAAATAAATGTTTAAAAATCACAAATGATGAATATTTTGAGAGCTAGTGCAAGTTTCAAATGGTTTGGTATAATAGTTTTCAATATTTTATAAAAGAGGGGCCACAGTATTATACTACTGGGGATATTTACAGACAAACAACATCTCTTCAAGGGGCCTCCTTGGGCAGTTTAAAGAAATTGGAATAATGATGGGTGCCTTCTAAGGACTTATCCGCTGGTATGGCTGGGAAAAACAGCACTCAGCCCAAGGCAGGAAGGAAAAAAAAACTCACTTTGAGCAATAATTCACAGAAATACTGAGAAGATTCAGATAAAGGTTTTCAGATCATATGGGGCTAATTGCTTTAATCAAATTCAACAAATCAGGGTGATGGGCTTTTTTGAATAATAATAATACTTCATAATAAATTCATACATGACATGCTTATCTTTTTTCAAGCACTTGATAAACAATGAAATTTTTTCTGATTGAAAATGAATGAATTCCTGGTAAAATTGAGGATGAATATGCCACAGAAGGTCTGCTTAAATACCTTTTTGGTGTGGAAAGAGCCTTCTCAGGACGTGTAGAGAGGGTAAGTCTCAAGTTATAAGGCTATTAAGCCAGACAGGGCAGTATTTGCACGTCCCTAAGGTTCTGTTAATCATTTCATCTCAGATCTACTGGATTTCTGCGTGTTTTTAGCCACAGGATCTGTTAATGTGTCAATTTATTATTTTGATCATTCTGCACTGATCTTTCATTTGTACAATTAAAATTGGACTAAAGTGATCAGTAGTGGAAATTTATGGCTTTTAAATCATATTCTGAACATTTTGATAATTCTAAAAAATTTTTGAGACCAATCCTTGAAGTGTTTTGTGGTCTTTGTAGATTTAGATAAGTCCTTATCTTAGTAATTCTTAGTATTTTATTATTAATTTAAAATACTTTAAAATTATTTATCTAATAATTTTATTTAATTTTTAAAGTATTCAGACTATTTACTATTCTTATTTCATAAATTTAAAAACATGCAGTGGGTCCTACTGGGTTGTAGCTGTTAGCATCAGTACCGTCTTTCAGGTTGGTTACAATGGATACTAGTTCATGGATCAGTCAATACATATGCGGGAGGGGTATGATCAGCTGTGTGCAACAATGCTGCATTCAGGAAGTTGATGCTTAAAGGGTAGGACAGATGCGCAGGGAATAACTAGGGACGTGGGAATATGCATGGGGATTATGAAAAAACACATTTCTGTGGGTAACTCCTAAAATATACAAAACACATCAATTCTTAATGAATTTCAGGTGTGAAACATATACGTGACAATACGCATGAAATATTAAGCCTGCAAAAAATTTCCATATTGGTGCCGTTACTTTTTGTTCAATTTTCATTTAATTAATTGAAATATGAAGGATTAATAACTCAGGGGTGGGGTCAGTTAGTGACCCTACCTAATTTTGGGTGGGAAATCCATTTCTTAAATAAAATCTATGGCTTTCCCACCTCTTTTGTTTTAATTTTATTTATTTATTTATTTTGTCTGCTTTGACAGGTTTCTCTGTATTAAGTAGCAAGCTGGCATGGCCTAAGTTTTCAGGAGAAGAAGAGTATAACCATATCAGTTTCATCAAATTTATTGATTACACCCTCACCTCTTCTGAACTCCCAGATACCATTGCTGTAGCAAGACTGCCCAAATTATCAGAAGGAGTAGCCCTTGATTGGTTCATAAAAAAAAGGGATGAATTAGGACCTATATCTTGGAGCTCTGGGAAAGATTCAATAAAAGAACAGTTTGGAACTAGAGTATGGAAAAGGTGAATGATGAAAAATTTTTAAAACCCCTAGTTTTACCCATCTAAGGACAAACTCCATAAGTGGTGCATTGATACGAAAAGGAGGATGGACTGTTTTTACCCTAATTCTGAAAAAGAAAAAGTCAATGAAAGAATTCTAAACCTATGTCCAGGACATCTCAAACACAGATTAAGGTTCAGGATGCCTATGAACTCAGACCTATCCACTCTAATTGGTATATTAGAAGAGACCATTGAAATGAAAGGACTTGAAAAGAAATTTCATAAGCCTAGGGATGAGAACCTCAGGAATAGAGGAGAATAAAACATTAAAGATAAGGATTCTCCTAATTCTAATCCCACCAACGTTAAATTAAAGAAGAATTTGGAGACTAAAGAAAAGGTATTCTGGAATTGTAACCAGATAGGACATGTAAGACCTAATTGTACTAAACCCAGGAGAAGAATCAAACCTATAGAGGAAGAAGAGTATGATAATAACCCCAATCACCAAATTTATGACACTGATGGATCAATTTCTGGATTTGAATTGATGACCAATAACCCCATTAATGTTATTGAAGGAATTATGGAATATTCCCTGGAAATAAACTCTGTCAATTAATCTTCTAACCTACCAAAAAAATGGAATCCTAACGCAAAGATTCACTGTTTTTTTGACGCTAAAACTTTGAATCTTAAGCTCTCTGTTGGTAAAATCTAAACTTCTGGTAAAACTTGTTATGCTACTGGTCTTGTCCAAGGCTCCCCAGTTAAGTGACTCCTAGATAGTGGGGCTTTCTTCTCTTGTGTAGGATCATATTATTTGGAAAAACAAGACCCAAATTTGAAGGAGAAATTATTACCAGTACCTCAAGTTAAGTCTAGCAGTTGTAACTCTTCTGTCAATGCCATTGGAGTGTGATCTTCAGATATCATACTCCTTCATTATAAAGGATCAATCTAACTGAAAAAATAAGTATTTAGTAATTCAAAATGGAGTGTGTGATTAATTTATTTTAGGATATGATTCTCTTTGCTTGTATGGAATAGATGTGTTCCAGAGTAAGGGTAGATCCTTTACTGTGGGAGGAGATTGGAAAAAAAAAGATCCAAATATGTCATCTTAATGCTCAAATTTCTGATTCCACCTTTGATAAAAACTTGGAGAACTTTAACCAAGAATACTTCTCCCAAGCAGCTTTTAGTTCCAAGCTCAGTGAAAAACAAAAACAGGACACCCTCCAAGTCTGCTTTGAAAACCAGAATTCTTTCTGCACCAATGAAAATCCTATTTGTAATATCATAGGACATGATATGATTCAAAACTTGACTATTCAACCTCCTTAACCCCCTCACCTGAGGGGAGCTGCCTAATCCTCTAGTCCAAAGTCTGGGGAAGCTATAGAAGATCACATCCAGTAACTAATTTACCTAAAAGTCTTAAGGAAATTAAGAAACAATGAAAAAGTGTATATTACCACCCCAGTAATCATTGCTTGGCACAATGATAAGTCTATAATGGTTGGAGATTTTAGAATGCTCAATGAATATACTCAAGCTGATTAATATACTATCCCAAGGATTGACAATACTTTACATAACCTTTCAAAGGCCAAGTTTATCACCACTATGAATATGCTGAAAGGTTTTTACAAATTACCTAGAGTATCATATGCCACCTAGGTATAAATGAGTATCTAAGGATGCCTTTTGGTACCAAGAATTCCCCTCATCACTTCCAGAGAATGATGGTAAAACTTTTAGGATTATTCATCAGACAAGGTTGGATGATGGTATACATTGATGATTTTATCATCTATTCTGATGATTGTAACACACACATGGAAAAAGTAAGACTAGTCCTTAAAAATATCTCTGAAGTGGTATTAAAAGTATCAATGAAGAATTGTAACTTTGGGTATGGAGAACTCAAAGCTTTAGGTCACATTGTCTCTGGACTAACTATAACTGTTGATCAAAGCAAGATTGAAGCTGTTATGAATAGGCAGAAAAAAACTGAACTCCGATCTTTTGTCAGTTTTTGCAGCTACTATAGGAATTACATACCTAAGTTTTCTCTACTCACCAAATGCTTATACAAAATCTGCAACAACAACAACTCATGTGAGATGACTCATGAAAGACCAAAGAGTTATGAGGAACTCAAATAGCAATGAATACTGCACCAGTGCTGATTAAACCAGATTATGCTAAACCTTTCAAACTGTACATAGGCGCTGGTATGGAAGGGCTAGGAGCTGCTTTACACCAAGAAGCAGTGGAAGATAATGAACCAGTAGAGAAAACTATACTTTTCTTATCCAGACAAGTTAAGGATACTGAAAAGAGGTATGGAGCCAGCCAAATGGAATTTCTTGCTCTAGTTTGGGCATTGGAGAAACTTCATTTTTACTTTTAAGGCCCAAACTTTGTGTTAATTACTGAATTTAATGCAGTCAGGACTCTCATGAATATTAAGACTCCTAGAAGACACATTTTAAGGTTGCAGATAGACATACAACATTATAGAGGACAAATGATTGTAGCCCACCAAGCTGGAGATAAAAATTGAAATTCTCACAGCCTAAGCAGGAATTCTTTACCCAATGACCCCAGTAAACCTGCGCATGATCCAGAAGACCATGAAATATCTCCTATACTGAACATTAACATGTTTAACATTGAAGACACTATTTTAAGAATTCACATTTGTGAACTAGATGAATCTATTTTCAACTCAATCAAGGAGGCTCACAACTCTGATATGAAATCTTTTACCACTATTATGGAAATTACTTCACCTCAATATGAGCTTACCAATAGTTTCCCTGAAACTCATCTGAAAACTCATAAATCTGAGCGGTTCAAAATATGGGATGGTTGAGTATACTACAACAATCAATTCTCAAGTGTCATAGTCATGACTAAGGAAGAACATATCAAGCATGTCCTAATTGAGTTCCATGATAAATGTTCATCCCCTCATTTATCTACTAACAGGACCCTAGATAAAGTTGAAAAAAAAACTGCCTGGTGGATTAATTGGAGAGACTCTTCTATCAAGTATTTTTCTTGCTGTGAAACCTTCCAGAAATCTAACAGCACTACTTGGAAAAGGTTTTTCCTCCTTCAAAGGATTTCTGAGCCCAGGAAAATATGGGAAATCATCAACATGGAGTTTGTGATGGGAGTACCCCCTGGAGGAGCCTATTCCTACAACTCAGTCCTAGTTATGATAGATAGGTTTTCCAATAAAGCTAAGTTCCTGCCTAAAAATAAGGAAGACACAGCTATGGAAGTAGCATTACCCTTCTGGAACAGGATCATTGCAGACATAGGAGTCCCCAAAATTATTATCAGAGATTGGGACCCCAAATTCACCTTTGAATTCTGGAGAAATTTAAATGACATCTTAGGAACTACCTTAGCCTTTTTTACAGCTTACCACCCCCTAAAAGATGGATTAGCTGAAAGGATGATTCAGACTCTGGAAGATATGCTCAGAATATTCTGTTTCTTTTTTCTAGAATACAAAAATGCTGATAGATATTTCCACAATTGGGTTAGCCTCCTACCTAATTTGGAAATTGCTTACAATAGAAGCAAACATTCTACTACCAAGGAAGCCGCTTATATAATGGAAACAGGATGAATTGCTGAGTTACCAAAGGATAAACTCAACAAGCAGCTAACCAAAAATTGCCCAACCTCCCTTGATTTCAAGAAAATGATAGATGTAGCCAATACACATGCGGCTCAATGCATTCAGGATGCCTTCATAAACAACCAAAAGAGATGGGATAAAACCCACAAGGAACCTGATTTCAAGATTGGAGATAAAGTCTTAGTTTCTACCACCAATTTTAATAATTAAGCTGGAAATACAAAACTCAGGCAATATTTTGTAGGACCCTTTAATATCAATAAGCTCTATGGTAAGAATTCTGTAGAAGTGATTCTAAGGGATGAACTTTCCAGAAAACATCCAGTCCTTTGAGTAAGTCTTATCAAAAAACACCATCCTAGAGAAGGAGAAATTACCCCTTCACCAGAAATATCTGTTGCAGATGATCCTGAGAAATAAAAAGTAAATGTTAGAAAGATTCTCAAAGATAAGAAAGAGAGGATACAAGGGAAAGATGTTAGACTTTACCTACTCAGGTACAAGGGAGAATCAGCTCATAAAGATGAATGGTTTCCTGGAAAAAACATCCCAGATGGAGCCATAAAACAAAGGAATTACAGAGCCAGAAGAAGACATTAGACAAAATTTTTTTTAGATATAGACATATCTTGAAGTGGGGGAATTTCAGCTTGCTACTTGATACAGAGCAACCTGTCAAAATTGGAAAAAATAAGTAAAAATAACAAAAGGAGTATGAAATCCATTAATATTATGCCAGAAGTGTATTCCCCACCCAAACTTAGGTAGGGTCACTCACTGACCCCACCCTTGAATTATCACATCTTCATATTTTAAATAATTAGATGAGAAGGGACCAAAGCCACAGCACTACTATGGCACTTTTTAGCCACTTTAATATTTAACATGTATTGTCAAGTATAGGTTTCCCACCTAAAATTCAGTAAAAACTTAAGTGTTGTGTATATTTTAGGATTTACACATGCAAATGTTTTTTGTCACAATTTCCATGCGCAGCCCTGCATCCCTACAAAATCCCTGCACATATGCCTTACCCTGTACGTATCAAATTCATGCGTCCAGAATTCCTGCACGCAGAAGAGCCTGCCATGCATGCAGCTGATCCTACCCTGCATGCATATTTATTGACTGATCCATGCACCAGGATGCCTTGTGGCCAACCTGACAGAAGGTTTCAGCTCTATGACACCAGGAACCTTGCAGTCTTTTAGCTACAGAGAGTGAAAAAAATACTGGAATAATAATATTCCAAAGATAAGCACTTAATTAGCTCAAGTAATAAACATTTTAAGAGCTTAGTGCAAGTTCTACTTGGTTTGGTTAAAAGGATTTTCAATATGTTATAAAAAGAGGGGACACATTATTATACTACTGGGGATATTTACAGACAAAAAACCTCTATTCAAGGGGCCTCCTTAGGAAGTTTAAGAACCTTTGAATGATGATGGGTGCCTTATAAGGACTAATGCACTTATATGGCCAGGCAAAACAGCACACAGGCCAAGGCAGGAAGGGAAAAATCTCACCCAGAGCAATAATTCCACAGAAGGCCTGTAAAGATTCAGGTAAAAGGTTTCAGAGAAGTTGGGGTTGATTGCTTGACTATACTTTAATGAATCAGTTTGATTGGTTTTGGGAAATAATAATAATAATACAGACTAGGTCATAAATCATTTGCTTATATCTCTATAAGAACTTGATCAACAATGAAATGGTGTCTGATTGATAATAATAAATTCCTGGTAAAACTGATGGGGAACAATGAGTCCAAAGAGGTATTTATAAATACCTTTTTGGGGTGATAAAGAGCTTCTCAGGGCACGTAGAGAGGGTTCTGCTCATGGGCTGAGGATAGCAGGCTATCCAGGGAAAATTTTGCACGTCCAATTTGTGCTGAAAATCAGCTTTCCTCAGATCTGCTGGATTTCTGTACCATTTTAGAGGATCTGTTAATCTGTCAATTATGTCATTTTGACCATTCTGCACTTTTTCTTGATTTTTAATACCAATATTGAACTAAAGTGATTAGATGTGGAATTTTATTAATTTTCCATCTTCTACTGATCACTCAGGTAATTTTCAATAATTTTTATGGCCAATCCTTGTGGTGTTTTGTGGCCTTCAAAGATTAGGATCTGTCTGTGTTGGGGTAAACTTTAATATTTGATTTCTAATTTAAAATACATTAAAATTAATAATTTAATAATTTCATTTGATTTTGAAGGTTTTTAGACAATTTGTCATGCATATTTTACACTATTACATATAGCAGCTAAGTCTCACTAGGTTGTAGCTCTTGTGAGTGGTGCCTATTGTGTCAGATTCTTCATAACAAATCCTCATGCAGGGATCAGTCCATTCAGATGCGCGCGGGGTAGGATCCGCTGCATGCGTGGCAACCTTTACTTGCTGCGGGACTTTTGAACGTGGGAATCTGATGCTAAAGGTAAACATAGGATGTGTAAGGATGTGGGACTGCGCGCGGGAATTGTGACATAACACATTTCCATGTGCAACTGCTAAAATATACAAAAAACCTGAGTTTTGACTGAATTTTAGGTGTGAAGCCTATATGTGTCAATTTGTGTGAAATATTGAATTGGCCAAAAGTGCCATTGTGGTGCCGTGCCCTTTTGGTCCATTTTTATTTAATTATTTAAAATATGAAGGAGTTATATTCCAAGGGTGGGGTCAGTGAGTGACCCTACCTAATTTTGGATGGGAAATTCATCTTTTTAATAATTTTAATGAATTTAATACTCCTTCTTTTGCTTATATTTATTTTTTATTTTTGTTTATGTGTTTTATTTTTTGTTACTTTGACAGTTTGCTCTGTAATAGTAGCAAGCTGACAGGAGGCACCTCTACAAACAACTACAACCTAGCAGGAGCTACTGTGTATATTTAATATTGTGACATATGCATGAAAAATGATTGAAGAACCTCCAAAATTAAATAAAGTTATTAGATAATAAATTTGAAAGTATTTTAAATTAATAATCAAATATTGATAATCAACACAACAAAAACTGATCCCTATCTTTAAAAATCACAAAACACATTCGGGAGTGGTTTTAAAAAATATTAATAATTATCAAAATGATCAGAAGATAATGTAAAATTAATAAATATCCAATTCTGATAACTCTAGTCAAATATTAACTGTAAAAATTAAAGATACATGCAGAATGATCAAAATGATGAATGAAAACATTAACAGATCCTGCAGCTAAAAACAGGCAGAAGTCCAGAAGATCTGAGATCAGCTGATTGGAAGCACCTTGAGGACATGCAAATCCTGCCCTGGCTGGCTTACTTGCCTTAGCCCTTGAGCCTTACCCCCTCTGAGGAGTTTTTTTTAAAACCCAAAAAGGTATTTATACAGACCTTTGTTGACTTATTGTCCCCCAATTTACCAGGAATTTTATATATTATTTTCAGACACCATTTCATTTTTGGTCAAGTGCTTATAAAGAGATAACAAAGTGATTTTTGACCTTAGTCTAAAGTATATAGTGTTACTTCCAAACCCCATCACCCTGATTCATTGAAGTTTAGTCAACCAATTAGCCAAAACTGCTCTGAAACCCTTTATCTGAATCTTTGAAGGATTTCTGTGGATTATTTCTCAAAGTGAGTTGTTTAATTCCTGCCTTGGCCTTTGTGCTGTTTTTCCTGGCCATACCAGTGGATAAGTCCTTAGAAGGCACCCATCATTATTCCAAGGTCTTTACACTGCCCAAGGAGGCCCCTTGAAGAGAGAATGTCTGTCTGTAAAGATCCCCAGTAGTATAATACTGTGGTCCCTCTTTTTATGAAATATTCAAAAACCTTTTAACCAAACCAAGTAAAACTTGCACTAGCCCTTAAAATATTCATCTTTTGAGCTTTTTACGTGCTTATTTTGGTAATATTATTATTCCAGTACTTTATCACTCTCTTTAGCTTAAGGGCTGAAAGGTTCCTGGTATCAGAGTGCCGACACAAATCAACCCCCTTTTTCTTGCTTCTCCAACACAAACCAACTCCCCCCCTTCTTCCTAGGCCAAAGAAATGGCACTAAAATCACCACAACTGCAGCCACCATCCTCCTCACTCCCAACACCTCAATCCTTGCCACTATAATCCCCACTATCCTCCCCAAGACCTATTACCAATGTGGTGAATCCTGGAACCCATAAAGAGTGAGTTATATTACCCCCATTTCTTCCTTGGATGTCCCCCCTGCTTCATCCTCCCTATGGTGTCAGCCAACTTGATTATATAATCAGGATCATGGTCATTTGGGGATTGATTCAGTCCAATCCTTGAAATTTTGAACTTGCCTTATTTATTTCTTTTGTGCGTATTTCTTTTGGGCTCATTTGTGAATCAGTTACTATTGTTGTAAGAAGAAGAAAAATAGCTCAAAGAGGCAAATAAAGAAGAGGAGGCATTTGAATGTTCTGCGGAAAAGCAGTAACCAATCCATGAAGTTTGTCTGCATCACCCCAAGTAGGCAAGTGTCACATGGAGGCTTGACACAAAGCCAGGGTGGAAGTTAACTAGCAGTAGGAAGAAGACTAGAACAGGAAGGATTCAAAATGGATCAGGCTGAAGAATCAGCAAAGGGAGTAAAGACTCCAAGATGGGTAAAGAAACAAAGAGGACTCAAGGTTGAGTCAAGATGGTACTAGTATGAGGGGGACTCCAAAGATGGAGTAGACTGGAAGTCAGGGTACTAGCTGGAAAGATAACTAATTATCTAGGCTGTATTATATAATCAAAGCACTATCTCTGTCATAAGTAGGACAGAACCCCCCCCCCCCCCCCGGGGAAAAACAGGTGTGCTCCTGAACACCATAAAAGAAAAAAGAAACGAAAACTGATTGACACAATTTACTCATTGGCCGGAGAGGCCAGCTGATTTGAAAGGAATATAAATTGATGAGGGGAAAGCAATGAGTGTGTCAGAAAAGCTAGTCAAATTTTCCTATTGAAGATTGTTGGTTGCAATAAAGCCAAGTGCGCAGGTTTCTGAGTCAACATGGGGAAGAGCACTCAACAAGTGCGCAAGGCTGAAAGGACAAGACGTGCAAGGTGGAGGGGAGCAAGTCTCAGGTAAGCAAACAAAGGAAATCTTTGTGGTCAAACAATTTGAGCGGAATGGCAAGTCATGCAGAGATGGGCAAGCAGAGTTGGTGGCAGAGCGAGCAAGTGATGTTGGTCGGTGGTCGCTTGAGATGATGCGCTTTTCCGTCGCCTTGCTGAAAGCAGAGCAACTGGGTGGCAATGGATGTTGAGGGTTGTAACGGCTGCGTAGGGTTGAGAAGGTCAATGGTGGGGAAATGAGTGGGCGACAGTGAGGGTGATGATTGCTTGGGAAGGTGCAATTGTCCGTCGCCTTGCTGAAGGCGGAGCAAGCGGGCAACAATGAGTTTGGTTGCTGCTGGAAATGAAGCAATTTTACACTGCTTTGTTGAAGGCAAAGCGGGCAAGCGACAGCAAAGCCAATGGTTGCCTGGAATGATGGGGCCGCTGTTTGCCGGCTTGCTGAGGGCGAAGCAAGCAAGCAGTGTTGAGGACAAGGATTGCAATAGTCGCTGAGGGTTGGGGAGGTTGATGAGTCAATTGCATAAGGGTGATGGAGCAATAGGTTTTTGCGCAAGATTGCAGGACAGGAAGTGTGAAGGTAGAGGGGGGCAAACAAGCGACAATGTTGAAGTCAATGGTTGCTTTGGGCAATGTGATTGTCCATTGCCTTTCTGAAGACAGTGAAAATAAAGGCATAGAGGGCTGGGGGGGTGGCCAAGTTGAGAAGGTCAATGAATTGAATGCTAAGGCTGTGAGAGGCGAGCATCCCAGTGGCTAGGACAAGAAACATTTTAGGATAAAGGATGAAGGAGCGCATTGAGGTCATAACGGAGGCTATCAAGCGTTGAACTTGAAGTAGGGTAAGGTTAAGAATCACACGTAATCATCAACCGTTAGGATTGTCAAGATTGTACTCAACCGGTGAGGATGCCACCAAGTACGGATAGCAGTGAAGATGAAGGGTGTCTAGGATGAGGTTGAAGGTTGAGAACTGGATGGGAGATAGATTGTTGGATGGGGATATTGATTGTAAGTCAGGGATCAAGGGATCTAGTTTGGTTCTGATTGAGATTGGAAGAGGATGGGAGGAATGGGGAGGTGTGTAAAGGAAACTCAATTTCAAAATGAACAAGACAAAGTATACGAGTATATGGCAGCAGTATCAGGGAGCTAACTGTTGTTGACTACAAGGATGAAATATAGGCAAGTGTCACATGGAGGCTTGAAACAAAGCCAGGGTGGCAGTTAACTAGCAGTAGGAAGAAGACTAGATGAGAAAGAATCCAAGATGGATCAGGCTGAAGATTCAGCAAAGGGAGTAAAGAATCCAAGATGGGTGAATACCCAAAGAGGACTCAAGGTTGAGTCCAGATGGTACTAGTATGAGGGGGACTCCAAAGATGGAGTAGACAGGAAGTCAGGGTAATAAAAAAGTAGAATATATTTCATAAGGAAGGACTAGCAAGTGGAGGAAGAGTTCATTTTATATAATGCTATTTACAACTTTTGATATATTACATTTTTAAAATGTTAATGATACCTGGAAAGATGACTAATCATCTAGGCTTATATAATCAAAGCACTATTGGTGTCATAAGTATGATAACAATTTGATCCAAAAACAACTGAGATTCACATCACTGAATCCACCCTGAAGTTATACACCAAGATCAACCTGGGACATGCCATAATTCACACAATCAACAAAACTGCTTTCTGTCTTTCTGAGTGGTTCCATTTCTCTGAAATTCTTTCTGAGGATAAACTTGGATGTGAAAGGTTTGCTTGCCATCTTATCTGCCGCACTACATACCTTCAACCTGTGAAAAAATAACAAGGCCCTAGTTTCTGGAGTGATGTGGGCTGATGCATGGAGAAAATCAAGTAACCAAGAGGATTTTGGAAGATATTTTTCAGCCACAGAACTCTGAAAGGCTATGAGAAGAATCAGATTCCAGCCTCAAGAAGAAAAAGAAGAAATCATTGTGGCTGGAGAGTGGCTTTTGAAAAAACCCAGAGAATTTTCTCCAACAGTTTTTGAGGAGTGTCAGAGGGTACTAATTATGAATAAAATTCCTTCCATAAACCATATGGAGTATGATGAAAAATACAGGAGTTCTGGTTTTTCTTCCTTCTTCAACTTTACCCCATATGATTTTCAAAACCTCCCCCATCAAGATTCAGCTTTTAATGCCTGGAATTTTGTAGGATGGATTCCCATCTTCAATCCAAAGAGTATAGCAGATGAAAGTTACACTGATATCTTGGCTGATGATAATTTTTATATGATTGGAGGGCACTTTGCATTAAGGGATTACCAGGTACATCTTGATTTTGCTAAATTTTCAGGTGTTACATTAGCTGTTTTCAAATCCAAGGATTTTATTCATAAAACTTGTGGAGGATTATCACCATCAAAATAGTATACACCAATAAGATTCTCTTGTCAAACATCCAAAAAAAATGGCACTAGCAGTCCAGAAATATCTTTATGGAACTTCAAAATTCTAAAAAATTGGAGGATATGAAGAGCAGATACATAATGCTTGTTAAAAATTTAATTTGTATTTTTTTGTGAATGCATAGCAATGTATTCAAACATATTTAAAAGCAAAAAAGCTGAGCAATATTTTCAATTTCTGTGATTGGTTGACTACTAATTACCCAGGCAATTGCCAATGAAAACCTGTCCCTTTTCTCTGATTGAGCACAATCCTTGTCCTTTTCCTCTTTCTGGAAATCCAACTCATCTTTTTTCATATTCCTTTCAGCATCAATTTTCTTCTGTTGGACTGCTTCCTCTGCCTTTATTTTTTCTGCCCAGCTATAAGCTCTGATCTCCCTTTGATCTCTTAAATTTCCAGATTAAGCTCCCACTTCTCCCACTTGAAGTCAAGTTTTTTGGTTTCAACAAGATTTTTAACTGTTTTTCAAAGTTGATAAATCAATTTTTTTTCATTTTTTTGAAGATTTAGCAATCCAATTCATTTTCCTTACTTGAATCTTGCTTCTTGATGATTTCTTCAAAGCCTCCAAAGCTGGAAGTGTGTCTCCTCTCTTGATGAATTTTGTGGTTGATGTTGATTTAATTGGAGGCCTTGCACTTTCCCTTGGCTGAGGTTGATGGAAGCTGACTGTCTTCAATCAGATTGGCAGGTGATTTTGGAGGCCCCATTGGATTAAGATTTGTGTTATTTTCATGAAAATCATGAGGCTTTTCATATTGCATCAGTTAAAATTCACTATTAGGGCGTATCAGAGTTAAGATTTTCAAAAGTTTAAATGGATGGTTTCAGGCTTATGCATTTTTTTTTGAAATTCAATTTTTTTCAGATGAACCCATTGATTCATTGATTTTTTTAATAAAAAATATTTTTGGAAAAATTCATATTTTTCCAGAAATAGAAATTTTAAATTTTTCAAAATATTAACTCTGATATGCCCTATTGGAGGAAAGAAAAACAATACTTACTTGAGGTGAGGTATGTTTGAATGGTGGATTGACACAGTCTTCCCCAAAGTTGGTGGTTTTGTAAACATCATTCTTGGTGGCTGATGCTGGCACTGATGGTGGCAAATTGTTTGTTTTGTTGTTTTCTGGTTCACTAGGCTGAAACTCATTTAGAAGTGGCTCCATACCATTTTACTCTGCTGTTTGAGAATTGAAATCAGCCAGAGGAGTGATATTTTCTTTTTTACCAAATATTTCATCCATGTGGTTGTAGAAAGGGAAGATTGAATCCAATTTCTGAAGCACAGAGTTTATCCCCTTTTCTTTATCAGAATAATTTATTCCAGACCCAGTTGAGATGGACATGGAATGGGATTTTTTGTGCTTTTCCCAGTAGTCCTTAAATTTCTCCTGCATTTTCTTGAAGAATATTCCAGCCTACCCTTTTTTTTCTTCTTGAGCTCATTGGCCATCAGGAGATAACCATTTAACTTTGAAGATGGGGTCAAACAACACTTTTTTCTTTCTTGGACCCAACAAAAGAAGCATATTTTGGCAAAACTTTGAACCAGTTGACCAGGATCAGGTGATCTTCTTTCTTGAGTTGGTCAGATGATTTGGAAGCTGAGGAAGGAGGAATGTTTTTTTGATGAATTTCTTGGGGATGTTTATTTGTGTAGGTGGTACTTGGTTTTGGATTGCTGAGGGGTCATTTTGAAAGGGGGAGGTTTCAAAGGATAGTTTCATGAGAAGTGAGGATGATTATACGTCTGAGCAGATCAGAGTTGGATGGAAGTGGTAAGCATGGATGAGCAGTGAGGATGATGAGGTTTCCAAGGAGGTTGGAGTTGTATGGAAGTGGGAAGCAAGGATGAGCAGTAATTATGATGAGATGTCCAAGCAGGTCAGAGTTGGATGGAAGTGGGAAGCAAGGGATAGATTGTGTGGTGCAAGGTATGGTTGACATTGTGGGTACCTTTATATACTTTACTTGAAAAAACCCACTTATTTCATGTTAACTTTGAAATTTCTGATCTGAAATAAGTGGGTTTTTTTTTATTTGAATAGCTGTTTCAAAATCACAGATTTGGGTGGAAACCAGAAATTAAAAAATGGAAGGTTTTGTTAACTTTGATACACCCTAATTATATCAATTGGAAAAATTTACTGCAATACAAACTCTTCCCTTCATCAATCCCACAGCTATAAAATGAAATCCATCCAAAAAATATCTAAAAAAAGGTTTGATGATTTATGAAAGCAAACTCAAATGGAAAAATGAACACTTTTTTCATGAGAAATAATAAATTTTTGGAACTCATAAACATTAGCAAACAAACTTCCCCTGGGCTGTCAGCTTGCTACTTGTACAGAGCAACCTGTCAAAGTAGAAAAATGGAATAGAAAAAAATAATTATAAATTATAGAAGGAGTGAGAAGTCCCGAATTATTATTACAGATTGGGAGTCCCAACCTAAAATAACATAGGGTCACTTAATGATCCCACCGTTGGATTCAAACTCCTTATGACTTTAAATGAATTAACAAAAAATGGCCCAAATACACAAAACCACTACAAGTGATTTTTTGGTCATTGTAATATTTCACATATCTTGTCACATGTAGGCTTCACACCTAAAACTCACTCAGAATTTGAGTGTTGTGTGTATGTCAGGAGTTACAGCTGTATTTGTATTCTGGCACAATTCCAGCGTGCAGCCCCACATCCACAATGCTAGCTACGTGCATCAAAACCCTAAAACAGCTGAAACTTGACAGGAAACCCAAATGCAATGTACACCTGTCCACTTCCCACATGCAAATTCCAAAATCCCGCCAACATGTGTCAAACAGCTTGTGGCAACTCTAGACCACAAGTTACAGCTCACCACAGCTACAACAAGTATGCATGAAATATGCATATGTAATTGTGTAACTGATGGATAGCAGATTATTTGAAGGCTCTAAAAATTGAACAAAACATATAAAAATCAAATTATAAAACAGAAAAATTAAGGAAAACAATAATAAAGGTTTTCACAAAAACAACATTATCAAATATTTATAAAACACAAATCACATCAAAGAGTTTCCTCAAAAATTATTAAATATCATCAAAATGATGAGAAGATGAAATGAAATCTACAAAGACCCGCTTTAGACCACTTTAATCAAAATAGTATAATACAAAAATAGGAAATATATCTGAAAAAAAGAAATAACCAATTGAAATTTAAACAATTTCTGACAATTATTTCACACATAAATATGACAGTAACAGGCACAGATGTTTGACAGCACTAAGAATGTGTGTCAAACTAGCACTTGCCAGCCTTCTAGCCTTAGGCCTGAGCACAACCCTCTCTACGTGCCCTGAGAAGGCCCATTCACCCAAAAACCGTATATATACAGTATCTTTTTTTTATTTTAAACTCCAGGAATTTTTGATATAAATACAGAACCCATTACAATCCTTGATAAAGTGTTTATAAGAGATAAAAAATTGATAAATGGTCTCAGTCTGATAGTATAATTATTAATTCCAACCCATTATTGATGCCATTCAAGAAATTCAGCAAAAGCCCCAACCTTTGATCTGAGACCCTTTCAACCATTAATTTCTGCAGTAACCTTGCGAGAAAATTAACTCAAAGTAAATTAGTGTCTCCCTTCCTAGTTCTGTGTTCTTTTTAGCACAGACACACTGTCATTTCTTTGGGCTTTACCCCTTTGAAGTAATTCTGAAGGAACCCATTGTCCAGGGTCTTATACTGTGCAAAGTGACCCCCTGAATAGAGGTTGTGTGACTGTAAAGACCCCACGTTTTTTATAAGCTGTGGCTCCTCTTGAAAAAAAATTTTGAGGAAATTTTAACCAGACCAATAAAAACCTTTCACTTGCTCTTACAATATTTTTACTATTTTAGCATTGTACGTGCTTTCTTGGAAATATTATTATTCCAACACCAAAATTACTTTCTGTAGCTAAAGGAAAGCAAGGCTCCTGGAATCAGGAAGCTTACAATATGTTGTTTTTAATGTTTTTGGAAATTCTTACATTACTACTATGGTTATTTCTTTTTATTTATTTTATAATACTATATCACCAAAAAAGACTTCATGTTACTTGCTAGCAAGTGCCATCAAGGAGCTCAGGCCAAATATACAACCAATCTTAGGCCAAGCTCCAGCTAAGCACAGGTCCAGCTTTATCCAAGATCCAATGAACAGTGACTGGTCACATAAAAATTGGTTGGAGAATGAGTGTAGCTTCAACTAGAGGTTGGACAGAGCTTCAATCAGAGATTCCTTGATGGCACTTGCTAGCAATTCACACCAAATTGTTCATGGTATGTATATTTTTATTATTATTTTTTAATTATTCAATCATCCTGATTTTACTTTTAATCTGTAAAATTTACCAGCAAAAAAATGATCAGACAGGGAGGAGAAATATTGACTGAAGACTAAGGGGGTAGTTTCAGCTCTTAACTTCAATGCTGTGGTTTTGTTTTTTTACTTTATTTTCTAATTTATTTTCCAAACAAGAGATAGGATATAACTATGTATAGGAGTAACTTCTGAAAATTTTACCGGGATGATTAAAAGAAATTTCTCACTTTTATCAAGGTTTTACCCTGTATCCTCAACACCGCAGTAGGGTAGGGTCTGTTTCCATATTCATCTGGAGAACTATGCCCTCAATCTTTCCCAATGGTCCTGAGTCCCATTGCTTCTCCTTCCAACCAACTGGGCCTGATTCATTGCCCAGCTAGACTGCTCCCTTCCTAACTGTTTGAGTTTGGCTCATATACTGGATGGTAAAAATTGAGTGCCTAGTTGAATTAGCTTGATGGCGCACAAGAGCCATTTATAAAGAATCTTAACAGGAACATGATTCCCAATGTACTTTCAAAGAGGGGGGAAAGGGTTAACCCACCACTAGGCCATCCTAGTTGGTGTGTTTAATCCCCCCTAAAATGTATATGGGTACTTTACAGTACTTACTCTACCCCTGCATGTATATCTTCTACTATAGGCTCTTTTGGGTACTTCCAAGTGTACAACCAATTTCTCCCAGCCCTTTTGGATCATTGGATCAAGGTATACATATCTTAAGTAAGTACTGCTTCATCTCCTCATGTGTTTTTTACTGCTGTGGCTTACTGATGCACTTGCAACCAATGTGTGAGTTATTTGAGTACTTCCCAAAGAATCTATAAGTAAGGACAGATTATGACACAAACTAAAAATTTTATGGAGATGTAACCAAAATCTACTGTTGATATATGACAGGATCTCAGGTGATTAATACAATTGAAGTTGAGGACCAGTTCTGGAAAGGGATCCATTGGTATATGACAGGATCACAGATAATCCCTCTTCAATTCATCAACTCCTATAAAAATATTGCTTTTTTGAGGGTTGGCAAATGACAAAATTGTCCTCCTTGGGATTCCTCCCTCAAAAACAATTGAGTAGCCAAAGTCATTCTCCCCAAACTGGATGCAGGCCGTGTATCTTCAGTCAAACTTTTGCACTGGGAAAAGCCCATACTGCACCAGGAAAATGACATTCCTCCCCAAATTTGGGGGCGTATACTAGTAATACTATATTTTGAAGATTCCAGATAGATCCAGTTTGGAGAAAAATTGTATTCTTAAAATTTGAACTCAATTATCATGAAAGGAAATTACAAGAATAAGCCCATAGTGAAACAAGGGATATGATACAAGCCATCCACTCTATCTTTTATACCAAACTCCAAGCTGAGATTTAGACAAAAACAAAGAGAATGGTTTTGAGAAAATGTGTTGGTCTCCTTAAAATTTAAATTTTAACTTTGCTGAATTAATTTGCCATTGGTCTTGATTTGCTTTTACTTGTTATTAAATTGAATTTCTGTTCCTTCATGACCCTTGAGTCTTCATGTACCTAGGCAATATTGCTACAGATTCTCAACTGAACCTTCTTCATAGAATCTTTCTGGTCCAATTTGTTACAAAATAGATCCCCCTATTCCATCCTTCTCCTTTTCCTGTGGGACTGTAAAAGGTATCCAACTGCTCTTGAAAATTTAAAAGGTAGCCATGAAAACACAAAGGTATATAATACTCAAGAACCCAGGTATCCTGCCCTGGGGTTGAGTGGAGCCATTGTAGCAAATATTTGCGCCACCTTCCTTGCAATCTGGCATCCAAGACCAAGCCAAATTTTGACCATTTGAATATTTGGATTTTGCTTTGTTAACCCTGCTTAATACCCCCATTCAAATAGGTGCGCCAAAAATCCGCTGGTCACCTATAACATAAGACCAAAGAGACATTGAAGAATGGGGGGAGCTTGGGATACTCATGTTCAATTTCGACCCATACAGCACTGGGGCCTACCATTTGAATGACCCTGGAAGGACCAATGAAGCTATAATTGAGTTGGGAATTTAGGCAGCAAGACTAAATGAAATTTTGCTGTATCAGGACCAAGTCCCCTTCTTTGTAATTTCCCCCCTCCTCATACCGCTTTTTGTAATACAGGGCTTGTGTGGATTTGGATTGCACTAAGCATTTGAAAGCCTTCTCTTGGATCATATTCAATTAAGAAATAAGGATTTTTACTCTCCAAACATCACACTTCTTGGTTCTTAACTTTAACCTGGGGTGATAACCCCAACAGAAGAAAAATGGGGAAAACCCAAAAGATGAGGAGTCAAGATTGTTAAGGGAAAAATTGGCAAAATACAGCCACTTATCCCAATTTTACTTTTAATAAGATCAAAATTGTTGCAAATAATTCTCTAGGACCAGGATTGTTTGATTGTTCAGGCTGTTGGTCTGAGGCTGGTAGGCAGTGTAGATGTCAGCTTGCCACTTGTACAGACCAAAATTTCAAAGTAGAATAAAAATAAAAATAAATCATAAAAAATGAAAATAGTGAGAAATCCTAAAGTATTATTACAGATTTGAATTCCTCACCTCAAATAAGGTAGAATCACTCACTCACTGCACCCTTGAAAACTAACTCCTTAATATTTTAAATAATTCAAGATGAAAATTAACAAAAGGCCATGGAATCACTATGGAACTTTTTTGGCCATTTTAATATTTCACGTAAAATTTCATGTATCTGCTCAAAAAGAAGTAGTAAAAAATAAGGAAATATGTCAGAATGAAAAAATAAGACATTTAAATCAAATCATGTTCTGAAAATTATTTCACATGTAAATATGAAAAAGACAGGTACAGCTGAGTGACAGCACTAATAATGTGTTCCAAAATAGCCCTAGTAAGCCTGCTAGCATTAGCCCACAAGAAAGAAACCTCTCTATGTGCCCTGAGATGGCCCTCTTACCCCAAAAAAGTGTATATAAAGCCCTTTTTGAATGATTTAAACACCAGTAATTTTTACTATTAATTCAGAATCGTTGCCATCCATGATAGAGGGCTTATGAGAGATAAAAAATGATTTATGGCCTCATTCTGATAGTATAATTATTAGTTCTAAACCCATTGTAAATTCCATTGAAGAAAATCAGCAAACACCCAATTATTGCCCTGAGACCCTTTAAACTGTGAATTTATGCAAGATCCTTCATCCAATAATTCCAAACAGTAAGTTCTCTCCTCCTTGCCTCAAGGAATAAAGTTTTTAAACAGACTTTCATCCCCATTCTCTTGAGTAAACCCATTTTGAGTATCATCAGGACCTCATTGTCCTAAGGTCTTTACACCATACAAAGTTACCCTTTGAAGAGATTTTGTTTTCTGTAAATATCCCCAGCTTTTTATAAGCTGTGGGCCCTCTTTAAAAATATATTTAAACCATTTTAACCAAACCAATTCCAAAACTTGCACTTGCTCTCACTATATTATTATTCTTGAGTATTTAAGTGTTTTCTTGGAATTACTATTGTTCCAAGTGCAAATCACTTTCTGTAGCTAAAAGACTGCAACTTTCCAGGAATAAGTAAGCTGAAAACTGAGGGACTGGCTGGAATATATTCCTGAATAATTAATTTATAGTTATTTAATTCTTTTAGACCAGAAGTACTACGTAAAATGAAGTAAAAATACTTATTATTATAATTTTTTTCTTTTTAATTCAAGTGGATCTAAAGACCAATCAAGAATTAGTTAATCATCATTTAAAACTTCTGAAAAACAAAAGGAAGATAGACTACGTAATTTTTTGCCTAATTATTGGGATTCTTTAACACCTGAACAGCAGCACAAAAAAACTTCTATTTTTTCAACAATAAAGGAAAATGCAAGAAGAATTAGACCCTGAACGACGTATAAATTTCAATTCTTCAATTAGGTAACATAAGGCCTGGAAGAAGTATCAAAAAAAATTTATTTATTTAATAAAAATAAAAGAAGTAAGTCTAAGATATTTTCATTACTATTTTTTTTTTAAAAAAAAATTAATAATTTTGAAAAAAATAATAAACCATTAATAAAATTAAAATAAATCAAAGACTTATAATTTGATTGTTTTAATAATTTTTTGTGGAATTTAATTTTGATGAAATTATTGACCAATACCTACTTGAGGATTTCCCCAGAGTGTGAATCCTTGGATTTATCCCAAGACCTGATTGGTACCCATGCAGACTCCCTTGGAATACCTCCCAAGGATATTACAGCCCCTAAACAGGCTGTAGTACCCTTAAAATTAATTCTAAGTAAGCTTAAAACAATTTAAAAATTAAAATAAAAATTATTTTGGTATTTTTTTGAAAAATTTCAACAAAGAACTTAAACTCTTGCAATTTTCCCCAAAGCAGGCACAACACCCGGGCAACCCGAAGAGCCCCTTGCTATGGATCTCTTCCTGGAAGAATGCATGCCAGTAGCAAGCAGAAGGAGGGGAATCAAACATGCAACACCAGTACTTCAAGACCCAAAAGAAACCATGGGGCCCAACTCGACCAATCAATTGTTGGGGAAGTCTCCCCCACGCAGAGAGTTATCCTTAGAAGCTACATCTCAGCCCATGCCACCCCAGCCAGACTTAGCCAAAGAGTCCTAGTTAAAAACTTTTTTAAAGAATCACATGAGTTAATGGGAAGCTTACAAGCTGGCCAAACCACAAGAGGACATGGTAGCCATGAGAAAGGCCATATCACAGGCCAAATCCTCACATATAGCCCTTCAGAAATCAATCCCCAGGAAGGAAAAGGGAAAATACATATAAAATTGGAATCCGTGCAATCAATTAGCAAAATTAAAGGGAAAAGACCCCAATAAGATGACATCATCCAATCACCAAAGATTGGGACCACATAATATCCTTAGCTCAGAAATGGAAGAAATTATATCACAATTGAATCTAGATGATGTACCTATTTTGAATAATTTCTCTGAACTTTTTTTCCAAAAATTCAGAATTTTAAGCATCAATTTGGATAACATCCATAACCAAATTTCTAAGATAGCCCAACAATTGAATAAATTGATCCAAAACAAGGCTGCCCATCTTAAAAACAGTGAGTTATTAATCAAGGAATTAAGATAGAATATCAATATGAAGAAAGTATCTATGATAAATCACATAAAAAGCACATACTCTTCAGTCCAAGAAGAAATTTTCCTCTCCATTGAGCAAATTAAAGGAGAAATTAAGAACAATACTAACACTCCTTCTGCCCACCTAGTTAATAAAATAGACTTATTTAGAAGTAAGATTGATTTTTAATGAGGTATAATTAAGAATGAACTAACAGAACTCAAAGTCAACTCAACTTGTCCCTCTCTGGTGAAATTAGAAGAATAAAAACCCATTAGAATGAGAATTGCCCCTAAAAACACCCACAAGTCTGGAACAGTAAGGAATGAATCTTACAGACCCAGTCCAACACCTGAGGTAGAACAAGCACTTAAACTGCTACCCCCTGTAACTGAATGGCCTAAATTCTCAGGAGAAGGAAAATAAAAACATATCAGCTTCATCAAATTTATTGACTGTACTCTTGCTTCATATGAACTCCCAGATACTATAGCTGTGGTAAGGTTGCCTAGACTTTATGAGCGAGTAGCCTTAGATTAGTTTATTACGAAAAGTGTCACCTGGCTACTATGTACAGGGCAACCTCTCAATAGAAACACAAAACTATGAAAAAAACAAATATCTCAATTAACAAAAGAAGGAGTGAGCAATCCATAATTATTATTGAAGGAATGGATTCCTCACACAAAATTAGGTAGGGTCACTCACTGACCCCACCCTTGAATTTCAAGTCCTTACATTTTTAAATTAATTCAAAAGAAAATTACTAAAAATTGTGACACCTGTATGGCACCTTTTGGCAATTCTAATATTTCACACATGTTGTCACGTATAGGGTTCCACCTAAAATTCACTCAGAATTGAGGTGTTGTGTATATTTTAGGAGTTACACCCGGAAATGTGTTATGTCACAATTCTGCGCGCAGCCCCACATCATTACATATCCCTACATACTCATAGTAGCAGATTCCCGCGTAGTAGGGACCCGCGCGCAGCTAATTATGCCACGCACGCAGCAGATCCTACCCTGCGCGCATCTGTACTAACTGATCCCCGCGTTGTAAGACTCCAAACATTGCTAGGCCGTGGAAGTTCTGTGGAGGGGAAAGGTGCTGTTTAGGCTGCCCTGCTGAGTGTTAAAAAATATTTAAATGTAACCAAGATCAAAGTCCAGATTCTGGTAAACAAGGGACCAAAAGTAAGAGGATAAAGATGATAGTAGTTGGTAGCTGGGGAAACAACACTATCTGAGACAAGATGATGCCAGGGAAAACTTAAATAGAAGAAGTCAAGGTTTGTTCAGAGTACAAAAAGATAAGGCAATTCTAAGTGACAACACCCACAAGCTAATAGCTCTGGTCATCAGCAGAAGCTTAGGAAAGATCAACTTGATCCCAAACAACCTCCAGGTTCTCAATGAACCTGCCAACTCTCCGCAATCAAGCGCTTGAAGGGTACCAGATAACTGTGGGTGGCTGCACAAGACAAAACTACTTGTTTGATGAAGCTCTAGAAGCCAAGAATAACTGATTCAAACAAGGATAACCCAACACTTCTCAAGGGACTCAAGAGTAGCGTGGCGGAATTCAACTTCAAAAGAAATGAAGGGAGGTTTAACACTCCAGGTTTTAAGCTTAATAAAACCTCTTCAGTCAAACGTGACTGGTTCCAGAAAGATAATCAAAGGATGATCAGGACCAGTATGGTCGGATAAAGGGATCAGGAGTGGTGTAACACACTCAAGAATTCAATCAGTCAAATTCTTCTTTGACCAGCAAAGCTATTGGTTGGTGATAAGGATCAAGGATCAGGGTTTGAGTATGGAGGCTCAAGGATCAAGGGTTAATCATAGATATACCCAAATTTTAGACTCAGATGAAGGGGAATGAGACCCCACAGATAATGTATTTCAGCAGGATACTGATGATGTTATTCCCCTGGTAGAATAGGATCTGATTGATGATGATGATATGTGATGGTGTTGATTTTGATGATGTTGATGATGTTGATGATCTGATGATGTCCCCTCCAAAAGGCAGGGGAGAGCCCCTCCTTATATGGGCAGGAGGCCCTGTTAGACTATGTACAAAGGATACTACAAATAGAGCAGAATTTTTTTTTTCTTTTGATTTTCAGGTGAGCAGAAAAATTTGATCACTCAGGCCGGTGGAAATCCGGCCTCCCTGACCGGGGTGGGATCTATTCTTGTCCCTTCACCTCCCTTGTGTCCATCCGTGGATGGGCGTGTGCAACAATACCGGAATCACCTACCCCTTGCCCAAAAGCGGAAAGGGTGGGAAAAGAAAATGGACCAGACATCCCACGGATGTCCGCGGGCAAGACGTTGCTTTCACACCCCCACCCAAAGTTGGAATGGGGTGGGAGAGTGTTGGGAGGGATGATGGAGATGGATTGATGGATGGGCTAGATTGAGTTTGCCGGAGGATGGATTGAGGAGGAATTTGAAAGGGGGGAGATTGAATGAGACTTTGGGTCATAGATGGCAATGTTGGAGGTGAATCAGATTGAGTTAAGGGAATCAAATCAACCACTGATATAGACCTTGTTGGAGGGGGAGGTACAGATAGAATAAATCAAGCCAACCATATTGGAAGAGGCAATGATCTGGGGTAATTTCTGCTGATGCTGAAGCGGGTGAGAGAGCAGGCAGGCGGAGCGGTTGGAGGAGGATGGGAAGGAGGAGGAGGAGGATGGATCGTAGAAGGAAAGAGTTGAGAAGGAGCCAAGGATGGAGACGTTTCCGAGTGCAGACCAATTGATTGAGGGAGGCTTCTGTTGGTTGGAGGAAGCCAAGAGGACAATGGGTGGAAGGAGGGAGAGAAGCAGAAGGTTTGAAAGGAATGTGCAAAGGCCCAATGAGGATCTAGCTTGGGTGGAAGAAAAGGGTGATGATGGTGAGATGGGACAGTGAGCAGGGAGGGGTGGCTTGGATGCCATGCACTTTGGAAAGTGCAACGGTGAAGCCAAGAGGAAATGAGAGAATGGTATGACAGGATGGATGAAATATCTCAGGCCAAGCGGGTCTTGGCCCGCGTGTTTGGCCAAAAGGAAGGGGGGGAACAATGAGAGAAGGGATTGAACGCAATGCCTAGGAGATGGGACCAAGAGAGGCCTGCCCTAGACTACTGGGACAGGGGAACACTTGGCAGGATGAGGGAATTGGAGGAGTGATACTGATAGAAAAAAATTGGTTTTTTTTTGTCAGGTAAATGACACCTAAATAAAATAATCTTAGAAAAAATTTTGAACTTTCAACATCTGGTCCAGTGTGTCCAGATTTGGTTACCACATCTCTCCCCAACTTACAGACTGTGCCTAGTCTGCATCTGAGCTTGATGTCATAAAAAAAGAAAGGAAAGATGATTGAACACAAGAAATGACCATTTAATCTTGAGGGTGATTGAAAATAATATCTTGATCCATCCAGAAAAAAATCCTAGAGTTGACTGCAATAAAATGAAGAAGGCGTCCCAGGTGCTCACGTATGTGGCATACAGTAGAGTTTCACAACAAAACGCAGTAGATGACCCTGGTGGTGCACAATTGGGAGGACTTACTTCTGATCAAAGTTGTCTCCACGACAATGAAATTTCTAGACCTGATCAGCAGAGAACCTTCTGGCCATCTGAGTACCATCCAGTTCCTCCAAAACATTTGATCCACCTCTGACTTGACAGACCACTTGATAAGGACCATTCCAGCAATTGGAAAAAAAGCTTTCCCCACTGAGTTTCCAAGGATCGGTTGTAAGCTAAAACTAGATCACCAGGATTCAAGGGGTCCCTGACTCAATTGGAATGCTTATCCTCCTAATACTGGACTGATTTTTCCCTTGAATCCATCATTTTCTGATAAGCTTCATCACAAACATCTGCAATTTGCTCCAGTTGCTTGGATCTGGAAACTAATAGATCAGTGGTAGAAGAAAGCTTTTCCCAAGAAATACCTAAGAAAGATTCCATTTCCAGATCAACAGGAAGGACAGCCCTTTGAACAAAGAGGATTTTGTAAGGTGAGTAGCCAGTGGTTTTTTTAGTTGAAATTCAATCAGAGAAGAGGACCAGAGGAAAAAATTTGCAACAATTCTTTCCACTTTTGCCAGCCAACTTGACAAGAGCAGCCTTCAAAGGTACATGGCCTCTTTCCAACATGCCTTGTCCTTCAGGATAATAAGGAGTGGTCACCCTATGTTGACCAGGAAGCAATTGGATCATTTTGGCCAGTTTGCCACCAAACGCAGAGCCACCATCCATTGAATAAGATTGAGCCAAGCCATAAAGAATTGTCCAAGTCTCATAAAGGAAGGCTGCTACTGATTCAGAGCTGAGGTTCTTAAGAAATTTTGCTTCAACCCATCCAGAAAAATCATCTCTAGCCACAATGAGGTACTTAGCTTCACCAGCCTTAATGTGAACCACATCCATAGCAATCCTTCCAAAGACAGTGGACTCTCCAGTGGGATAACAAATTTCAGCCGGGCACCTAAGATCAAGTTTCTGACATACTTCACAACTCTTGCACCATTGAGAGACTGATTTCTCCAAAGATGGCCACCAGAATTTTTTGGATATTTGTTGATAATTTTTGGTTTCCCCATGATGCCCAAGGCCTTCATGGGGACTTTCAAGGATTGAATCTGGTTTTGAGGGGATAGTGACGACAATAAGAGCACAAGGATTGCCTCTTTTCATAAGCCTAGTACCTTGAACAAAGAAATTGGAGGACTTCCTCTTGAGCAATCAAAAATCTTTAGCAGAGAGATCAGGAGGCCTTTGGAGAGTGGAAAGGTACTGCTCTAATTTTAGCCAGAAACCTTTTTGGAAGCCAGAATAATCTTGGGGGGAAAAGGTGAAGACCGGACAAATTAAAGGCTCCTCCTCATCAAAGTCCACTCCAACATCAAATTCTTCATCTCCAAGGGGGCGTTGAGATAAACCATCAGGCATGGTGAAGGATTTTCCAGGCCTATGAACAATATCAAAAAAAAAGTTGGATAAAGGCCACCCAAAGAGTCATAGGAGCATTTGGTAGGCTAGGGGAGTTGATCATTTCAATGATGGATTGTGCGTCAATGTCAGCTTGCTACTATTGCAGAGCAAGCTGCAAAAGTAACTAAAATAACATAAAAATAATAATAATACAACTCACCTAAGAAGGAGTAGGAAAACCATGAATATTATTACAGAAATGGATTCTCCATTCAAAATTAGGTAGGGTCACTCACTGACCCCACCCTTGAAATCCAACTCCTTATATTTTTAAATAATTAAGGAAAAAAGAACCAAAATACTAGGGCTCCAGTATTGAGCTTTTTGGCCAATTAAATATTTTACACACATTGTCACGTATAGGTTTCACACCTAAAATTCAGTCAGAATTGAGGTGTTGTGTATATTTTAGGAGTTACGGGAGGAAATGTGTTTTGTCACAATTCCCGCACGCAGCCGCGGCAGCCACAGCACCCGCGCGCAGCTGAGATACAGCCGTGTCAACCCGTCAAGATCGTGTACGCAGCCGCGGGACTACAGGCTGACATAGTGACAGGCGGCCCGGGTACCGCGTAAACAGGCTACAACATACACAGGAACTTGTTACATATGTAATAAAGGTTCCCGTGGATAGTAGACTGTCTAAATATACATAATACTATATAAAAATACCTAAATAATCTTTACATGTATTTTTTATTTAATATAATGCAAAGAATCAAGAATGTCGAAAATAAGACAATGACAGCTTCAAAAAATATATTAAAATACTTTAATATACTTTTATGAGAATTACTATACATCAACATCTTTGTGACATACTAAAAAGGATAATGACGTAATAATATTACATGAATTCTCATGACTTATATTTTTAAGTAATTATCTTAGAAAATCAACTGGAACTCGTAGATAAAGAGTAAAAACAATATTATGACCTTCTACTCCAGTTATATGATACATAATGAGAACTTACCTGAAATCAAAATTTCCGTAGAGATGTCTAATAATATAATTATCATATTACAGGGAACATATACTAAGGATAATTAATTAAATAATACATAAATAGGACAGATTAGTGTTATTCACACGTCCTAATGTCCATTATAAGGTAGAATAATTCCCATACCCTAAGGAATTAGATGCTACCCGGGCTATAGCACCAAGGGCACATGACAGGCTACCCCTGGTTACCCTGCTAGCCTTAGTGTCTGTCCCTTTGAGCACCTACAACCATCAGAAGGACCATATTGGGACCCCAAAAAACTATGAATACAGAGCTCTTTTGAGGATGTTGTTGGGCAGATACCCAGTAATATTCATATCCAGACGCCGTGCCAAGGTAATCAAATACTTATAAGAGATAAGTAAGTGATTTATGGCAATGTCTGATCAGTAATATCCATCTTCAAACCTCTTTTTATCAATTAAAACTTCTGCACAACCTTATAACCCCAGTATACAGGTTTAACCCATCAGTAAACGTCCCAAACAGATACCCAAAGGATTTAATAATATACCAGTGAGTCTTATTATCCTTTCTCTGTTGTGGTAGCTTGGCTAAAAGGACCTACCACTCCATTGTGTATTTTATATACATATTATCTTTGGGTATAATTATCTTTAAGCTAAAGAACCCAAAGTAACCAGGACTAAGTCTTTTCATACTGAAATCCCTGAAGAGAGGTGTTAAAGATCCCCAATATAATTGTGGCCCCTCTATAAATATTTAATAATCAATTTTGATTCAAAACAATAAACAATAACCAAACCATTTAACCTTGCAATAAGCTTAATCCAAGTATTCTACGGATTTTTGCTTCAATTATTAAATAATATATTTATTATTTACAATATCACCTCTGGTAGCTAAAGGATAGCAAGGGTCTTGGCATCCAGGAGGCTGACAGTCAACTTATAACTCAAAGTGTTGACCCCAGAGGACAGTTTGGAGTTTCTTCAACATTCAAGCCATGCCACAGAGTTCCAGTTTTTGTTGGGAGTACCTGGATTCTACATCTGAAAATAACAAGGATTCATAGAGAGCAGGACGGTCCCAACCATTTTCATCTTCCTGAGTGAGGACAGCCCCAACAGATTGATAACTAGAATCAACAGCCAATTTGATCTTGCCAGCTTCCGGTCCATCAGAGAACTTTTTCAAGCCTATGTCTTTGCCAACCATCATTTTAAGTAGCTGAAAAGAATGTTCAAAATCTTTTTTACAGATCCACTCAGCATCTTTTCTGGTCAGGCGACGTAGGGGAGCACAGATTTTGGATAGAGATGGGATAAAAATTCAAACATAAGTGACAACACCTAGAAAACCCCTGACTTCAGTTGGGTTGATGGGAGTAGGACAAGAGAGGATTTTGTTGACTTTGGATGGAGCCATCCTTCTTCCTTCCTTGCAGACCACATGACCAACAATTTCCAGAGCAGGGACACAGGCAGCCAATTTGGATCCAGAGGCAGTGAGCCCAGATTCTTTGATTTGGAACAAGATTCTTTCCAAAGTGGTTGCATATTCCCAGATAAATCAACGGATTCCTGAATGCCAGGGTAAGAGCTCATTGTTATAATCAGAAACTGTTCCTTTAATTCCGCCATTGTCAATAAAGATACCAGCATGATCAGGGATTTTGTCCTGGAGGATCCAAACCATCTGAGCCTGATAGACAGCAACCGAGTTGGTGGCACCTTGAGGCAATCAAGTAAGTTGGAAACAACCAAGGGGAGTATTGAATGTAGTGAGAGGGCGAGAAATTGGATGTAAAGACTGTTTGTCATAGCCACCCATAATGTCACCTAGACCATAGCAAGCTCTCCCAGAGAAGGATTCAACAAATTCTTCAGTAGCGGGGGGAATACCGGAGTCTTTAATAGTAACCTTATTTAGAGGCTGGAGACCATGAACTATTCTAAGTTTACTGTTACTTTTAAGGACACAGAAAACAGGACTGGAATAGCTAGAAGTTGACTGTTTGTATAAACTGGTTTGGACTTGTTCCCGGACCAACTTGATGAATTTGTCAACTTTGGAAGCAGGGATTGGGATCTTTTTCTTTTGCCAGGGACCATGTTCTACTACAGGAATGATATAAGGCAGACCATAGGACTCTTTCAAGAGAACTCTCTCTTCTTCACAGAAAGCAATAGCTTTTTCCCTAAGAGCCAAGACATTTTTGATCAAATACAACTCATCAGGTAGAAGCCATCCATCTGGTCCAAAGTTGACTACTCTCAGAAGTTCTTTGGTGACACAACCAGAGGGGATGAATGGACCAGTGAGAGATCAAGGTAAGCCACAGAAAGGATTGCGGGATAGAGGAGGATGCCTAAGAGGAGGGTTGAGATTGAGAGGCATTGGTTGGTTGACTGGTTGGATTTTCCTATCCACTGGTTTATATTTGGAGGCAAAAGAGAGCGGTTCTTGTTTTTGCCAAGAGTTGACCAGAGAGATCTGACTACAAGGATTGAGACCAAGTTCTAACGCCTTCCAAGTTTGATGTTCTGCAGCATTTTTGAAATGTGCCTTTTCCATAAAAGAAGTCCCAGGAGATAATACATTGCTCACATGTGTGACACAAGGTAGGGTTTTGAAAATGATAGTAGTAGGATACCCTGGTGGTGCACAATTGGGAGGACTTACTTCTACCCCAATTTGCCTCCACTGAAGCCCATATTCTTCCATAACAAAGCCACCAAAAATAGGATCAAGATCGGATCTAGTTTAGAATCATTGCAGAGATTCAAACCAGAACTGAGAGAAGGTTGATTAGGAATAAGAGTACAAGGAAAAGAAGAAACAACAGATGAAGAAGAAATATTTTTGTATTTTTGTATTTTGTTTTGTTTTTCACATTTGATATTTTTGAGATCAGAAGAAAATGTTGAAAAGAAAGAGAAATAAGCCTCTGGGATGAGAGTTGACCCTTGAGTTGAAGTTTGAGGCTGAAAATAACTACAAATATTAGTAGGATCAACTACTCCCATAAAAAATGAAAGGAACTGGAATTATCCTTCTGTTTAGGAAAATGACCGGGAAAATCTCTTTCCCAGCGACCAGAATCCAAAGAACAAAGAGGAACCTCAATTTTTCTACCATCTGAATTTGGGAGGAGGATTCTCTCCCCAACTTGATGGGAAAACATCAGAGTTTTTCCAAAGTCAATTAAGAACAGTTGACCCAAGATCATGGGTCCATCCAAGCGTGTGATCCAGAAATGACAAGTTCCCACAATGTTTTGGCCAATCCGGACTGGAACGTCTTCAACAATTCCAACTAATTTTCAAGACTGGTTTCCTATTCCATACACCGAAGAGGTGAAGCTGACCCTAGGGCTGATTTTCAGTTTGCAGGACATAGCATCTGAGATCAAGTTGAGCTGAGGGCCAGAGTCAACAAGGAGAAAGACCTTTTTAGCTGATTCACCAAGATGGCAGGGAATAAAACCAAGAGGACATGAGGAAAGAATAGACTCAGAAGAGGGATCTGTTTCATCAGAAACCTCTATCAAAGTTCCAGAGGAGACCTTGAGTTCCTCAGGACCAATTTCCACACGTTGACAAGAAACCCATTTCTTCATTCCTTCAGCAACAGATGGAGAGATTGATAGGAGTTCAGCCACAGATAGATCAGGAACTTTAAGATCAGAAATTTTCTTTAATACCCCTTCCACAGCATTGGGGTGATCTTTGGAAATTTCCCTCTAAAACCAAACTTTGGGCTGGGTGGAGGGAGGAAGATTGGGTGAAGCAGGAAAAGGATCAGGGGATTGAGGGGGTTTAATATATGAGGGATGAGGATCGGGGTGATCTTGAGACCTTTCCATGAGTGGTTCTTTTTCCACCTCCATGTCTTCTACATCATAAGAGGGCTCAGGTGAGGATCTTCGTTTGGGTGGTTTTTGGAGTATTGAGGTTGGCAAGGAAGGAGCTTTATGAGGTTTGGGCTCCTAATGTTGCTTCCTAGCTGGATCAGATTGGTAAGTAGCAACCAGAGAAGAGGAGGAAATAGCTGGGGGATACCAGGGTTGAAGAGTACCAAAAGAAGATTGGAAATCCACAGAGGCCAAGGATGCCTTCATAGGAGGAGGTGGCTGGTAAGAGGCCACCACAAGACAAATGGGGGGAGATGAATCAAAGGGGATTAGGGCACCATTGGGAAGAAAAAAATTATTCCCTTTTTGCTCTACCAATTTCTCGTCTTTGTCCTTCTGGAGCTTGAGACATCAACCAGTTCCATGTCCTTCCCTGTGGCAATAATAGCAGACTATAGTACTTTTAGGAACAGCACTAGAAGGTTTAGGAGCAGCAAAAGAGGAAATCTTTTGATCCATTTTGTTTTCAAAAGCTTTGAGAAGTTTACTGATCTTTTCCATTGTAGCAGTTTCTTGGTTAGGCTGAGGGTTCTTGGGCCTACAATGAGATTCCATTTTATTCATAATATTTTTTGACTCTTTGAAAGAGGGAGCATGGACTGGTTCAGTGGTTTTAGACTTTTCAAAAGGGAGAGCTGTTTGAACTTTCATGACTTTATCCACCGCTCCCCTAACAATAAGGAAACCAGGGAGCTTGAATCTGTTATCCCTGGTAGTGATCATGAATCCAGACTTGACCAGTTTGTCCTTGATCCTTTCCTGCACTCCAAGAGAAAAAGATTGCAAAAATTGGACTTGAATTTTGTCCACTGTGTCAATGTGATTGTTTTGGACAAGGTAGGATTGGATGGGATCCCAAGATTTCCTAAAGAACTGATAATCCAAAGCTGAAGCCACACCACCATTGGAGATCCACTGGGAGACAAGGTTATCTAGATCCTGCAAAGTAAATTGTGCTACATCTATTTATCCCCAATAGGCCAACATTGCTCCAAGCAGAAGGGCCCAGTTATGCCGTTTGAAACCTTCAAACGACTCAATGATTTCCATAACTTCATCAGAGGAGATCAAAAATTGTAACTGGTAGGCCATATCAAATTTGCTAGCCCCCTCCACCAAAGCAGAAATCTTGTACAAGTCCAAGAAGCCTTCCACATTTGTCCCATTGAATCCTAAGTTCTTATTCTGGTGCTTGATCTTAACCATCGTAGGAAAAGTAGAAGAGTTGCTGGTAGATTCCATTTTGGCAAAGTTTCCTAAAAGATCCAAGGAGCAGATTTCCAAAGTGGCTCACAAATGTGGCAAGAGTAGGGTTTCTAGAAAAAAAACAAGTATCTTGCCCAGATGGTGCACAATTGGGAGGACTTACTACTAGAACAAGTTGCCTCCACAGATCTAGATGGTGACAGAAAAAAAAGAAAGAGATTGGATTTCAAATTTGATGATTGTTGGGACTGTAAATCCCAAGGTTTCTGGTTCAATCCCAGCCCGGGGGACCAAACGTAAGACTCCAAACGTTGCTAGGCCGTGGAAGTTCTGTGGAGGGGAAATTTGCTGTTTAGGCTGCCCTCCTGAGTGTTACAAAATATTTAAATGAAACCAAGATCAAAGTCCACAACCTGGTAAACAAGGGACCAAAGGTAAGAGGATAAAGATGATAGTAGTTGGTAGCTGGGGAAACAACACTATCTGAGACAAGATGATGCCGGGGAAAACTTGAATAGAAGAAGTCAAGGTTTTTTCAGAGTACAACAAGACAAGGCAATTGTAAGTGACAACGCCCACAAGCTAATAGCTCTGGTCTTCAGCAGAAGCTTAGGAAAGATCAACTCAATCCCAAACAACCTCCAGGTTCTCAATAAACCTGCCCAACTCTCCGCAATCAAGCGCTTGAAGGGTACCAGATAACTGTGGGTGGCTGCACAAGACAAAGCTAATTGTTTGATGAAGCTCTAGAAGCCAAGAATAACTCATTCAAACAAGGATAACCCAACACTTCTCAAGGGACTCAAGAGTAGCGTGGCGGAATTCAACTTCAAAAGAAATGAAGGGAGGTTTAACACTCCAGGTTTTAAGCTTAATAAAACCTCTTCAGTCAAACGTGACTGGTTCCAGAAAGATAATCAAAGGATGATCAGGACCAGTATGGTCGGATAAAGGGATCAGGAGTGGTGTAACACACTCAAGAATTCAATCAGTCAAATTCTTCTTTGACCAGCAAAGCTATTGGTTGGTGATAAGGATCAAGGATCAGGGTTTGAGTATGGAGGCTCAAGGATCAAGGGTTAATCATAGATATACCCAAATTTTAGACTCAGATGAAGGGGGATGAGACCCCACATATAATGTATTTCAGAAGGATACTGATGATGTTATTCCCCTGGTAGAATAGGATCTGATTGATGATGATGATATGTGATGATGTTGATTTTGATGATGTTGATGATGTTGATGATCTGATGATGTCCCCTCCAAAAGGCAGGGGAGAGCCCCTCCTTATATGGGCAGGAGGCCCTGTTAGACTATGTAAAAAGGATACTACAAATAGAGCGGAATTTTTTTTTCTTTTGATTTTCAGGTGATCAGAAAAATTTGATCACTCAGGCCAGTGGAAATCCGGCCTCCCTGACCGGGGTGGGATCTATTCTTGTCCCTTCACCTCCCTTGTTTCCATCCGTGGATGGGCGTGTGCAACAATACCGGAATCACCTACCCCTTGCCCAAAAGCGGAAAGGGTGGGAAAAGGAAATGGACCAGACAGCCCGCAGATGTCCGCAGGCAAGACGTTGCTTTCCACCCCCGCCCAAAGTTGGAAGGGGGTGGGAGAGTGTTGGGAGGGATGATGGAGATGGATTGATGGATGGGCTAGATTGAGTTTGCCGGAGGATGGATTGAGGAGGAATTTGAAAGGGGGGAGATTGAATGAGACTTTGGGTCATAGATGGCATTGTTGGAGGTGAATCAGATTGAGTTGAGGGAATCAAATCAACCACTGATATAGACCTTGTTGGAGGGGGAGGTACAGATAGAATAAATCAAGCCAACCATATTGGAAGAGGCAATGATCTGGGGTAATTTCTGCTGATTCTGAAGCGGGGGAGAGAGCAGGTAGGATGATTGGTTGGAGGAGGATGGGAAGGAGGAGGAGGAGGATGGATTGTAGAAGGACAGAGTCAAGAAGGAGCCAAGGATGTTGATGTTTCCAAGTGCAGACCAATCAATTGAGGGAGGCTTCTGTTGGTCAGAGGAAGCCAAGAGGAGGATTGGTGGAAGGAGGGAGAGAAGAAGAAGGTTTGGAAGGACTGTGCAAAGGCCCAATGAGGATCTAGCTTGGGTGGAAGATGAGGGTGATGATGGTGAGATGGGACGGTGAGCAGGGAGGGGTGGCTTGGATGCCATGCTCTTTGGAAAGCGCAACAGTGAAGCCAAGAGGAAATGAGAGAATGGTATGAGGGGATGGATGGAATATCTTGGGACGAGCAGGTCTTGGCCCACGCGTTTGACCAAAAGGAAGGGGGGGAACAATGAGAGAAGGGATCAAACACAATGCCTAGGGGATGGGACCCAGAGAGGCCTGCCCAAGACTACTGGGACAGGGTAAAACTTGGCAGGTTGAGGGAATTGGAGGAGTGATACTGATACAAAAAAGAATTTGGATTTTTTTTTTCAGGTAAATGACACCTAAATAAAAGAATTGTAGAAAAAATTTTGAATTTTCTGCATCTGGTCCAGGCTGTCCAGATTTGGTCACCACAGCATCTGGATCTGTTGTGACTAATCTGACAACCAGGTACCGCTCAGAAGAGCTACAACCTAGTTAGAGTTGCCTAGCATATGTTGTAAGGATTTGAAAATTAAAAGGAATTTGATTTCAGTTGTGGAATGATGACAAGACAGATTGAAAACAAGACAAAAAGCTAGCAGCAGATCACCTAACAGGACCAGACAGACTTTGATGCAAAGAATTGAGGAAAGAGGAATGATACAAAGAAGAAAGTAAGAGACAGTGAGACTTGTCATGGTGAGCAGGGTTGAGATCAGGGTGAGCTGAGGGATTTGGGTAGTGTATTTGAAGCATAGCAATAGTTCTGGAAGAAGATGTTTGATGAGCTGAGGAGAAAAATCTTGGGATCAATACAAGTACTTACCTGACTCAGAGGCCTGGGGTCAGTGGTGAAATCTTTTGGTTGCAAAAACAGAACCTCCCCAGATTCTGAGCCAGGAGATTTGATTTATAGAGGTGTTGTCTTGAGGCTTTGAGTTTGAAGTATGGGCAGTTGGAGCGGGTAGATTTGGTGTTATGCGCACTAGCACGAACATGGAGACCAAAGACAAAGCCCACAGGACAAAGCCCACAGAAAGTAGGTAGCGGAGAGAGAAAAGAAAACAAAAGAAAACAACAAGACAAAACAAAACAACAAAAAAAGGAAAGTTATGGTACCTTGTGGTAACATGATGATTTGAGCATGTAGATCAGATCACGTAGTTCCAACATATGTAACAAGTTGAAATATGCATTAGTAATAGTTTAAAAAGATCAAAACTTAAATAAAATCAATAAAAATTAAGTTTAGAACATTTTTTAATAATAAATCAAAGATCAAGGATTACCACATAAATCACTGACTCTGATCTTTGAAGACCACAAAACACTAAAAGGAGTGTTCATAAAAATTATTAAAAATTATCTAAGTGATCAGCAGATGATGTAAAATCAGTAAACGTCCACATCTTCCCCCTTTGAAGCAATATCAATAGTACAAATGAAGGATGAGTACAGCATGATTAAATTTACACCATAACAGATTAACAGATCCTGTGGCTAAAATAGTACAGAAATCCAGCAGATCTCAGGTCAGCTGATTGACAGCACCAAGTGGAAGTGCCAATATTTCCCTGACTGGCTTGCCAGCCTCAACCCACGAGCAGAACCATCTCTACATGCCCTAAGAAGCTCAAAATCACCCCAAAAAGGTATTTATACAGAACTCTTTGGATCCATTATTCCATGATCAGTTTACCAGAAATTATTATTATCAATCAGAAACCGTGCCATTGTCAGTCAAGTGCTTATGAAGAGTCTAAGAAAGTGATTTATGACCAAGTCTGTAGTATTATTATTCATTTCTTAAAACCAATCAACCCTTGAAGTTTAGTCAGGCAATCCACCCCATCTGCTCTGAAACCCTTCTTATTATTGCAGGATTTTCGGGATAAAGTGCTCAAAGTGAGTTTTTCCCTTCCTGTCTAGGCCAGTGTGCTGTTATGCCCAGCCATTAGTGGAATAAGCCCTTTCTAAGGCACCCATCTTCCTTCCAAGGTTCTTAAACTGCCTAAGGAGGTCCCTTGAAGTGAGGTTGCTTTGTCTGTAAAGAACCCAAGTCGTATAATACTGTGGCCCCTCTTTTATATACATATTGAAACGCGTCAAAGGCGTTGAAGTAATGTCAAAGGCGCATCAAAGGCGTCGAAGAGATTTTGAAGGCGCGTTGAAGGCGTTTTTATTAACAAACCAATTAAACCTTGCAACTGCTCTTATTATATTATTTATTTGAGCCTCTAAGCATTTATTTTTGGAAAAATTATTATTATTATTATTCCAGTATTTTTATCACTCTCTGTAGCTAAAGGACTGCAAGGTTCCTGGTATCAGAGAGCTGACAACTGGGGGTCTGGCCAGGAAATATCCTTAAATAATTAATCTTTGATTATTTATTCCTTGGACCAGTGTATGCTTTTAAAAAAAATAAGCTAAAATACTTATAACATATATTTTTGATCCTTTGTTTCTCTAGTGGATCGTAAGACCAACGGAGAATTGATCAATTATTATTTGAACCTTCTTAAAAAGAAAAAAGAAGAAAAAACTCTGTAACTTTGTTGCTGTTATTATAAGTCCTGAGTAACAACAAGAGAAATTGCTTTATTATAAACAGCAGGTTATAAAGGACAAAGAACTTGAGCTTGAAAGAATTTCCAATTTCAATTCTTTATTAAGGCAACATAAGGAGTGGAAAATTTATCAAAGGAAGCTTTATATTTATAAACTAAATAATTCTGAAGACAAAGGAAAATCCAGAGCTAATAAAAGTGATTATTTTCCTAAAAGCATCATCTTGCCATGAAAAAACACAAAAAAATATTAAACTTATATTTTTTTTGTCTTTATCCATCTCAGTGGATTTGATTTTTGGTGATCTCATTGACCAGGACCTCCCAGAGGATGTCCCAGACAGTGTACCCTTGAACTTACCCTTGGATTTATCCCAGGATCTGATTGGAATCACTCAGACCCCATTGGAATACCCCCCAAGGACAGTTGTGATCCCAACCAAGTGTTGGTACCCTTGAATTTAGCTTTAAGTGAGTTAAAATATATATAAAAAAATTATTAAAAATATAAATACACAAAAAATATTATTTTTTATATTTTTAAGTCTTTTCTCAAAAATTTTGACAAATGACTTACTCATTTTTCTTGGTGCTATGAACCAAAACAGGCACAACACCCGCGCAACAGGTAGAGCCCCATTGTATTGATCTCTGCCCGCAGGAACCCGTATGCGCAAGGAATCCAGTTGCAAGCGCAATGAGAGGGCTTGAACCCATGACCATAGCATCACGCGGGACGACAAAAGTGACAACCGCAGCCACCAATTCAACCAACAGACCATTGTAGAACCACCCTCTGCCCAAAGTGTTATCCAAGGAGGATACCAGTCCTCCTATGCCAATCCATTTACTCCACAATAAATACACAGCCCTTTCTTCTCCCTTTGTAGCCGTTCCTTGTTCCATAGCATCCCGGTTTCTTTGTCCAAGAAATTTGGAGTTTTGGTGATGGTTTTCCCTTTTGAGTTGAAGTTCAAAGTTGGGGTTGGTTTGGATAGTTTTGGGTTCCTCGCGTTTTGTTTTGAGGAGTTGTCCATCCTTGGAGCCAAGGTGGACGGTCCATGGTTGTTTTGCCAAGAGCGATTCTTGTCGTGATAGCCATTATCAAGCTCAATCACTTGATTGATTAGCTGCTGGAGCGAGGTTGTCTTATGCCCCCCAACTGCGAGCTGTTTGATTAAGCGTGCCGGTAGACCATTTTGGAAATGGAATAGAAGAGCGGCCTTGTTCCACTGGATGCAAGACTGCAAGGTTCAAAAGTGAGAAATATAAACGGAAGCTCTACTATTTTCCTTCATAGCTAGACTATTAAGTTTGTATTTGGCATTTTGAACTTTATTGGGGTCGCCAAACAGGGTGAACAGTTGTTGCTCAAACCTGTCCCAGTTGTTGAGAATACACGTGGGACTGTCGCTGGACAATATTTTGAGGTACGGTTCAAACCACTGCAAGGCTCTACCTCCCAAGAATGACAAAGCATACATAACTTTATGCCTATTCAAAGGGAAATTTTTGGAGTCGTTTGAAAAGATTATTTTACAAGACTGTAAGTAGGATCTAAGCTTATGAGGGTGTTCTCCTGTAAATTGATCGTGTTTCTTCATGCCCGGAGTGCAAAAGCTAGGAGTACTCAGACTAGATTTCTGGGCACCATGAGTGAGGGCCTGGATCAATGTCAAAAGCAGGGTCAAAGCATCGGGCTTGGGAGCAGTAGTGCAAACCCCTGGTCTACCACAAGTCAAGGTTTCATGGGAAGAATGGTCAGAATCAGCAAATTCCACAAGAGGGTCCGTTGGAACATCCTGTGGAGGAGTCCAAGGATCATCAAGGGGTTCAACAGATGGCAATTTAGAAGGAGGAACGGGATCTAAGGGTTGTTGGGCCCAAGGAGCACTGGTTCTCCCTACCCAATGGATATCATCATTGTAAGGGGCAAGGGAAGCGTTCCCGGTTGAGCGAGTACGTGAAATCGAGAAAAAGAAGTCTACCATAGGTTGGCCAGCTACAATAGATGAGTTGAGTTAGTTAATTTACTGTCACACAGCCACCCCACGTACTATAGGGCAATTCTTAGATGATCTTGAGCGTGGAGGAATGCTGAGTGCAAGGGCAAGTGTGAATAGCAAGGCTCAGTTGCAAAGTACAAACTTTGTTATGCCACTCAACAAACGGCAAGAGGAATGGAGGGTGTTCCAAGGAGGGAAACTCAACCTGAGTCCAATGTGATAACTAGGTTGTAGCAAAATGCGAGAACGTATGAAATTAACTAACTGAGGAGACAATCATCAGGCAAGGGGGTAGCCCTTATAAGTTAATCCAAAGTGACTAGTTACAAACTGGTGGTGAGCTAACTACAGTTGAAGGAGGTGAGGCAATGAGTGACGGGAACGGGATAGGAAATAAAGCAATAGTACAATCATATCCAAGGCCATGGTGTAAGTGCAAGACAATAGAATCTGAGCGTACAAATGTATGATTAATTGGGACAGGAGCAAATGACGTTGAAGGTAATACAAGTGAGAAGTAATAGTGTATGCAGGGTAAGGACTAGTCCAATTGCGAACTGTACAGTAATGATGGCTTAGTTAGATGTAGATGCAAACTAACGGTCAGTGCGTGACCAAAGATGAAAGTCTGAGGCTGTTAATGGGCCAGGGAAGGAGATTGGATCTTGTAATGGATGGCCAACCGGTATGGAGTTAACCGCAAAGTTTTCAAGTATATACTGAGTTGGTCGCCAAGATTGGAAGGTCAACGCGAGCCAGAGGAAGTAGCGGATTGCACCATTTATGTTGTGCTTTATTTGTGTCACGCTTATAGACTGAGGTAGATGGTACTGAGGAGAGGACATGTTGAAGTGATGAAGACAATAATTCCTAAGTGCAAGGCATGAAATTAGGACACAATGAGAAATTAGATGTCACTACACCAGAGATTATAGCTTGGCACAATGAAAAATCAAGAATATTTGGAGACTTTAGGATGCTGCATAACTACACTCAAGCTGACTAATATCTGTTGGAAATCTGTTGTTTTTGCTCATACTTAAGTCCCTGTTTCTTTTCTTAAAATTAATATTGAATTGAATAAAGTAAAATATATTATTTTGAGTTCTCTTTAAGAGATGCAGGAAAAAAAGGATTAAGAAGCCATAGACATACTTTTATTGAGATCATATCCTTGAGCATGACCTTGGATCACTGTTATCTTTTATGTTTTCATCAGATCAGTATTCTCAGATCAAGACACCCATGAAAGTGCACCTTTTCCCATTATTTGTATCTAGAATAGGAGGATTAAAAACCCTTCTTAATGATCCAAAAGGATTTCCGGTATTTATCATTAAACTCAAGAGGCAGAGAATACCCAAGAGGCTTGTACACCCAGTGGCTTAAGACCAAGTTATTTTTCAGTGACTTTACTGATTTTCTTTATCTTCTCTGCTAGTTATAATTTTGGTTAAGACTTTATCCAGTTGTTCTATTCATTTTCTATTCATTTATGCATACTGTCTGTGATCAGTAAAACCACTGTTTGGCCCTGTTAACAATCAGGAATTTTTATGTATATAAGACCACACAAGACTAAGAAATAAACATTATTGGTTCTTTGACACACTTCATCCTGAGTGCCCCCTTCCTCTGAGTCATCCTATCCGCTCCTCTTAGCGTTATAAGATCAGTTCAATCCTTTAACCCTTTCCTCTTGCCTTTAGGTGCTTTAAATTTTAACAATATCCTATCCCTAGGATTGAACATGCTCTCCACAACCTCTCCAAATCTAATTAAATCACTACCATGGAAATTTTGAAAGCATTCCACCAGATTCATATTAGCCCTGATAGCAAAACGTTCATGATTATTATATACCACCTAGGGATATATCAGTATCTAAGAATGTCCTTTGGAATCAAGAATGCTCCCTCCCACTTCCAAAGAATTATTGATACATTACTAGGCCAGTTTATTAGACAAGGCTGGATGATGGTGTACATTGATTATGTTATCATTTACCCTGATGATTGGGCCACTCATATGGATAAATTAAGACTATTTCTGAAAACCATCTCTACTATAGGATTCAAAGTATCCATGAAAAAGTGCAACTTTGGTTATGGAGAACTCAAATCCCTTGGACACATAGTCTCTGGTCTAACCCTTACAGCTGACCAAAGAAAGATAGCTGCTTTTATGAATAGACCAATTCACCAGAACAAGACTGAAATCTTGTCTTTAATTGGCTTTTGCAGCTATTACAGGAAGTATTTACCCAATTTTGCACTGCTAACTAAATTTGTTTATGAGATTTTCAACAAAAACACACTTTTTGAGATGACTAATGAGAGGGTAAAGAATTATGAAGAACTTAAAGTAACTATGACCACAGCCCCTGTGCTAATCCAACCTGATTACATCAAACCTTTCAAGCTATAAATAGATGCTAGCATGGAAGGACTAGAATCTGCCCTTCACCAGGAGATCATAGAAGATGAAAAACAGTGGAAAAACCATACTCTTTATCTCTAGAAAAGTTAAGGATACAGAGAAAAGATGTGGTGCCATCCAAATGGAACGTCTTGCTCTAGTATGGGATTTAGAAAAAATTCATTACTACCTTGAAGGCACTAAATATGTATTAATCACTGACTGAAATGCTGTTAGAACTCTAATGAACATGAAAACTCCTAGCAGGCATATGTGGAGATGGCAGATAGCTATCCAAAAGTATAGAGGACAGATGACTATAGTCCATCAAGCAGGAAGCAAACACCAGAACGCTGACAGTCTTAGTAGGAATTCTCTACTCAATTACCCTTGAAACCCCTCTCATTACCCAGAAGATCTTGAAATTTTTCCTATACTAAACATAAACTTCCATGATCTGGAAGCTAAAATCACAGGGATACATATCTGTGAATAAGATGAATCCTTGTTTGAATCCATTAGGAAAACTTAAAACCCTAGTATGAGAATATTGATCTCTATTATGGAAAGCACTAACCTTCCATCTGAACTAATCAACAGCTTGCCTGAACTATTACTAAAAGCATATAAAGCTGGAAGATTTACCTTATGTGATGGTCTAGTATATTACAGATATCAACACTTCAGTGTCCTAGTCTTAAATAATGAAGAACATATCAAATATATCCTACCTGAATGCCATGATAACTTTTCCTCTGGCCACTTATCTACTTACAGTACTTTGGAAGAGGTTAAACAAACATCCTGGTGGATTGAATTGAGAGAATCCACTATAAAGTATGTTTCCAGCTGTGAGACTTGCCAAAAATCTAACAGAAGCACTGGACAGATGTTTGGCCTATTACAGAAGATCACTGATCCTAAGAATAAATGGGAAATCATCAAAATGGAATTTTTAACAGGACTACCTCCAGGAGGAGCTTACTCTTGAAACTCAGTCCTAGTCATAGTGGACAGGTTCACAAAGAAAGTCAAATTCTTACGCAACCACAAGGATGATACTGCCATGAAAGTAGCTCTACTTTTCTGGAACAGACTCATTGAAGATGTAGGAGTCCCCAAGATTATTATAAGTGATAGAGACCCCAATTTCACCTCTGCATTCTGGAGAAATAATCATGATATGTTAGGAACCACCATAGCGTTCTCCACAGCTTATTATCCCCAAACTGATGTTTTAGCCAAAAGAATTATCCACAATTTAAAATAAATGCTCAGAAGATTCTTCTGCTTTGAAATAGAATAAAAAAACACATATTGATATTTCCATGACTGGGTCAGCCTTTTACCTGCCCTAGAAATTACTTACAACAGTGGCAAACATTTTACCACCAAAGAAATACCCTATTTTTTAGAAAGAGGATGGATAAACAAGTTACCCAAAGACAATCTTAATCAGAAAATATTCAATAAACATCCTGCCTCAGTAGACTTCAAGAAAATTATAGACATATCCAATAAAAATGCTGATAAATGTGTTCAAGAAGCTGTTGAATACAACCAACAGAGATGGGATAGAACTCATAAAGAACCTGATTTTAGAATTGGAGACCAAGTCCTGATCTCAACTACTAATTTTAAAAACCTTTCAGGGAACGGAAAATTGAGACCTTCCTTTCTAGGACCATTCACCATCAAGAAGCTTCATGGAAAGAATGCTGTATAACTAACCCTAAGTGATGAAATTTCCAGGGAATGCCCAGTATTCCCAGTAAGCCTTATCAAAAACTTCCACACAAGAGAAGGAGAGAAAATCCCTCCACTAGATATACCTGTGGAAGTTGACCCTGATCACCGCAAAGGAAAGATCAGCAAGATACTTAAGGAAAAAAAGGAGAGAATCAATGGGAAAGATATCACACTTTATCTGGTCAGATATAAAGGAGAATCAGCTGATAAAGATGAGTGGCTACCTGAAAAAAAAATTCCAGATGGACCCATACACCTTAGAAATTGAAGAGCCAATAAGAGACATTGAGCCCCATTTTTTCAGATATAGACATATCTTCGAGTGGGGTAATGTTAGCTTGCCACTTGAAAAGAGCAACATGTCAAAGGAGAATAAAAATAAGAAGAAATCATAAAAATTGAAAAAGTGAGAAATTATGAAATATTATTACAGATTTGGATTTGGCACCTAAAATAAGGTAGAGTCACTCACTGACCTCACCCTTGAAAACTAACTCCTTAATATTTTAAATAATCAAAAAGGAAAATGACCAAAACGCCACAGCATCACTATGGCAATTTTTTGGCCACTTTAATGTTTCACATGAAATTTCATTTATATTTCACACACCTAAAATTCATTCAGAATTGAGTTTTTGTGTTTAGTTTGGGAGTTACAGCCAGTTTTGTGTTCTGTCACAATTCCCATTTGCAGCCCTGCATCCATATAATGCAGAAAACACGCATATGTAACTCAAAATGAGGAAAAATTCCAGGATTCTCACATTCAATATTAATCTGGCCGCAGGAATCAGATTCCCACCCGCAGCTGTAGTGGCATGCGCGCCTCAAATTCAACAGGCAACTCCTGTTGATCAGGTACTGCAGGAACTAGTTACAATACATATGCATATTTAATTCATATTTAACAATGATACAGATCAAAATAAGACGGTTTGAAACCTCTGAATGTTACATAAAAGTACATTAATTTCAGAAAAAAATCTGTTAAAATGAATAAATTAAAAATAGCAGTTATCACAACATTGACAATAAATAACATTTAATGACCACAAAAGTACCCAAGGAATACACCTAAAAATTAATAAAAATGACCAGAATGCTCAGAGATTGAAAGAAAGTACAAAAATGTCCGCCTCTGACCATCATTCTCAACCAGAAGTAGTACAAAATTAGGAAATATGTCAGAATGATAAAAATAAGACCTTTACATCAAATCATGTAATGACAATTATTTCACATGTAAATATGACATAGAAAGGTACAGCAGAGAAGGAGGACTAAGAATGCTTTCCAAAATAACCCTAGTCAGCCTGCTAGCCTTAGTCCACCATCACAAATGTCTCTACATGCCCTGAGATGGCCCTCTTACCCCAAAAAGGTATATATACAGCCCTTTTTGAATGATTTAAAAACCAGTAATTTTTAGTATCAATCCAGACTCATTACCATCCATGATCAATTGTTTATAAGAGATAAAAAAATTATTTATTGCCTCAGTCTGATAGTATGATTATTAATTCTAACCCCATTGCTAATTTCATTGAAGAAAATCAGCAAAAACCCCAATTATTGCCCTGAGACCCTTTCAACCGTGAATTTCTGCAAGATACTTGAGCCAATACTTGAAATAACTAATTTTTCTACTCCTTTTCTCAAGAATTAAGTTCTGTAAACATCCTGTCATCCCAATCCCATTGATTCAACCCCTTTTGAGTATCATCAATATCTCATTTTCCCAAGGTCTTCACACCATAAAAAGTTACCCCTTGAAGAGAGGTTGTTTTCTGTAAAGTTCCCCAGCTTTGTATAAGCTTTGGCCCCTCTTTAGAAATCTCTTTAAAACATTTTTTAAAAAAAAATCCAAAACTTGCACTTGCTCTCACAATATTATTATTCTTGAGAATTTTATGTGTTTTGGAATTATTATTCCAACACCAATATCACCATCCATATCTAAAGGACTTCAAGGTTCCTGGTATCAGTAAGCTGAAAGGATAACCCCATTGTGATTACCAAAAAAATCATCAGAGAGCTAAAAAATGCACTGAAAAAAACAGAACACCAATCCAAAATGATTTTATTGGGCAACTGTGTAAACAAAAAACTGCATGCAAAAAAATTCAGCTAGCTGGGAAGCAAACTGGCTTTCCCTACAAGGGAAAAAATGGGCCATCTTTCACAATAGGTCTACAACCACCACAACCAAGTCAAACACCCCAATGCAGGGAGAGTTTTAATGAAATCAATCCCAACAACCCTCCAAGGTTTTTTGGGGAATGCCTTGCAGAGCTAGGCAGCCATCTGGAGCCTGTCAAAAAGCCTTTACCCACTGGTAAGAATCACAGGAGGTAACATATTCAATAATCTTTGGCAAAATACTTGGCCATTAGAAGGATTGGGTAATAGGAGACAAGGTCCAGGAAATCCAAGGATGGCTTGCTGCAGGCCAGTCATGATAGAACTGAATTAATTGCTGCCAGCAGCAAGATAGTACAAAAACCCGCCTTTGTGAAAATAAACCCTACCCTCAAAATTTTAATCCTCCTTTTCATTGTCAGTGAGTCAGAATAGGAATGAGAAAAATATTCCAGGACCTCCTACCAAGGATGGGAGAATTCAAGGTAATGGGCATTGGGATCCTTGGTATCTAAGTCACAGAGGCAGTGGTCCTCAGGAGGCAAAGAAAGATTAATCAACCTCAGCAAAGCCAGAGCAGGAGGAGGACAAGCATTATTGACAAAATTGGCTTGGCAACTAGGTGCATCTTCATGGTTAATTTTACCAGGAATGTGATGGATGAAAAGCTTGAAGTTGTTCAAGAAAGAGGCTCAATGTGCCTTTTTAGGAGAAAATACCTTGTCAGGCCTGAATTAACACAAATTAGAATGGTCCAAAAAATGGAAACAGGAGCGTGAGTACCAAGGAGCCAAGTCCACCACTGCTCAAAAGCAGAGAAAATGGCCAGAAAGCCTAAGTCCTAGATGGGCAAAAGGCATTATCTGTTGGTCAGCTTCCTTACAAAGTATCAAACCTGCTGAAGTTTCCCATCCTGGTCAGGTTGACTAAGGATTTCCGCCAATGCATAACCAGAACTATTCACATGAACCACTCTTGGATTAGCAAAGTCAAAGTGAAGAAGTAATGGAGACCTTGTGAAACCTACCTTTATTTTATCAAAAGCTAATTTATTAATGTTGCACTGCATGGCAAACAGGTTGAAACAACTATTCATGGTCAAATCCATCAGAGGGAAAGATAAATCTGAGAAGAAGTGAATAAACATCCATTAAGAGTTTGAAAAATCCAAGAACTTATAGAGAACCTGCAGATTTTCTGGGAGAGGCAATTCTGTAATAGTTTTGAGTCTGGCAAGGTCCATTTTTAATCCCTCACAATTTATTATAAAGCCCAAGAACTTCACACTTGGCTGAAAAGACTCACACTTAGGTAGAGAAGCCAACAAATCATAATACTGAAGCTTATTTAAAAGTTGTTGTAAGTCCTTCACATTCTGTTCTCTTGTCTTGGAAAAGATCAGCATGTCATCAATATGAACATAACATAAAAAATTGAGAAACTCCTGTGAATAGTGTTGAATGAAACATTGGAAGATAGCTCAATCATTAGCCAAGCCAAAGGGCATGACTTCATACTCAAAAAGTCCCCAAGGCATGAAAAAAGAAGTTTTCCACTCATGAAACAGAGCCACCCTTGAAAGATTGAAGGCCAATTTCAAATCTAATTTTGACAAATATTTGAAACCTAAAAGATTTTTAAGGAGGTGAGAGATGATAGGGATGGGATAAGAATCCCTCACAATCAGGTTATTAAGTAACCTATAATTAACACAAGGGGAAAAATAAAACCAGAAGTTTTCTATTAAGAAGGTCCAGTTGAGAATCTGTTGCAATATGTTCTGGGTAAATGAAAAACCTGTTATATTTACTAACCTGCAAACTGTCATTGTATCTTACACCATGAACCTGCACACTGTCATTGTATCTTACACCATGCGCAAAAGTCTGACATAAGCATTTCCCCCCTGCACAGGCACTCAACTTGGTCTGCCTGGAAGCGAGTGAGTATTTTCTATGTCAGGTGACATTCTTGGCAGCTATAGCCTTTTCCCCCACCCTTGGGCCACAGGAAATTGATTCCTTGTATTTTGCCATTACCACTCAATCTATCCAAGTCTCAAAATCATACATTCTCAAAGCGCTCTTCCAATATACACTATTTATTCTTCATTAAAGCTATGCAACTTCTCAGTATGCCCAAAAATCTCCTTTGTTGGCCCTGATGGAAAAAAATGCTATGGAGAATATCATCATCCTGCCACTTTTCAAAAAAACTGTGCTAGAGGCAAAATGCAAGAATACAAATAAAACCTACTTGACTACGTAACAGGCCTAAAAATAAAACCATCTCCTCAATAAAAATTACCGAAATGCTCTCACAACCATTTTCAATACAAATGGCCATCTGATGAATCAACCAAACTGAACTCCAGGAGCCCTATTGTTGACTTTGGTGAATAAATTTATTTCCAAACATTTATTGAGGCATTGATCCTATCATTCTCAAAAATTTATTGAGGCACTTATCCTCTCATTCTCAAACATTTATTGAGGCATTTATACTATCATTCTCCTTACTGTGATATTATTTCAAAAAGGTGAATTTTGTCTTATTTTTTATTGCCTGCAGCATAACTCAAGAAAAATGCAATACCACAATCAAATATATCTGTTACATCATCAAGTAAAGTTTTACGCTTTCTTCCAATGTCAAAATTGAAGATAAAATCCCTAGGAATGTATGAAAAATCCCCAAAAATATACATCTGAATCCTATCTATGAAGTAAATGTTTTGTGTCAGAAGTGATACTCATTATATGATCTTGAAATTGCACCATTTGAATGTGGTTATCATCCTACCCCTAAATCTCCAATATGTGGCAAGGAACTCTTTGACAGTCATAAAATTTCATTCCTCAATTTGAACCATGCAACCCCTATTAGTTCAAAACCTCCCCAACGTATATCAATTCCAACCAAACCATCTAGAATATTTTTAATTCAAGATTGTTTGTACTGGCTTGGTTGGTTTAAAAGATTACCTGAAACTGGATCATAAATGGAAAACAGGTCCAGCAACTTGAAAGAAAATATTCAAGGTGAAATGATTCATTACCAGCAGTTACCAGCATCAAGAAGCAATTTCCCAGAAAGTATCATGATTCCCTGAAAAATTGCAACCACTAAACTTATCCTTCACTCTTTTCATTTATTGGTTCAAACCCCCACACAAAAAACTTTCTGGGAAGCAAGTATCACGGGGTTTTATAGCATTGATGTGTTTGAACCTGCCCCCAACCTTACAATACAAATCCCAATACACCCCTCTTTTAGCAATGGTGCACCCTCCCCATCAACTGGATATGATAACCATCAGCAAGGTGCTGAAGCTAATTGTGGACTATCTGGATCAATTGTATACTGGAACACGGATAAAAACTCATGATCTTCCTCTTGGTTGTTGGGTGACTGTGCAACTTGGGGGGCTACTGAGTGATATGGTAGCACATAGCAAGTTTGCTGGCTTCTATTCTCACTCTGCTGGGTACTCTTGCTCATGGTACAAGGCCCATAAACCTGAAATTTGGAAAGTGGAGCTTTGCCAATTGAGGACCTGTGAAAAAAGTTTGAATCTAGCTTGCTTGTGGCTTGATGCCTCAAACACGCCAGAAAGGGAAAAACTGGTTGAACATACTGGAATCAGATTTTCAGAACTCAACTGACTACCTTATTTGGACCCTGTCAAGAGTTTTGTCCTTGGGGTGATGCACAATTGATAAAAAGGTGTCCTTCAGCACCATTTTTGGTTTTGTTGGGGAATAAATGGCCAAAAGGATTATTTTGATTGGAAAAATGAACTCACAGAAAATCAAGAACTTCAAATCCTTCAAAATTTTTTCAATTTTGTGGCACCCACCAGGGTGACACCAATGCCCGTGAACTTGGCAGTGCAAAGATTGCAAATTTGATGGCAAGTGAATGGTGTTCAATCTTTACCATTTACTTGCCATTGTGCTTATTTGAAGCTGTCCTCAATGCAAGCAACATGGAGGAAGACTTGGTCACTCATTGTGACTTTCTTGTGAAATTCTCCAAGTTGATCAGGTGTACTAACATTGTTGGAATGAGTTCCACCTCAGAAGAAAATAGTGTTCTGTTTTTGTAGTCATAAATGATATATTCAACAAAATAAGCTAATTTATTTAGTACCTACCAAGTATCACCTAACCACCAGTAAGCTTAGCATATTCCCAAGCAAATGAGGTGGTGGGACCCACTGATTAACTTATCCAAATTTCCTGGAGAACATCTTATTGGATTACTTCAAAATTTTAATTCAAACCAAGAACCAAGTGAGTTCCCTGAATGAATCTATTGAATGAGTCTAATTGTGCCAAAGTTTGACATGCAATATCAACTTACAGAGAAATGGGGAGAAAAAAGAATGAAAAAATTCTGTCAGATTCAGAGATTTGTGGCAAAAAGTCCCCTCAATGCTTCTATTTCAGAAGCAAGTCAAAAGCCATCTCCAAATATGAAGATTAAAATTGAACCAGGGACCTAAAAAGAACTACTTTTATTTCCTTTCCAATCAATCTCATAATTAAGTGCCTATTATGAATACCCCCACCTAGAGGGATAAATCATCTTTCCAGCTCATGCAATTTAGGTTGCTACCCTGACCTGTGGCCAGAACCAGATAGTGGCACCCACAAAGCCACAAAATTGGGCTGAATACCTTTCAAATGGAAAAATCAGGTGTGGAAATGTGTAACAGAAAATTTTCTTTGAAAGAGATGTGAATAAATGATGGGTTCAGATATTGAAAGCAGAGGAAGTGAAAATGGACAAAAAAATATTTTGAGGTTTGGCTGAGGAGACACGATTTGATACAGGTCAGAGTCAAGGGGCCAACCTATGTCCCATCTGACAACATAGTTATGCCATGTGACTATTGCCCTCTGCCAGCCTAGTCACTTGGTACACCTCATCCTAGCTATCTCATTTGGCCACTGACCACAGTATCACCCACTCCCTTTTCCACCCTCAATCTGATGGACATTGATGTTGAAATTCCAATGTTTCTTGAATGACACTTCCAAAATTATCACTTGCTAGGCTTTTTTTCATGCTTTTTTCTTAAGTTAGATTGGTTGATTAATTCAATGGAAGAATGTGTTTTTTTTTGAAATCTTCAACTTTAATCATAGATTGCTCCTACCCTTTTTTTTAAATTTGTTTATTTCCCTAATTAATATACTCAAACTTCCATATATAGACACATACACACTGATTTGAAAGAAACAAGACCCACAAGTGTTGGAGGAAAAGTAATATTGCATTTCTTTCTTGTTTGAAAAAGGAATTCAAAAATTTTCGGTTTATTTCAAATCAATCAAAAAAAAAAAATTAAAAATTTTGGGTTGACTGGGATTGCATAGAGGGTTGGCTAAACAGCAATTCCAACCTTTGGATTTCTTGGAAAGCATAGGGGCAAAAATACCGCCAAAACTCTCAGCACCATACCTCAGTTTCATTGGGAATATCAAACTTGCCAGCATATCTCTCCTCCCCATGGGTTTCTATCTCCATTTCCTCATTGGGACCATTATTGATTTCATGCTCTTCATACTCATCCTCTGTTTGTTCTTCTTCTCCATCAGAAAATCTTAAGTTGATTCTCTGGACATCACTGTTTTTGGGATCATCGCTTTCATCTTCTTCATTTTCTACATCAACAATCTCATATGATGAATCATATGGGTTGGCCGCCAGAATACAACGCTTCTTGATGAATTTTTTGTTTTTCAGACTCTCATCACTGTAACCCTGGCCTGAGAGTGAAATCAGCGTACTTGGCAATAACACAAAATTCTGGTTTTCAGAAAGGTTGACTTTCTGGGAAAGGAGATGGTTTTTGAACCAATCCACATAGTAAAAATCAATTGGGAGATGCTGGGGTTCCTGGGGAAAGAGAGTCTCAAGTGGGCTTTTTGACTGGACTCTTCTTCAAGCTTGAGGTTGTTTTCCTTTGTACTTCTGAAAAGCTTGCATTTCTTCATCCAAACTCCGGGAGAATATGTTTGCTGACTCATAATGGAAGGGGAGTTTCTTGAAAACACAAACATCCTTATCAGGTATGTATTCATCATTGCTGTGGGCTTGAATATGCTCAACAATCCTCTTTCATTGATTAAAAAGATTTTTCATGAAAGTAAACTGTTATTGTGCATTGCAAAGCTGGACCAGAAATGAAACATAAGCCTGATCAGTTCATTTTCTTGTTTTTGGAGCTAAAAGTTACTTTCCCTTTCACAAGCACATTGAATTAATCTTTTTTCCTCATTAAAATCATGCTTCCCAAGTTCCTTACTCTCCTCAAAAAACCTATGAGCCATGTATTAGGGGACATAGTGATTATTAGCAGTTCTGAGTAGTTCAATATTTTTAATGAATTTCTCATTAACATTCATCAAGGCATAAACCTTCCCAACAACAGCTTGGAAGAATTTGATCAAGGAAGACATGCAACAGGCCTCATTGTACAGGGAGTCTGGCTGCTCATCAAGTACTGGGGCTCATACACATAATTGAATTTTTGACATTGAGACTTGAATGTAGCTGATGAAAAACTCATTGACATGGATGATACCTTTTCCAATCTTCAGAAATCAGGCTTTGTCTTCTTTTAGACGCAAATTCCTTACTTTGCCACAATACTGGCCAAGACTTTTCTGCTGAAGGCCCAATGGATCTCCTTGGAATTGGAAAATTTTTGGTGGAACTCTCTTAACAGCTTGGGGTTGGGAGTGGCAGGAGTTGCATGCTGGGTAATAAGACCCCACAGTAACTTGAGGTGAACATAAAATGCTTCCCAGAAAGATTCTTGTCAGAGGCCATATTGAATTTAAATTATTTCAATAAGATATATATGAGTTACTATGACATGCTTTGGTTTGCTCAAAAGCAGAAGGCTCATCCTTCAGATCATCTGAATTTTATTCTTCTTTGATAAATATCTGGGGGCAGCAGGGGTTTCTGAGCAAACATGTTGGTTTGGGGGGTCTGGGCTGGGTTCAAAGCTTTAAAATTATGTTGGAGATTTGCAGTGCTTGTTGTGGCAGATTTAGTGTTGGAGCTTGTAACTGCGGCTTTGCTGGAAGAGTTGGACTTCTTGATCTTGGTTTTGCAATTTCCCTTGGAAGAGGCAGATTTTTGTTCTTGGAAACATTTCATGGCAAGTCAAAGAGCATTGAATTTCTCACAAAGTTTGGCTAGCTCTTGATCTTTAGCAGCTAGAAAATTTTCATACTCTGCGCTATGATGTTTCTGACTGGGTGATCTAAAGTCCATGGCTCATCAATGCAAGTATGACTGTAGCTACAAACTATGCAAATGGGGAAGCTGATGAAAGTCAATGTGCGGGATATTTTTATAGCCTGTGGTGGTTTTGAAGTGCAGTCTCTGTAGCTTGTTCAGTTTTTTTGGAGTTGCTTTACTCAAAGGATTTCATCATGTTGGCTGATAAAAAGCTCCTACATATCCAAAGATCATGAGTTGATAAGGTGAGAAAATTTATTCCCCTTCTGTTTCATGGCAGATGACTATTAATGCAACCAAAAAAAGATGTTGGATTGGTTGCATGCATTGAGGTTGGTCCTTTCAAATCCATGCAGGAGTTGGCTGGGAAATTTCAGCTGATGTAGGTTTGTGGTTCCTGCATACTGTAAGAGTTAAAGAAGTCTGAGAAACCTAGACCATGCTGTTTTCCAATGATTTCAAAAGGGAAATGAACATAAATAGAAAACAGGCATGCATAAGCCAGACAGAGTTGAGATGCTGAGGAAATACCAACACAGAGGAGAGTTCTTCTGGAATGATTATGGCCTATGGTGAGACTGGGCAGAACATACCTGAAAAAAACTAACTAGAGTGAAGGTGTAAGGAAATAAAAGCAGGAAACTAGAGGAGATAAGAAGCTGAGATTGTGGAAAAGTAATTTACAATACTCTTGTAGTGTTAGACCAACTATTGACCAACTGAAGACCAACCAAAAACAAAAAGACTTGATGCATACGTAAACCTAAACCTACCCTGGGGCCCAACCGTGTGTATCCTCACGTTAGGATTAGAAGAGCTTGTATCTACTGCCTACTATTTTAGTTGTTATAACTGGCTCCTTTTTCTTCTTCACTCATTGTTTTGTCTTCTTCACTCACCTAATACCTTGTTCAGGTATTTATTGCATCTTTTTCTGTCTCCTTTTGTCCCAAGACCTGTGTCTCACTTGCCATCACTCACTGGCTATCATTTTGGTATTTATTCCATCTTTTTCTGTCTCCTTTGGTCCCAAGACCTGTGTCTCACTCGCCATCACTCGCTGGCTATCATTTCAGGTATTTCTTCCATCTTTTTCTGTATCCTTTGGCCCAAAGACCTGTTTCTCACTCCCCATCACTTGCTGGCTATCATTTCAGGTTATGATCCCAGTATAATACCACCTGTGAAACACAATAGGACAAGGAGCTTCAAAACAGATCTTACTTCATCCTGAACCGTGGCAAACCCAATTGCAGACACCTGCTCTTCATATTAATCACCTGTCTCACCAGTCTCTACTTCTATTGGTGACAACTCATCATCTTTTGAATCCTGCTCTACTTCTGGAATCACTGCCCAAAATTTTCTCCTTGGGAATGAACCTCTCTCACTCCAATCAATACCTCACAACACCATGGTAGACTCATCATACTCACGGGGAATCCTTTGCAAAAAACTATCCAGGGCAAGCAACTTCTCCTGTTGGTGTAACAATGTGTTGACTGCACTTGGATACAAAGAATTGGACAATGTGATCTGAAAAACATACTCCAATCCTCCTCCTAAAATTAAACTCAAAAAGAAACAAGCCACTGCTTTCATCCCATTACATGTTGATCAACAAAATTTAACTTGGTTTGTAAAGGATCCTATCATTTACAAACCCAAAGAGCTCTGCGATTCCATTTGCAATCACTACGCTACCAAATCTCTCAAAAATGTGGTCAACCTCATGGACCAACTTTACCACATCCCCTTTACCAAAGGAAATCTACAGGAATCAATCAAAAAATTCCAAGAAGCCTTTGGACTACTTTTAGAAATATCTTTTGAAAATCTAGAAACCTCAACTATTAAAACCCTTTGGGCAATCATCATCCTCAAGCCACTTCCCCCATCTTTTGCTGTTATGCAAACTCTGAAATTTGCTCAATACAAAGGAAAAAAGGCTAAGATCCCAATGGACACTTTCCTCTCCAATCTTGAACTCAAAATTAAAAGGAAATCAGATTCCATCCAAGAAAATCAAGCTACATCTGCTTTCAATGCGTTTGGAAACTTTCAATCAACCCAAAACTACAACTCTGTCTTTTACCACTTGCGATTACCAGGGAGTCATCCAACCGGGGCAAGAATTGAGCTGAAGAAGTAGATCACAACTGAGGATGAGTTTTGATGAAGATTTGAAGATAGTTGAGGGACCTACAGTGATTTGGGATGCGTGGTGATCAAGGCTTTGGTGGTTGAGGTTGACAATTTTCCAAAGATGACTTAGAGTGAGATAGGAATTTTTTGTTGGAGGTTGTCTGAGTCTGATCTTTCAAGAGAGAGAGGACTTCAGTATAAGTGGCATGTGAGAAACGAGGGAGTCCTATGGGAAGCCTGGATGAGAGCAGGGGATGAGGTGTAGTTTACAAAAAGTCCGCTGAGAAAGTTCAGATGGAAGAGATGCAGTGACAGTTAAAATAGGAAGGATGGAAAAAGAAAGGAAGCAGGGAGATGATAGAAATGGTATTTTAATATTGAACAGAAGAAAAATTTAAAAAAGAACACACCATCTCAACTCTAGATCAAGAGAGTTTATGAGTTGACATACTCAGCCAGGTGTTTTATGGCGGCAATGCTAGCGGCCTTTGTTAGTGTGTTGGCTAGCATGTCTTGAGAGATAATCAGTTTCACATTGATGGTGCCATTGTTCAGTTTTTTTTGTAGACTCTTGAGCTTGATTTAAATGTTTTTTGCATGTGCCTTGGTGCAAAATGTTTTTAGTTTTTCTTCAAGGCCTTTATTTTCTATGAGATGTACCGGTGGATCCAGTGGCTGGTTCCATAATTCACTCAAAAGATGGCGGAGCCGCTTTCCTTTGAAATGCCCAGTTGAGAGAGAGTTACATTTGGACTCAGTGGATGAGTGAGCTATGTTGTGTTGTTGCCAGCTGGTCCAATAAATGGGGCTCCCCTTGAAAATGCACAGGAGACCAGGTTTTGATAGTTTGGAGTCTGGGTCGTCTCTCCAAGTAGCATTGCTGTAGATGAATAGATGGTTCCCAGCCAAATTTCTTCTGATGAAAAGCTTTAAGTTGATGGTTTTCAGCAGGTATTTCCAGATGTTAAGAACTTCTTCCCAGTTGTTTCTGCCCAGACATTTGGAGAATTGCACCAAACTAGATACTTCAAAGCTAATTTTGGGTCTGGAAAGGTTGGCTATGAAGTTGAGTTGACAAATCATGTACTGATAGTTGATTTTTAGCTCTTTGAATTTCTTAATCTTTTCATTTGTTGCTGTTAATAGGTGCAGATCTGCAGTGGAGGGATTGTTTAGGGGCTTTGCATTGGTAAGATTCAGTTATTCCAAACCCTTATTGATGTGATTGGGAAGTGAAAAACTAATGAAGTCCTTGCATTGGTTTACCTTCATTCCTAGGAGTTTTTCTACATTCTTGGGGGAGGAATCCTTGAATTTCTCCAAAAAGGCAGCTTTAAATTGGTCAACATCACCTGCTACAACAAGGTTGTCAAAATGGAAGGAAAGACTGGTGACCTCGTCCTCATGTAGGTACAGGCAGGGATTGGAGTTGCTTTCCTTGAAGCCTTCACTTTTGATCCAACTAACTGATGTTTTATATCAGTTTAGAGGCGCTTGTTTTAACCCATATATATATTTATTGAGCTTCAGGAATTTGCTTGATCTCTTTGATCCCACCGGAGTTTTAATGTAGATGTTCTTGCAGAAAGGTGCATGAAGAAAGGCACTTTTGACATCAAATTAAAGAATGGGTAGATGCTTGTTGACCAAGTAAGCTAGAAGATATCAAAGGGAGGCTATTTTTCTGGTAGGAGAAAAAGTTGAAAGTTAATCAATCCTGTACCTTTGATTGAAACCTTGGATGTAAAATCTGCATTTGGGAGTGATGGCACTGGTGTGCAGGGCTTGCTTGCATTGGAATTTCCATGTTGTGTACAGAGGGTTGGTTACCTTGTATTTTTCAGCATGTTCCCATACTCCAAGGTCCTCAGCCATATTCAGCTCTTTTTTGATGGAAGTAACCCATTCAGGGCGTTTAAGAGCCTTGTGGATGTTGGAGGGGACTTTTTTCAACTGAAAATAGCCATATCTGTAAGGAGTCTTGATAGCTGTTGTTCTCTTAATTGATGATGGAGGGAATTTTGGATTTTCTTATTAGATTTGTTGGATTAAGATTTGGAGGAAGTTTCAGAATCAATGATTGATGGTTTTACATCTTTGGGAGATTCAAAGATTTTGTCATCAGGGGCAGAATTGAATTTAGACATCAAAGTTGCAGTGACATTGGGAGGCAGGACCTCAAGGTTGCAAGTTGAGCCTAAGGGAGTTTTTTTGGTCTTTAGGAACTTCAAATTTTTTGTTTTGACAATTTTCCCCGTCTTGGAGATGAGTTTGTAAGATAGTAGCCAGGGATTGTAGCCAATTAAAATTCCTTCTGCGCCTTTATTGGTCAATTTTGAGAGGATTTTTGTGTCACTGAGAAGGTAGATGGCTCTGGATACAAGGGGTTTGAGATGGTCAGCTGAGATGCTGACCTTGTTCATCAATACCCAGGGGGTTTTGTCTCCTTTGGTTTCAGGGATTTGAGTCAATGCAAAGCAGCATTTTTAGATAACAACATGCCAGTAACTTTTGGGCATGGTTGAATTGCTGAAGGCAGATCTGAGTGATTTCATAATGGTTTTGTTTGCACTTTTGGCCTTCCCATTGTTCTGGGGATGATAGGGCTTGCTAATTAGATGATTGATTGATCTTGACTTAATTTAGGTGAACAAGGATTTGTTCAAAAATTCACTGCCACCATTAGTAATCACCTCTATTGAATATTTCCCTTGTTTCCTAGCTTCATTCTCAATCATCAACATGATTTTTGCCATGGCAGCATCCCTTGAGGGCAGGGGAAAGCTAGATAGATAACCTTGATTGTTATTGACTACAGTGAGAGAGTATTTCATACCTTCTTTGCTCATTGGGTTCAGAGGACCCATTATATCCATGTGGAGTCTGTCAAACACTTGGTTTGTGTGCTTTTGTTTGTTGTTGAAGGGAGACCTGGTGATTTTGGATTTCTTGCAAGCCCCGCATTCAAATTTTTCCTGGATATCTTGGTTGAGACCATGTCCAAGATGGTTTTCAATCCTTCCTAGGCTGGCATGACCCAGTTTCTTGTGGGGTTCCAAAATTTTGGAATGGTTCAAATATCAGCTCTTTTCAGTGAGAGGAGGCATTTGATCTAGGAAAAGGAAGTTGTTGCAGATGGTCCCTTTGATTATTCTCTTGTTTTGATTTTTATGGCAAAGGTTGGAATGTTTGTTTTGGATTTCACAGAGAGACTGCACCCTTTCTTCAGTAGAGCACCCATAGATATGAGATTTACTGTAGCTTTTGGAGCCCAACCAGAGGTCTTGAGGCTGATGGCTTTGTCTTTGATGGAGAGTTTGGAAGTCCCCAAGCCCTGGATCAACTATCTGTCCCCCTGCCTTCTGGGTTTGATTTTTTTGTTGCCGGATTGGATGGTTAGATGGCTGAAGACCATTTTTTCTCTGATCATGAGGATAGAGCAGCCACTTTCCAGGATGAATTGGTTGTTGTTGAGTTGAACTTTGCGGTTGAGAGCGCAGAAGAATGAGTAGAAGTGCACTTCTTCCTTCTTTTTTTGCACCTTGTCTGGCTTTATTTGGGGGATGTTCTGGTTTCATGTCAGGTAAGTCTACCCAGCAAGAGGACTGGGTGACTTAACCAGAGGGTTGTGTTTTCCATTTTTGCATTGTGGTGTTTTAGGGTCTCAATAGTTTTGATGACAGAGCACAGCAGAAGTGTCTGGGAACTCTTGGTTTTTTGACTGAACTTTGTTCCGGTGCTGTACCAGATGATTGAGAACCAGGGTGACAGTTAGATTGGCACCAGAGTGCATTATCTGAGATTGTATTGATTTGAGTGAATCCGGTAATTTGAAAAATACCAGTTAGCTAAGGATATTGGAGGGCAGGTTGATTCCAACTTCATTAAGTTTACCAAGGCGCTGTTTCATGGAAGTGACAAAGCCGTATATGTTGTTTTGGTCAAATGCAAGGTACAAGAAATTGAAGAACATCCAGGCCCTCTTAGCAGCTTGGCCGGAGGCAAAGCGATCCTTGGCAGCAAGCCAGATCAATTTGGACAAGTCCTCATTTTCTTGGGTGATGATGTTAGTATGGGTAGCCGGATTGAGCTTAGACATAAGGTAGCCAGCAGTTTTGTCGAAGCTAATGGCCGCCATCGGGTTTTGGTTCCCTTCCTGGTGCTGGCGCTCCAAAGTAACATGGTTGTGACACATCCAAGCACCATTTGCGTTTCAAGTCACCACCACCATCATCACTCACCGTCCCCTTATTCTTTCAAATAACTGCAACATATTAATTATCTTGCAGCACCGATTTCATTCACGAAGAAAACAATGCATTCACAAAAATAATATCAAGTAAAGCCAGCTTTTTTTCAATCAAGATTCGGAAAAATGAAACAATTTTAATCTATTTTGGAAAGATTAATTGTTTTAAACTCCAGCTCTTTCCACGGTCGGTGGTTACTGGTATTGCTGGAACTATGACCAGATTATTGTTTGCCGGTGCACTTTTTTTACCGACATTTGGATCAGCTGCCGCCAAGACGATGGTCATGTTGCTATAAAGTATGCTTTCAATAGGCGTATCGCACTTGCCGCCGCATGATTTGACAGCCCCGAAGACTTCATGCCCACAAATATGTGAAAAATTGCATGCCAATATTAGTATACACTCAAACGCAAAATGGCTGTAGATTTTCGTTGCCTTACCGCGCATCCCATTACCAGACAAAGATTTGAGCTGCCATGATCGCCATGTCGTGCCACAAAAACACAGTTAGCGCTTCTGATTTCAAAATCTCGAGTAAGCAAGTCTTAAATGTGAAAGAGGCAAGCTTACCGTTGACACTTCGATTCCATTCAAAAGAGCCGAAATTGTCCAGGTCTGGTTATCTGCGCCCAGTTTGCTGTTGCCGACAAGGTGACATGCGAGGCGGGGCAATCGTGAGCTAAGTTTGAGAATGGCGACCAGTAATTGAGCATTAATCTTACAATTTGATGATTGCTTTGTCCCCAGATCCCATTTTTGCCAGAGCACCATTCTGGTTTTTTCCCCTTAATGGTTCGACTGTGGTCGTAAGGCACCACTCTCCCTGAGCGGCTTTGCACAATTTGGCTGTGGAAGAAGCTGATGCGCTGGGAGGTTGAATCATGCGGCCCTGTATGCAGATCATCGAGTAGATAAATGAGCGATCTTCGTTATCTTTGCTCCAGCTTTGTACATATCTGGAGGTGTCTGTGTAGAGATGTCGCTCACCAGAAGAAAGTCGGTCTTGCCCGGCGTTAACATTCCACACCTTTCACAGGTAAAACAATTCCCCAACCGCGCCATCCAACCATGAACATGACCAAGTGAAAGCATTGCCTTGGAATCAGCTAAACAAGCAGGCTCTGGTGAATTTCGAGAAGCTCCAGCCCATTTGATGCCGGGCTTACGCAATTGCAAGCACTCCAGCTTGTTGTGGTGGGGCGACACCCGGTTGAATGGTGCACTCGGCTTCAGTAATGGTGGAAACGGTTTGGCCGAAGTTGAATCCACTGCAAAAGAATTTAATGAAAACAAGTCAAGTAAAGACAGATTGGGCAATAGAACCTTCTTCACGTACCCCAGCAAGCGCGTACCGCCGGGATCGGTACCTCGGTTTGGGCCCTGCAAGAGGGTGGGAGCTATCAGGAAAGCAGCAAAAAACAAGAATTTTAACATTCTTGTTGCTGCAGAGAGCAAATCTTTGGTCTCTTGGTGGAATTCCGATGGTGCACAAGATCGGCCACCTTATAGCCAAACGTTTCGAAATCGGAAGACCCGCCTCACGTAATTCTTGTTGGCTCGAAGGAGCGTGGGACAATAATCAGGTAAAGTACATCGATGGTATGGGTCATCAAGACCTAATCTGAGTAAAACCCAGCTATCTATGCCCCGCAGGCTGCTGGCCGCTCGTAGTAGAACGGTAATTGTTGTTGAGAAATAGGACTACAAAGTCATTTAGCCATCTTGCGTTCGACGTCGGTCTCGAAGTAGCTTATATCTTGGGCGAGTAATTGCATAGAAGGGCTGAATCTGTGTTCATGCTTTGGTTACTGGCTCACCAACGTACGAACGTTGAAATCATAAATGTACGACTCGATCGACTCGACTTTTCGCTCAAGGCATCTAGACTGAACCAAGGCTCATTTGATGCAATATGTGTACTCAACTACGGGCTGTGGCTTTTACCTCAGACATACAACTTAAAATTAAGACGAGCAAAAACTTCTTTCTGGTTTCCGCATACCCACTTCATTGAAACTTGTACTACTTTTGAAGCGCGTAGCTTGTCGCTATTAATCTCTTGCACCTAAGTTACAAAGCTAATGGATCTACTAGAAATAGCGCCACAACCACAGAATCGGGTGACACTTCTGCAGAATCATCACAATCGACTATCGTTCGATCTGGCTACACGTATCCCTCTTTTGATCCTCTTATCATACAACTATCAGAAATATTGGCGGCTGGCTTTGGGAAAAGAATTACCGCTGAGCTCTGCAGTAAGTTTCGAAATGAAGAAGATATTGAAACCACGCTGACCAGTCTTCGAAAGCTAGAGTGTCCATACTCAGCTTTGGCAGTCGGCAAGCACAACCAAAGCTCAAATTCGCATGGCCCCACCAAAACCGGACCCTTCCGTTGACTGAAGCAATGCCTTTTCAATTCAAAATTTGAAAAAAAGCATGGAAGCTTTGAATTTATCAAAGCCATGCTGTGTTTTTCCACCCAAGGAAGACATTGAAAATTAAGGCAGATGTGCATGTAAGATGAATACAGATTTGATTCAACATGTTACTTTCTATTTATACTAGCATTTCATGTCATACAGATAGCTCTGATCATACTGCAGCAAAAATTAAGTTCTTCCAGAGAAAGAGCTTGGCAATAGGTACAGTGGGTAGAAAAAAGTTGTGGGACTGTTTGCCCAAGAAACCACACTCAGGTACTTCAAACAATTTAGAAAAAGACTGAGAATCATTGTGGTTCTTTTTGACCATTCCACCATTGGACTCCCTTGACAGTTCACTGTGGAAAACAACATCACCATGCTGGTTTTGCCGTTTTGATCCAATTATTTTTTATTGATCACCAAAACAGTGTTGATGAGTAACTTTTTTACATTTTGATCCCCTGATTTTACTCTTTGTTTTTCCTGATTTTTTGTTTGAAATCCACATTTTTCTGAAAATTGCTCCATCTTTTAGATCCAGGGATTCACCGAACCAAAACCTTGAAAAATTGCACCTGTTCAAATTAATTTTAGAAAAATTTGAAGGTTTCCTTCTTAAAAGAACAAATAAAAAATCTGCCTCAAACCTTGCAAGGAAACCAAAAATAAAACGGAGCTAGACATAAATGAAAAATAAATACATTTGACTTTCAAGGAGCTCATCCAAGTGGTTTTCAAGAATTGTAAAATGACCATCTCAGCTAGTCAATTGGAATTGGACCAGAATTTTGGGAAACCAACCTTGATCAAAATTAAAATTAACAACATTTAGAATCAACCAATATAGCCTTGTTTTCATCTAAGGTGTTACTTTTTATCCTCCTTAGAGATATTCAATGAGAAGGAATTTTGATGGTACAAAATTTATCAATTTTATTATTACTAGACTCTGCTTTTCTGAGTATTTTTACTGTTTTGATTTTTTTTATAAATTTAAATTTATTTTGAAAAAATTTGTGATAGTTTTTTAAGTGAAAAAAGATGAAAAACTATATCAGCATACAAATTTAAATAATGAAATTTTTTTGGGGGGGTTGAGTTCAGTTTGAAGCAAGTACTTGGAAGTAAAGGAGTGTATTTTGTGCAATTATTTCCATTATTTTTGTGTTCCCACTGTATTTTGGTAAACCAATTCATTTGTGACACATCCCCCAGCTTTTTGAGCCAAGCTGGTTGCTTATATAACCCTGTGAAAAAATGGAGCCTGGTTTGTTTGAGGCGCAGCATGAATCAATTCCCTCTAAATTGTGAAATTCATGCCTTTTGAATTTAAAAAAAATTAAAACAGTAAAGAAGGCATTAATTGGTCCCAAAGGTTGTGAATTTAGATTTTCTTTTAAAAATTATTATTTTTTGGGATACATTCACACCTCTTGCCTATTTGATTCTTACAAAGATTCTTGAGAGTATAATTCAATTGAATTTTTTTGCATACTTTATTTCAATAAAAATAAGGTTTTGGAAAATTCCTTACCCAGAATCCATGACTTTTCCTGTGTGAAAAAGTCCCTCCAACCCCCCCATTATTTCTTGAATTAATTAAAGAGCCCCTTTGTATAAATTTCAAGCTTATTCAAGCCTTGCAAGATTCCCTCCAGGATTAAAAAAAAATATTTTTTATGGCCTTTGAGTGGTCCTTAGGGAAAATAAAAAGCTACTTCAAGGGCTTTTGAAATTCTCAAAAGCTGCTTAAAAGAATGTTAGTGGGCCTCCATAATTTTTCAAACCTTTCCAGAAGGCCTTTATAATGCTTAAAAGGTTTTTTGATGGATTCCAGATTTCTTTGAAGAATTTTAAGGGTCCCCAAAGCCAACTTCAACAGTCCCAGGAAAAATTAATTCCATGGGATTTATTTAAAACATGACTTGTTTCCAAAAAGGTGTGATTTTATAATTTATCTGTCTAAAATCATGCCTTTTGGCATGTTTTCCCATGAACTTCTATTGAAGGCATGATATTTATTTAAAGGTTGCCTGCCTTTGCCTGGCATGAGAAATTAGTTTCCATCCCAATTGAGATGACAGAGATAGGGAGGGGGGCTGGTTGGCATGGTTTTGAGCCTGGCAAGGCCACAGGGAATTTGATGGCCAGGTTTAAAATGGTGCAGCTGTGGAGGATTTAAAAAATTCTTTGTCTAGATTTCAAAAATGCTTGGGCCAGAGGTCTCAAAAGTGTCCTCACAGGCTGTGGTGCTGGAAATTTCCACCAGCATGCAATTTTGAATTTTGACCAACCAATTCTATTTTTTCATTTAGTTATTTATTAATTACTTTCTTATTTATTTTCTTACTTATTTATTTTCTTACTTATTTATTTTCTTACTTATTTATTTTCTTACTTATTTATTTTCTTACTTATTTATTTTCTTACTTATTTATTTTCTTACTTATTTATATTATTCATTACTTAATTATTATTTTTTCATTTATTATTTATGATTGATTTATTATTTACTAGTATATTCCTCAAAATTTTGGGAGGCATGGAATTTGCCAGTTACAGTATGGGCTTTGCCCAGTGTGGTATTAACTTTGCCTATTGTCAATGCAAGAGGTGCAAAAAAATTTTGGTGAATAAATATAAACCCAAGGACCTCAACGCCAGGTGATTTGTGGGAAGTTTTTCAATCTTTTTATAGAAGTAGATTGATTATTAATTATTTATTTATTTATTATTTATCCCTATATTTTTAATTTCTTTCAATGGTTTCCATGGAAGCTGTGTGTCATAACCACATTTTTAAAACTCCTTCAAATAAAACAATCAAACTTTTCATCAGCTTGGCTCTCAGTTCAAACTCAACTTCACTAACTCCTGTACCTTCCACTGGATATTACTCCTGCATATCTTGCAGTCTCCATCTTCCCCACCAGGTTCACCCTCTCCCAGTATGGGATAATCTCTATGTCCATGTAAACCTTACCACTGTGTCATGTCATTGAGTTAAACATCCCTGGATATCTCCCTTGATATTTTTCTTGGTACATCCTCTATCTCTCCTCAACACAGTTTTTATATGAGTTAGGACATATTAAATACTTAGCACATACATAGTACATACTCCCCACTGTCTGTTCAGCCCATAATTCAAGGACTCCAGATCAGTACATTTCAAACCTTCCTGGACGGGCCCATCACCCAATCAGTCAAATGGAGCCTCCAGCCCAATCAGTCAGCTTGTAATAAAATGGGAAATACAACCTGCATCACCAGCCACTAACCTCTCAAGGCCTCCTTCTCAGCTCTCACATATACTGGCCTCTCCTTCCTCCTGGACTGATTCCCCCCAAGGAAATATTATAATACTTCTTACTTTTTAGTGCCTCAGCAAGTATATTTCATCTGAGAAAAATAAAAGCGTTTCTTAATTCATATCACCTTTTCCCTTCCTGGTGTTGCTCTTATAGGATTCAACAACTCCTTCTTCAAACAAACTCCTCCTGGATGGCTCTTCCTATACTTCCATTTATTAATACTTTGTAACCTGTCAGCTCTATGATACCACAATACTTGAAGCCCTTTAGCTACAGATAGTTATTCAGTGTGTGATAATAATATTCTAAGAAATAGACATGGTAAAAACTCCAAGAGGGTAAAATATGATTGGAGTAAATCAAGGTTTATATGTTTTGATTAAAAAGATTTTCAATATTTTATAAAATAGGGGCCAAAGTCTTACAAAAACTTGGGTTTATTACCACCTCTCTTCAGCAGATCAAGTTTGGATGTCACAACCTGAAACAACAGGCTTCTTATGGATAAACAAAAGGGGTAACACCCAATGAAATGGCGGATATGGCCCGCCTATGGTAGCGCACAATCCAAGGCACAGAGAAATAACTTACTAATCTGAGAAGTCACTTGCTGGGTAACTGCAGAGGCTCACAGATGACGGTTTTCAGATCAAAGTTTTGGGGTATCTCTGATCTTAAAATCACTGATCTAACCGTGGCTGAACTCCTTTCCATCTCACCATCTGTGGCTGAAGGCATGAAGAAATGGGTTTCTTGGCAACGTGTGGAGATTGGTCCTAACAAACTGAAAGTTTCCTCTGGGACCTTGATAGAAGACTCTGGTGGAACAGATCCTCCTTCTGATTTAAATCTTTATTATTGTCCTCTTCAATTTCTACCATGCTCTCTAGGTGACTCATCAAAAATGGTTTCTCTACTTGTTGATTCTGGGTCCCAACTCAACTTAATCTCGGATGCAATGGCCTGCAAGCTCAATCTCAGTCCAAGGGTCAGCTTCAACTCTGCTGTTTATGGAATTGGGAATCAATCTTGTGAGTTGGTGGGTATTGCTGAGGATGTGCCAGTTTGAATTGGTCAAAATATTTTTGGAACCTGTCACTTTTGGATCACTCGTTTGGAAGGTCCTATGATTTTGAGTTGTCCTTTCTTAATAGACTTTGGAGCCACCCTGACGTTTTCCAATCAAGTTGGGGAGAGAATTCTTCTTCCTGATGCTGACGGTAGGAATATTGAAGTTCCTCTCTGTTCTTTGGATTATGGTTGTTGGGAAAGAGATTTCCCTGGTTTTTCACCTAAATCGGTTCTGAAGGGGAAGCAGAAGGACTCTTCTAACTCCTCTCATTTTTTAGCAGAATAGTTGGTAATACTAATAGTTGTAGTTCTTCTAAGCCTCAGACTTCAACTATAGGGCCAAATTTTATCTCTGAGGCATATTTTTCATCCTTTTCATCTCTTTCTTTTTTTTCTTCTGATCTCAAAAATGTCCAAAATCAAAAACATGTTAAAACACAAAATTCCAAAAATATTTCCCTTCTATCTGCTTCTGTTGGTTCTTCTTTTCCTTGTACTCTTATCACTGATCAATCTTCCTCTAGCTCTGGTTTGATTCTATGCAATGAGTATAAACTAGATCCTGATCTCAATTCTTTTCTTAATGGTTTTGGTATGGAGGAGTATGGGCTCCAGTGGAGGCACTTGGGTGTAAAAGTAAGTCCTCCCAATTGTGCACCATCAGGGCATTCTTCTACCATAGTTTTTGAAACTTTACCTTGTGCCACACATGTGAGCAAAGCGTTATCTTTTGGATCCTCTTTTATGGAAAAGGCAACTTTTGAAAAATTTATGGAACATCAAACTTGGAGGATGTTGGAATCTGGTCTCAGTTTTTGTACTCAGGTCTTGCTGGTGAATGCTTGGAGGAAACAAGAACTTCTCTCTTTTGCGACTAAGTATAAGCCAGTTGCAAAGAAGGTCCAGCCTGTCAACCAACCCATGCCTCTCAATCTCAATCCTCCTCTCATGTGTCCTCCTCTATCTTGTGATCCTTATTGTGGTCTATCTCACTCTCTTACTGGCCCCTTTTTACCTTGTGGCGTTTCACTGAAGAATGATTGAAGGTGGTCAACTTCAGTCCAGATGGATGGCTTTTACCTGATGAGTTAAATTTGATCAAAAATATCTTATCTCTAAGGGGAAAATCTATTGCATTCTGTGAAGAAGAGAGAGGTCTCTTGAAAGAATCCTATGGTCTCACTTATATCATCCCTGTAGTTGAACATGATCCTTGGAAAAAGAAAAAGATCCCTATTCCTGCTGCAAAAGTCAACGAATTCATCAAGTTGGTCCGCAAATGAGTCCGTACCGGTCTATATGAACAGTCAACCTCCAGTTACTCTAGCCTGGTTTTCTGTGTTCTAAAGAGTAATGGTAAACTTAGAGTAGTTCATGATCTCCAACCTCTTAATAAAGTTACTATTAAAGACTCTGGTGTTCCTCCTGCCACTGAAGAATTTGTTGAATCCTTCTGTGGGAGAGCCTGTTATGGTCTAGGAGACATCATGGGGGGTTACGACAAACAATCTTTGCATCCTATTTCTCGCCCGCTCACTACTTTCAATACTCCCCTTGGTTGATTTCAACTGACTCAATTGCCTCAAGGTGCCACCACTTTGGTTGCAGTCTATCAGGCTCAGATAATGTGGATCCTCCAAGACAAAATCCCGGATCATGCGGGTATCTTTATTGATGATGGTGGAATTAAAGGTCCAGTTTCTGACTATGATAATGAGCTCTTACCTTGGCACTCAGGAATTTGAGAATTTATCTGGGAGTATGCTACTATCTTGGAAAGGATTTTGTTTTGAATTGAGGAATCTGGCCTTACTGTCTCTGGATTGAAACTTGCTGCCTGTGTCCCTGCCTTGGAAATTGTTGGTCATATAGTCTGCAAGGAAGGAAGAAGGATGGCGCCCTCTAAAGTCAAAAAAATCATCTCCTGGCCTACTCCAACAAATCCAACTGAAGTTAGAGGTTTCCTTGGTGTTGGAACTTATGTCAGGATCTTCATTCCCTCTCTATCCAAAATCTGTGCACCCTTGCGTTGTCTAACCAGAAAGGAAGCTGAATGGATTTGGACCCAAGATTGCAAACAATCATTTCAGTTGCTCAAAACTATTGTTGGCAATGACATAGTCTTGAAAAAGATCTCTTATGGGCCTGGAGCTGGCAAAATAAAATTTTCTGTTGACTCTAGTTATCAATCTTTTGGGGCTGTCCTTGTTCAGGAAGATGGAAATGGTTTGGACCACCCTGTTCTTTATGAATCTTTGCTATTTTTGGATGTGGAATCTAGATACTCTCAGCCCAAACTGGAACTCTGTGGTGTGGCCAGAATGCTGAAGAAACTCCAAACAGTACTCTGGGGACAAAATTTAAAATTGCAAGTTGAAGCTTGATCCATTGTGGAAATGATCAATGCTCCCAGTCTTTAAAATGCTCCAATGACTCGCTGGGTAGCTTTTATCCAGCTTTTCTCTTTTGATATTGTTCATAGGCCTGGGAAATCTTTTACTATGCCTGATGGTTTATCTAGAAGACCTATTGGAGACAATGAATCGGATGTTGGAATGGATTTCAATGTGGAAGAACCTTTGGTCCGCCCTGTTTTTGCTTTCTCCTCCCAAGATTACTCTGGTTTCCAACAAGGTTTCTGGCTTAAGTTAGAGCAGTACCTTTCAATGCTCCAAAGTACCCCTGATCTCTCTGCCAAAGAATTTCAATCCCTTAAAAGAAAGTCCTCTAGTTTGTTTGTCAAAGGTTCTAGGCTTATGAAAAGAGGAACTCCTTGTGCGCTTGTTGTGGTTACCATCCCGGCTAAACAAGATTCAATCCTTGAAAGTCTCCATGAGGGCCTTGGTCATTGTGGGGAAACCAAAACTTATCAATAATTGTCCAAGCAGTTCTGGTGTCCATCTCTGAAGAAATCTGTCTCTCAATGGTGCAAGAGTTGTGAAATTTGTCTAAAATGTGATCTTAGGCGTCCAGCTGAAATTTGCTATCCTACTGTGGAGTCCACTGTCTTTGGAAGGGTTGCTATGGATGTGGTTCATATCAAGGCAGGTGGTACTAAGTACCTCATTGTGGCTAGAGATGATTTTTCTGGATGGGTTGAAGCCAAATTCCTTAAGAACCTTAGTTCTGAATCTGTGGCAGCTTTCCTTCATGAGAATTGGACAATGCATTATGGTTTGACTTGATCTTATTCTACTGATGAGGGCTCGGAATTTGGTGGAAAACTTGCTGAAATGATCCAATTGCTCCCTGGACAACATAGAGTTACTACTCCCTATTATCCTGAAGGACAAGGCATGGTGGAAAGAGGCCATGCTCCTTTCAAGGCTGCTCTGGTTAAACTGGCTGGTGAAAGTGGCAAGAATTGTTCAACGTTTCTTCCCTTGGTCCTCTTCTCTGATCAAATTTCCACCAAGCAAACCACTGGCTACTCTCCTTGTGAGATCATCTTTGGTCAAAGGGCTGTTATTCCTCTTGATCTTGAAATGGAGTCTTTCTTGGGTATCTCTTGGGAACAAGTTTCTTCAACTACTGAACTATTAGTTGCCCAATCAAAGCAACTGGAGCGGAGTGAAAATATTTGTAACAAAGCTTATCAGAAGATGATGGAATCAAGAGCAAAATCAGTTCAGAATTGGGAATATAAACATCTAAATTGAATCAGGGATCCTTTAAAACCTGGTGATCTGTTATTAGCTTATAATTTATCCTTAGAGACTCAGTGGGGGAAACTTTTTTTGAATTGTTGGAATGGTCCTTATAGAGTGGTTTGTCAAGTTAGAGGGGGATCTTATGTTTTGGAAGAACTGGATGGTACTCAGTTGGCTAGAAGGTTCTCTGCTGATCAAGTTAAGAGATTTTATTGTCGTGGGGGAAATTTGGGTTCAAAGTAAGTCCTCCCAATTGTGCACCACCAGGGTCTTCTTCTGCGTTCTGTTGTAAAAACTCTACTTTATGCCACATAAGTGAGCACCTGGGACGCCTTTTCTTTTATCTTCTCCAAATTTAGGCTCTTTTGGATGGATCAAGATGGGTTTCAACGTTTTTTTTTACTTAGAGGATCAAGAAAAGGCCAATTATTTTCTCTTCTTCTTTTTCATGTTTTCAAAATTATGATGCAGACTAGGGACAGTCTGTAAGTTGGGGAGAGATGTGGTGAACCATTTGGGACACCGTGGGAAAAGAATTCAAAAATACAAAAAAAAAAAAAATTCCTGTCCTCGCACGTCGCTCATCCTCATCCTCATCCCCAAGCGTCGCTTGTTGCCCGTCGCTCATCCCCAAACCATCATCCCAGTTTGTTCCTTGACCAACTACCACGACCACAAGCTTTCTACCCAAACTTTGGAGTCATGTCATCCAATTGGCCAAAGAGTACCATTCAGATTTCAAATAGCAAATTCCTTAAACTGAAGAATGATCAACACCCCAGATATTGTGATGGCTATCAGCCAAAGCAACATGTTTGATTTCTTGATCAACATTGTACCCGTCAAGCCTCATACCTCTACAGATTCACCATTGACCTCAACTCAATCCTATTGTCCTCATCCATCATCCAATCCATCACCCTTCCTGGGACTCTCCCACCCTCTTCCGCCTTTGGGCAAGGGGTGGAGAGTGTTGTCTACCGCCCGTGGACACCCGCCGGTGGTCTGATATGTTTTTTTTTTCCGGTCCCACCCCTTCCACCTTTGGGCAAGGGGTGGGTGATTCCGGTATTGTTGCACGCGCCCCTCGACGGAAGGACGCGAAAGATGGGATGAGAAGGATCCCACCCCGGTCAGGCAGGCTGAATTTCCACTGGACTGCGTGATCAAATTCTTTCTTTCTTTTTCCGCTCCATTTGTAGTATCCCTTGTACATAGTCTAACAGGGCCTCCTGCCCATATAAGGAGGGGCTCTCCCCTGCCTATTGGGGGGGGGGCACATCAGGAGGACATCCTATCATCACATCAGATCAGCACATGGTATCCTAAACACACACCACATCCTAAGATCATCAGTATCCTCTTGAAATACATCATCCGTGGGGTCTTCATTCCCCTTTATCTGAGACAAATATTTGGGTATATCTATGATTGCCCCTTGATCCTTGAGCATCCATACTCAAACCCCTTGATCCTTGATCCTTATCACCAACCAATATCTTTGCTGGTTGAAGAAGAATTTGACTAATTGAATTCTTGAGTGTGTTACACCACTCCTGATCCCTTTATCCGACCATACTGGTCCTGATCATCCTTTGATTATCTTTCTGGAACCAGTCATGTTTGACTGAAGAGGTTTTATTAAGCTTAAAAATTGGAGTGTTAAACCTCCCTTCATCTCTTTTGAAGTTGAATTCCGCCACGCTACTCTTGAGTCCCTTGAGAAGTGTTGGGTTATTCTTGTTTTAATCAGTTATTGTTTTGCTTCTAGAGCTTCTTCCAACAATTAGCTTTGTCTTGTGCGGCCACCCACAATTATCTGGTACCCTTCAAGCGCTTGATTGCAGAGAGTTGGGCAGGTTCATTGAAAACCTGGAGGTTGTTTGGGATTGAGTTGATCTTTCCTAAGCTCCGGCTGACAACCAGAGCTATTAGCTTGTGGGTGTTGTCACTCACAATTGCCTTTTCTTGTTGAACTCTGAACAAATCTTGACTCCTTCTATTCAAGTTTTCCCAACATCATCTTGCCTCAGATAGTGTTGTCTCCCAGCTACCGACTACTATAATCTTTATCCTCTTACATTTGGTTACCCGTTTACCAGGTTCTGGACTTTGATCTTGGTTAAATTTAAATATTTTTGTAACACTCAGGAGGGCAGCCTAAAAAAGCACCTATCCCCTCCACAGAACTGCCAATGCCCTGCGCCCTTTGGAGTCTTACACCAGTCATGGCAATAACCATCAGAATTCTTTTATTTAGACCAAAGCAACAGAACCTTCTGAGCATATCTTCTAGAGTCTGTATCATTCTTTCAGCTAAACCATCTGTCTGAGGGTGATAAGCTGTAGAGTTTTAGAATTTGAGTTTATATATATGTGACTTTCACTGGAGTTTGAAGTATCATTGATTGGATTTATTTTATTTATATTATTGTTTTTATTGAAGTACCAAAACAAAAGGTTAAATATAACTGGGCTTTGTTACAGTATTGTGATTACCAGACTGTTTAGTCATAGCATTTCACATACCATGTCACTTAAACTGCTTATGCTCATTTTACCTTATTGATTTTGTACTCAAACACTTGTTAGCCTATTGTGTATTTAGTTTATTCAAACACTGGTGCTCTCAAGTGGAATCAATCATCTGTTCACTCACAAAATCAACCGGAGTGTCCTTTTCCTCCTGTCCTCAGGTCCATTACGCTTGAGTTTACAAGCCCCCTTCACTCTTTCTTTAATCCTTTCATCTCATTAGAGCTCAAGCTCTTTTCACTTTTACATAGAGAAGTCTAAGGTAGTTCCTAGAATTTCATGAAGATTTCTCCAGAACTCAGAGGTGAATTTGGGGTCTCTATCACTGATAATAATCTTGGGTACTCCAACGTCAGCAATGAGTTTATTCCAGAATAACAAGGCAACTTCCATGCAGTGTCTTCCTTGTGATTAGGTAGAAAATTTTCTTTCTTGTGGGAACCTATCTACTATAACCAGGACTGAGTTTTAGGAATAAGCACCTCCTGGGGGTAATCCAGTCACAAAATCCATATTCATGATTTCCCATATTTTCTTGGGTTCAGCCATCTTCTGTAGCAGACCAAACCTTTTACCAGTGGTCCTATTGGAATTCTTAAATGTTTCACACCTGTTAACATATTTCATAGTTTAGTCTCTCCAATTGATCCAGCAAGCAGTTTTTTTGACCTTGTCTAAGGTCCTATCAGTAGATAATTGGCCAGAAGAGCATTTATCATGGCACTCAGCCAGGATATGTTTGATATGGTCTATCTTAGTTAGGACTATGACAATCAAAGGCTGGTGCCTGTAGTATACTAGAACATCCCATAAGGCAAACCTTCCAGCTGTGTTATGTTTTAGAAGAGGGTCAGGTAGACTATTAATCAGTTCAGATGGTGGAGAAGTACTTTCCATAATGGTGATTAGAGTCTTCATATCAGAGCTGTAAGCCTCCTTGATAGAGTTGAACAAAGATTCATCCAGTTCACAGATGTGGATTCCTAGAATAGGAGCCTCAACATCAAGTATGTTAATATTCAGTATAGGAAACATATCATTATACTCTGGGTCATAAGCAGGGTTACTTGGATAATTGGGCAAAGAATTCCTACTCAAGCTATCAGCATTCTGATGTTTAGTACCAGCTTGGTGAACTATGGTCATCTGACCTCTGTACTGTTTTATGGCTATCTGCCACCTTAACATGTGCCTACTAGGGGTCTTCATGTTCATCAATGTCCTGACAGCATTGCAGTCAGTAATCACAGTGAAATTGGTGCCTTCCAAGTAATAATGAAGTTTCTCCAGAGCCCATACTAAGGCAAGACATTCCATTTGACTTGCACAATACCTTTTGTCAGTGTCTTTTATTTTTCTGGGTATGAAGAGTATAGGTTTTTCCACTGTTTTTCATCCTCTATGACTTCCTGGTGTAAAGCAGATCCTAGCCCGTCCAAGCTGGCATCTATATAGAGCCTAAAAGGTTTAAAATAGTCTGGCTGAATCAGTACTGGAGCTGAGGTCATAGCCATCTTGGGTTCCTCATAGTTCTTGACTCTATCATGAGTTGTTTCAAACAAAGTGATTTTGTTGCAGATTTAATACAGACAATTTGTTAGAAGAGGAAACTTTGGTAAGTACTTCCCATAGTAGCTGCAGAAGCTAATAAAATACAGAAGTTCAGTTTTATCCTGAGGCATTGGCCTGTTTATCAAGGCAGCTATCTTGCTTTGGTCAGCAGCTAAAGTTAGTCCAGAGAAAATGTGTCCTAAGGCTTTGAGTTCTCCATAGCAAAAGTTTCACTTTTTTATCAATACCTTTAATCCCACAGCAGAGATAGTTTTGATGACTAGCCTTACCTTCTCAATGTGAGTATCCCAATTATCAGAGTAAATGATAAAATCATCAATGTACACCATCATCCATCCTTGTCTGATGAATAATCCTAGAAATGTGTGTCCATCATCCTTTGAAAATGAGAAGGAGCATTTTTGATACCAAAAGGCATCCTAAGGTACTCATAACTTCCTAAATGACAGATAATTCTGATGAATTTCCGGCTATCAGGGCTGATAGGTATTTGGTGAAAAACTTTCAGCATGTCCATAGTAGTAATTTATTTAGCCTTTGAGAGGTTATGCAGAGCATGGCCAATCCTTGCAATAGGATAATAATCAGCTTGGGTATAGTTATTCAGCATTCTAAAGTCTCCAACCATCCTTGACTTATCATTATGCCAGGCTATGATTAATGGGGTAGTAATATCCACTTGTTCATTGTGTCCTACTTTCCTTAAGACCTTTAAGTCAAATAACTCCTGGATATGAGTTTCCAGAGCAGCTCTAGATTTTGGACTAGAAGGGTAAGCAGGCCTCCTGGGGTTAGGTGAGTAAGGAGGTTTAATGGTTAAAGCTAGAATCATGTCATGTCCTTTGATATTACCAATGGGGTGGTCCTTGTTACAGAAAGCTTTCTGGTTTTCAAAGCAAACTTGCAAAATTTCATGTTTTTGGGCTTCCTTGAGTAGGTAATTCAAAGCTTCTTTAGAGAAGTATTCTTGGTTAAAACTTCCAAAGTGTCTCTCATAGGTTGAATCAGAAGTGCTAGCATTGACATGGAATATTTGGAACTTCTTATTCCAGTCTCCCCCTTTAGTAAAGTATCTAACCTTGCTTTGGAATACATCTATAACATACAAGCAAAGAGAATCATTTCCAAGAATAAATTAATCACATACTCCATTTTGAAGCACTACAAATTTGATGTTCAGGTTGAGTGATCCTTTAGAGTCAGGGAGTATGATGTCAGAAGAACATACTCCAGTGGCATTGAGAGAAGAATTATAACTGCTAAACTTAGCCTGAGGGCATGGTAATAGGTTCAGCCTCCAATTTGGGTCTTTTTTGTCCAAATAAGTTGAACCAACACAACAGCAGAAGGCTCCACTGTCCAAGAGTAACTTAGAAGGGGAACCTTGGATCAAACCAGTATTTTAGCATGTCTTTCCAGAAGTGTAAATTTTACCAGCAGAAGGTTTCAGAGTCAAGGCCTTAGCCTCAGAGAGATGGAGAATCTTCATGTTAGAATTCGATTTTTGAGGTAAGTTGGAATCCTCATTAACAGAGTTTATGTCCAAGGAGGACTCTATACTTCCTTCAATAACATTGATGGGGTTAGTGATCATTAAATCACACTCAGAGAGTGATCCATCAGTATCATCAAGTTGGAGGTCAGGATGGTCTTCCTCTTCTCCTTCAATAGGATTAATTCTTCTCCTGGGCTGAGGACAGTCAGGTCTAACATGTCCTGTTTGGTTGCAGTTCCAACATATTTTTTCCTTGGAAGCTGAAGCCTTCTTGATTTCCAAGGTGGTTAGATTAGCAGCAGAGGAATCTTTATTTTTGGAAGTTTATTCTTCTATACTCCTAGTATTTTGTTCCCTGGGGAGTCTGTTAATTCTTTTTTCAAGACCATTCATTTCAATGGTTTCTTCCAATATACCTATCAAGGTAGAGAGATCAGAGTTCATGGGCATTCTGCACCTTACACTATGGTTTATTTGTCTGGGACAAAAGTTGAGAAGTCTCTCATTGACCTCTTCCTTATCAGCTTCAGGGTAGAAACAGTATAACCTCCTTTTCTGGTCTAAACACCACTTATCAGGTTTGTCCTTGGATGGATCAAACTTGTAGGTTTCAGAAGTTTTCATCATCTTTCTTTTTAAAATCCTGGTAACAAATTGTTCTCTGATCAATTCCTTCCAAGAATTCCAGGGTAAAGATCCCACTTCTTCCCTCTTATTGATGAACCAATCAAGAGCCACTCCCTCAAAAAGCCTGGGTACCCTCACCAGAGATATTGCATCATGGAGTTCATAAGAAGCAAGAGTGTAATAGATGAAATTAATAAAACTGACATGGTTAAAATCTCCTTTTCTGGAGAATTTAGGCCATTCAGTGATGGGAGGAAGTAAATTCAAAGCTTGCTCTATTTCTGGTGTAGGGCTTGTTCTAAAAGGTTCATTCCTAGTTATTCTGGTTCTAGGAGGAATACTAAGAGTACTAGTGAACCTGGAAGGTCTAGCTTCTTCCAAGTCAGTGGCTGGAGGGTTACTGAAATTGAAATTAATATCTCTGAGACCATTCTTAATCATACCTAACTCCAAGTCAACTTGTTGTTTAATAAATCAATTTTGTTAATAAAATCAGTTGAATAAGTAGGAATAGTTTTCCTAACTTCTTCCTTAATTTGATTCATAGTTACAATAATGTCTTCCTGAAGGATTGATTGTTTTTAATCAATATGCTTCATCAGATCCAATTTACTAGATTTGATAATGTCCTTGATTTGTTGTGTTTCCAACTAATCAATCCTCATAGTCTGGGATTGGGTGTCAATAACTCTGAAAACACTCTGACTCAACTTGTCCAATTTTTCATAAACTTTGTCAAAGAACTTGCTAATAATGGTAAAATTTTGAGACACATTTACAGAAAAGATGGTAAGGGCTTCTACATCTAATTGTGGTACACCTTTTTCCACTTCTGGGCTAGAGAGATTATGTTGCCCCAATCCTTTGGGTTCTTTAACTTCTGATGGGCTGAGGACCTCTTCTTTTTGGGGTCATTTCCCTTTAAGGAAACTAATTGATCCCAAGGATTTCAACTCTGCAGGTAGCCTTCTACTTCTTTCTTTGGGATCAAATTTTGCAGAGAAATCTGAGATTTCTTTGCCAGAGAGATAGCTTTTCTCATACCTGGCTGATCCCCCTGGTTCTGATCCAACTTGAATTGTTCCCAGTAGCTCATGTGATCTTTCACTAACACTTTGACATTTTCCTCCTTGGTGGAGTCCAGCTGGTGTGGCGTAGGAAAGACCTGTACCCTCCTGGGATAATACGTTGGGCAATGGCTGTATTTTCAACGGTGTGTTGGTTGAGTTGGCGGCCGCGGTCCTTGCCATTGTCATCCCGCGTGACACTATGTTCATGGGTTTGAGCCCCTTCATTGCGCTTGTGACTGGAGTCCTTGCGCACACGGGTTCCTCCGGGAAAAGATCCATAGGATGGCGCTCTGTGGGTTTTTTTCAATTTTATTTAAGTTTTATAGTTTTTAGACTATTAATAATGCATATGTCAGTTTATTAAATATTCCAGCTAACCCTAGCTAGGTTGTAGCTATCTTGAGCCATACCTTGTTTTTAGATTTGTCACGACTGATCCAGGCGCAGGTATCAGTCAATTCAGATGCGCGCAGGGTAGGATCCGCTCCATGCGTTGCAAAATTAGCTGCGCGCGTGACGTCTGTACGCGGGAATGTGTAGCTACAAGTACGCAGGGTTGTGTAAGGATGCAGGGCTACGCGCAGGAATTGTGACATAACTCATTTTGGTGTGTAGCTCCTAAAATATAAAAAAAACTCCAATTCTGAGTGAAATTGAGTTGTAAAACCTATACGTGACAAGAAATGTGAAACATTGAAATGACTAGAAAGTGCCATATTGGTGTTGTGGCTTTTGGTCCCTTTTTTATTTAATTATTTAAAAATAGAAGGAGTTGGATTTACAGGGTGAGGTCAGTAAGTGACCCTACCTAATTTTGGATAAGGGATCCATTTCTGAAATAATATTTGTAGATTTCTCACTCCTCCTTCATTCAAATTTACTTTTCTGATTTAATTGTTTCTATCATATTTCTTTTGTTACTTTGACAGGTTTCTCTGTACATAGTAGCAAGCTGACAGCACTACACAGCAACATATTCAGTAAGGATCATGTGGTACCCAAACAACCACCAGTACTACCCACCTAAGAACTTCACAGCACTATATGCAAGGCTGTGCATGCATCAAACCCATGTACAACCTTTTATGAACCAGCAGAAATGCATCATGTCATTTATAGCCTTTTCCAAACCAGAACAAATGCCTCATGTAACTGCAGAAACTTTTTTCAACCAGCAGAAATATCTCATGTAACTGTATTTCAATATTACTAACCAGAACAGGGAGACCCCCAGGGGAAGCCTTGATCACTCCCTGGGGGTAGAATTTTCCTATTTAAGGAGGGCCTCTCAGCCCTATTTAGGTTTTATCCCCCATCACCCTCCCCCAACAAGCATCACCATTAACTCACTCATTGACCCATCCCACCACCACTATCATCAACATCCATCCATCCATAACCAAATCATCTGTATTATCTACTAAGATAGATATTATCAGTGAACCAATTATAAAGAAACAGTCAATAAGAAACCAGATTATAACCCAGCTTTGACCAATAAAGCCATCCAATCAAGTGCTTGAATAAGTTTTATGCTGTGAATTGATTATTCAACACCAAATTAAAGAGGAGCCACTCATCAGTCAAGGAATAAACCTTGAAAAGGAAGAGGGCACAGAAAAAGCATCTGCCAGCCTTTCCCCTACCCAGACCCCTGTGGGTAAACCAACATTGGGTCCTCTCCTGAAACATCCCCTTGATACACCCTTTAACCCTTTTAACTTGGAATTTTGGTTGATATCAGACATATCTAATCAGCCACTGACTAACAACACAAAAAATAAGTGGCATTATTAAACAAAAATACAAATAAAAATTAAATAATTAATCTAGGTCTGATCTGAGACCTATTTTAATTTTCAAAAAACCAGAAATTAATTCAAATAAATTATTGTGCAGAAGTACAGTAGACTAGAAGGGCAGGAAATTAAAAAAAATTTTACTACTTCTCTAAATGAGCATAAGTAACACTAAATTTCAAAGACTTCCAGAAAGCTATCTGCTAAATTAAAACCCAATATCAAAGGATTCTCTACAACATGCTCTGATGGGATATCAATTAGCTTTGATGTGCTTCAACAGGGATCAATTGTTTTTGAAATGCTTTGAAAGGACCTTAATTAGTTTCAAAATTTGTTGACAGGGCTCAATCTGCTTGGATGTGCTTTGATTGGACCCCAATTAGCTTTGATGTGCTTTGACAGAGCTCAATGTGCTTCAACAGGACCTAAATTAGCTTTTACATGATTTGAAGGGGCTCAATCTGCTTTGAAGTGCTTTGATGGGACCTCAGTTAGCTTTGATGTGATTTGACAGGGATCAATATGCTTTGAGGTTCTTTGAAAGGAACTCAATAAACTTTGAAATGCTTTAATTGGGCTCAAACTGCTTTGAAATGCTTTTACAGGACCTAAATTAGCTTCGAAATGCTTTGAAAGGGCTAAATATGCTGTGAAATGCTTTGAAAAGAACTCAATTAGCTTAGAACTGCTTTGATGCAGCTCAACCTACTTCAAATATACTTCATTTTGGTTATGTCATTCTTCAAATTTTCTCGGGTTACTTCTTTTGGTTCATTTCCCTTCTCTGAAATATTTGGAAACCATGCCAGCACAATGTTCAAAAAATTACTTTATTTCAATTGCACCTATCATCAGAGAAGCAAGAGGCCAAGGTTTTGTCATCAATATCTAAAACCAGGACCAGTCCACTCCTCAAGCACTCATGCATGTGGGAGGACTCCTCCAAAATTCCAATGCAAGAAAGATCCACTGCCATGGACACCGGTATCCTTCCTCAAGCTCCTCATAGAGCTTCTTTTCCTCCTGTCCCACCTGAAGTTAGTTGTATCAACAATTGTGTAATTGGTCAATTTCCCCAAGCATGATTTAGATTAGATTCTACAGCTTATGATCCCAGAATCATTCCTGTTCTGGAAGATGAGAGAAAGGAAGACATTGAGCAATCAGGATTTGAAAAAAGGATCCTTAGTAATCTCAATTCACCAAATATGGAAACTGAAGAAGTATTCCCACCTTCAACTTCTGCTGCAATCCCTACCCAACCTCAGCTTCAAACATCTGCTGTGGACCCAAGTCTCTTAGCCCTACACCAGACCTTGGCTTCTGCTGTGGAAAGAATTTCTCAACCTAAATCAATCAGTACTTCTTACCCTGGAAGCTTCAAGTCTCCTTCCATGAATGCTCTGGATAGGTTTGAAGGGAAAAATCCCCAAAAGCCTTGACCATTCCCATAAGCTTGTGAACTAATTTTTTCAATTGATAGAGGAAATTTTACTGTGGTCAAGAAGAAATTAATCTTTGAAGCTTCCTATCTCTCTGGAAGTTCAGATTGATTTATCCAACCCTATCTGGTGAACTTGAAGATGAAGGACTCTGGCTATGCTTCAACCAACATCACTGAATTTTGATCAATTATGACCAAAGTCTCTGGATGGGTTTATAGAGCCTTTTACTTTCATTTTTGACAAATCCTTCCTTCATGCCTTCTGGACCAAGTATAAGGATACAATGGCTCTCAAGGAAATTTCCGGTAGTTTATTGATATAGTTTTAGAATATTGTAAAAGCTATCATGAAAGTTTAAAAGAAAGAATTTCTCTACTTAATCATTCTCAACCCCACAGTTCTTTCAAATCTAAATCTACCTCTGATAAACCTGACAAGGTTAAAATTGAGGGTGGGGAGCATTACCAGTTACCAGATAATCCAACTTCAAATATTTCATTTACCAGAACTTCTTTGGACCTTTCTCCAGATGGAAAAATCAAGGCAGGTGAAAAGGTAAGAAGAGAGAGGGAACACTTATGCTTATAGTGTAGGGTTAAACACAAGACAGAAGAATTTAAAAATAAAAATTTCAAATTGTCTTCTTCTTCTCCTAATCCAGGACCTTCCATTGCTACTCCAAAGCCAAACCAAGATTAGGCTCACCCCTTATTCTGCTTTTTAAATTCTTATCTATATTGTTTTTTTGATTCAGGTGCAACTCAATCTTGTATGGTGAATTCTATTGTTCAAAAGTATCTATCCCTTATAGCCCCTTCCTCTGGGCAAACATATTCATCTTTGAAATCTCAGATCAGTGAATCAACTTACCAAATCATTCCACTGCCTTTAGTTCCTATCTTTTAATGGGAAATCCTTCTATTAAATTCACTATTCCCTGAAAAAATCATCCTTGGAATTGAATCCCTTCACCAATTAAATACAGAGGCAAACTGGAATATGTGGCTGATCACCTCAAGACACAAACTAACCACTGAATGTTCATCCAATCTTGTTTAAATAAACCTGGATACACTTCCTACATCTGTCCTTACCTCAACTATGCCTTTGTCAACGCAGTAAAAAGCAATATCCCTTTCTTCAAAACTTTTTTCAGTTCCACCAACACAACATCCATATCCCTTTTATCTTAACACTCTTTCAACTTGCTTAGATATTCATTGATCTTTTATTTTTCACATGAGGAAAATATACTGAATTCATCTTTGTATATCATGCAATTGGTTACTTATTCTCATGTTTCTGTTTTTTACTGATGAAGTTCCTGAAGAATAAGAAACCATTTTAAAGAAAGTTACTTCTGATTACCATTCATTCCTAGTTGTTTTTCTCACAGTTTAAGGCAGACCAACTCTCTTCAAACTCATTTACAACCACAATATTGGACTGGAAGGCCTCCAACCTCCAGTTTGGCTTGTGTATTCAATAACTCAAAATGAAAATGCAACCCTACAAGCCTGCATAATAGAGAATTCAGATACAGGTTTCATCCAGCCCCAGAGTTTCAAGCACTGGAGCACCTGTCCTTTTCTGTCAAGAAGAAGGATAGTGGTTTACAATCATGGGTTGTTTTTTGCAAAGCTGATGCTTTTATAAAGGAAAAACTTTACTCAGTTCCTCAAGTGACTTTAACTGACTGCCTTTTTAGGTTCTACCACCCTCACCAAAATTTATCTCAGGGTAACTACCTCTTAAGCATCTCATTCCTTTGGATTTAATAACTGATCTTCATTCTCTAATACCATTTCCATATCTTCCAAAGATCTTTCCAGAAAATAATGGTATTATGTGGAACTCCTATCTTACTTAAATTAACTTAAAGGCCTTGGAGATTCTTTTTTGAATGCACCAGACCTCAACTTGTATCCAGATGGGCGGATGCTTAAAATCAACAGAACCCTGATTGATTTGGAAATTATAAACTTTTTTAACCTCTATTTGAAAATTCTTGAAGCAAAATTGAGTGAATTGAAATCAAATCAAGAATCATACAAGTTTCTCAAAGAAAATTTTAAAAAGTTTGAAGAAAGGGGAGAAAGTAACTTGAAATTCTCTAGATTCTTACCGTTGCTTACTCCTGTTGATGGTGAAAGTGGGTTCACCCAAAATTATGACCAAATAAAGCTAGAAATTATCCATCAATTAACCAAACTCCTTTGATCAATTTCAAAACAGCCTTTGGATACGTATAGAAACTATCCTGACCTTAATAGAAAATGAATGCAAAAATGTGTAAATCCTGGAAAATAAAGTATGACTATCTGAAAATAAGATAACTACTGACAGAAATTCCAAGATAGCTCTTTGAGAATTGGTTGTGAATTTTTTCTTATTTTGGAAAAAATTAGGTGCTCATTCTTCCAAATACAAAATCCTGATCAACTAATCCATTCAACCATTTTCCAATCTCACCAAATACCTTCTGGGAGCCAAGATGAAACTTTAAATAAACTGGACTTCCTCTTTCCATCAATTCAATTCAATCCATCCTTTCAAACCCAATTTATAATATAATTATTTTCCCAATCCAAATTCCAATCACCATCAATTCCCAACCACAACTAAACCCATTTATCTTTCATCAAAAGAAAATCCATAAAAATATTCCATAATCATAAAAAATCAACTTCTTCCAATCAGTCACTTCCAAAATAAAATCAAAGAATAAAATAGAATAAAAATAAAAATAAGAAATAAAATATTTTACTCCCTATCACAGACTTTCTAGATAACCCAGAATATTCCATCTTACATATCACATCAAAAAAATCCCAAAATCAAAAATATCCTTGAGTACATATATCAATTCCCTTTCAATCTGTTATCTCCCTTCTTCCTTCAAATCATAAATTTTCAAATCAGGCAACATCAACTTGTTTTTATCTTCAATTTTTCACTCCAAAAATCTCTGGAAAACCTCAAACTTCCCTTCTGGATCTTAAAAACCACCAGCACCTGGGCCATCTTTCAAAAAATCAGAACTTTCCAATAAAACTCAGCCCAACCTCTTATACCTCCTTCTCAAACACTTCCAAATTCTTCAATCCTCTTCCCAATCCACCCCTTTCCCTGTTACTTTAACTTCCAAAAATTCCTATTCTATTTCTTCATTCTTCCTTCTCCATTTCCTTTCTTATAAATTCTTCCTTCTATTAATTTTTCTCCAATTCCATATTCCTCTTCCAAGCTCTCCAGGAGAACTTTCATCAATATCCTAGTCCAATAAATAATCCTTATCAATACCACTTCAATACTTCAAACTTTCAAACTTCAAATGGTGAGCCTCAAAAGCCAAACCTTGAGCTTCAAACTTCAAATCTGAAACCTCAGGCTCCAAATTTCAAACTTGAAAAATCATTCTTCAAACTTCAAACTCTGAAATTTAACTTTGAAACTTTTGATTCCCATTCCAATTGTCAGACTTCTAGCACCAACACCTGCACAAGCCTTCACCCGTTGTGGTAGACCAAACCTGTCCTATAGCAATCAGACTCACTTCTTTACTATAAAAAGAGCTCAAAACCTCAAGTAAACCTCATAAATGAATTCTAAATCCAAAATAACCTATAGTCACTCACCCAAAGTACCACCCTGCCTCTCATGGATTAGAAGATACATCCCAAGAAACCTTTGACTGTGGAAAACTCATACGCAACCAGGTGTCAAATCTCTGTCGAAGACATAAAAATACCTTGAAAACCCTCAAGTACATACTAGTGGAAGCTTACCCTCAAAATCAGGACCATACAGCAACCCTGTCACCTCAGCCAGAATACAGAAATACAGGTGCAGGAGGCAGTTAAACAAGTCAGATCCTATAACCTCACCCAGAATATAGCAATACAGATCTAGGAGGCATTCAAAAAATTCTAGAGCCAGTTACCCCATTAGAATACAGAAATACAGATTCAGGAGGCAGTGCAACCAGTCCAGATCCAGTCAACTCACCCAGAATACAGAAATACAGATGCAAGAGGAAGCGCAATCAGTCAGATCCTGTCACCTCAGCCAGGATACAGCAATACAGATAAAGGAGGCAGTGCAGCATGTCAGATATGGTCACCTGAACAAAACCAGCATGCAAATACACATACAAGAGGCTGTGCAGAAGTATACAGGAGCAATATAGGCAGGAGGAAGTCAAACCAGTCTTAAGAAGAAGCAAAAAAACCTACAGAAAATACACAAACAAAATTCTGTGAAGAAGTAATACAGGAACAATATAAATACAGGAGGCTGTGCAGAAGGATACAGGGGCAATATATATTCAGGAGGAAGTGGGACCAGTCTTAACCAGAACCAAAAAAACCACCAGTATTGCACAGCAATACATGTAGGTAGAATCAAGTAGAACTGAACAAACTACCAGTAAAGAACAGAAATATATTTTATCTCCACTACACAGCAATTTATGAAAGGCTGTGCATGCATGAAAGCCCTGTAAAAGCTTATTCCAACCAGTAGAAATGCCTCATTTAACTGTACAACCTTTTCCAACCAGCTGAAATGCCTCATGCAACTTTATCTCACTGTTAATCACAAGAACAGGGAGAACCCTCAGGGGAAGCCCTGAGCACCCCCTGAGCCGGATTTGTCTATTTAAGGAGGGCCTCTCTGCCCTATCCAAGTTGTATCATCATTGACCCATCATTACCACCCCAGCTCCCCCAATCTATTGGTACCCATCTGTGGTACCTACCCAGATAAAATATTATGAGTGAACCAATTATAAGGAAACAAGAAATCAGAGATCAAGTTATAACCCACCCAACAGGTACTTGAAGAAGGTTTCTTCTCTGACCTAAAAATGCAGCACCAAATTCAACAAGAAACAACAATCAACCAATAAATAAACCTTCCAAAGAAAGAGAGAAAAACAAAAAGCAACTACCAACCTTTCCTCTACCCAGCGCCCTGTGGGTAAACCCATCCTTGGGTACTCTCCTAAACCACCCCTTTGATAAAAACTTTAAACCTTTAATGTTGGGATATTGGTTATGATCAAATATATCTGATAAACCACTAACCAATAATCCAATAAATCTGGTCAATTCTTCAGCATATCCTACCAATAAACAGTTCATAATTGATCTAGGTCTGATCTTAGACCTATTTTAAGTCTCAAAGCAACCAGCCATTAATTTAAATAAATTATTGTGCAGACTTACTATAGTACTAGAAGGGCGGGAAATTCAAAACCACTTGTTGTTTTACTAATACTCTAAAGGAGCAGAAGTATACTGAATTCCCCTTCAAGGACTGCCAGCAAGCCATTTGCTACTTTATTTATATAATCCCACAGGAGTCTCTACACCGTTTGAAGTTAACCAACCTTGCTTCCAAGCCTCCCAGCTTTTAATCAGAAATTAAAACAGAACTCAATTCTCAATCCTGGTACTATCACAACCACATTGTTGAAACTCCTTCAACTAGAACAATACAAATTTTCATCAGCTTTGCTCTCAGTTCAAACTCAAATTCACTAAATCCTTAAACTTCTGCTGGTTAGTAACCCTTCATATCTTGCAGTCTCCATCTTCTCCACCAGGTTAGCCCTCTCCCTTTATGTTATAATCTCTATTTCCATTTAAGCCTTACCACTGTTTCATGTCATTCAGTTAAACTTCCCTGGATATCTCCTTCTCTCTATGGCTTGGGACATCCTCTATCTCTCCTCAAACTAGTTTTTATTTGAGTTATTACATATTACATACTGAGTATATGCCTAGTACCTACTCAACACTGTCTGTTCAGCCCTCAATCCCAGGACTCCAGATCAGTAAATTTCAAAACTTCCTGGACAGGCCCATCACCCAATCAGTCAACTACAGCCCTCAGCCCAATCAGTCAGCAGATAATACCATGGTAAATGCAACCTGCATCACCAGCCATCAACCCCTCAAGGACTCCTTCTCAGCTCTTGCATATACCTGCCTTTCCTTCCTCCTGGACTAATTCACCCCAAGGAATTAGTATACTCTGAATTTTGAAAAAACTGTCCTGAATTTTTGAAATGCATTTCTGGATTGGGTGGCTACTGAAAAATTAGGACAGTAATGGGCAAAAACTAGATGCAAAAGGTTAATAATACTTTCAAATGATTTCCTCCAACAGTTTCCCTGTTTTGGGTTTCCTGTCTGGGTTTTTCTCAAACCAGAAAAGAGGGAAAGCAAGGTATTCCACTCCCTTCACTCACCAACCACATTTAAGGAGACACCAAAGGATCAATAGTAAGTACTTGAGTTGTACGTATCCATTCAGAGATATTGGGCTGAAGGGTGAAAAAAGGAGAACCACCTTGGAGATATTGGGATGAAGAGTGAAACAAGGATAACCAGCTTGGAGCTTTCCAAGGACTCAATTGAAGCCAATTTTTTAATCAATTATATTCTTCCAGATGGGAAGTGTGACCAATAAGGAATGAGGATTGCAGATCAGCAAGGATGAACCAAGCTCAGCCAAAAGATCTTCTTGTAACAAGTTCCTCAAAGCCATCCCCTCCTAGAAAATTTTGGTGTGTTTTTTTTTTTTTAAGTTTGCTTCTTGATTGATTGATCAATCACAACACACACTAAAGCCCTTTCAAGTAACCTAAAAAAATCAAATAATTATCTGATAAGTAATAAGAAAGGCCAAGGTTAGAACCCTGACCCCAAAGTGAATAGTTTTGTTTTATTTTTCTTTTTTATGTACTTTTATACTCATTCATTTATTTATAAAACAAACTTATTTATTGATTATTATTTTGGTTTGAAATCTTTAATATGTTTTCTTTTCAAGTCTGCAATTTCATTTTTTTTCACATTTTTACAAGAAGATTTTGGGTCAAAAAAATTTTGTCTGCCAAAATTAAAATGCAGAAAAATCAATTGAAAACTTAGGAAAAGTGAAAGAAAGAAGTGGAAAATTAATCCTGAATGACCAACCACGTTTGATTAAATTCAGGACAAAAAATAAAACTTAGGAAAAAATAGAGATAAAATAGGACAAAAAAATGTTAGGATAGGAAGAAAAAAGGAGTGGACACAATTTTCAAAAATTAAGGACAGTTTATTTGAAATGAATAGTACTCATTCTTAGTGGTTAGTGCCTCATCCAGTGGATGTCATCCCAGAACAAGCAACCTTCACCCAGCCTGCTTAGCTCATATAACATTGTCCTTTCCTGGTTTTACTCTTACAGGATTTGAAAAATCCTTCTTCAACACCTCATTCTTCAACAAAATCTTCCTGGAATGCTCTTCCCATCCTTTGTTACCCTCCTCTCATCTAATTCATTGTAATCCAAATAAATCATGATTGATTTCTATGAGTAGTAGGTCATGAGACTTCAGCCCCTTGAATGCCAGGGTAAGTTGTTGTTGGAATAGAAATTTTGAAGAAATTTCAGTGGAAATTTGAGAACCATTAAAAAGAGACAACAAGATGGAAGGTAAGAGAGAAAAGCACTCACCAGTAAAAGCATCTGTAGATTGCAAAGGATTGTCTTCTCCAGAACTGTGCTTTTCCCCTTGGAAGAAAAATAAGCACAATTTCCTTGGAAAGCAATTGTATTTCACCAAGAAATACTAAAAAGACCAATCAGGAAGCATCTTCTACAGACTCAGATGTTTCCATAAATAGACTGGTGTTTTTTTTACCTACTTTAAAACATTATTGTATCATCATCTCATCTCATTTTTGTATATAGTTTACTCTCATTTTTATTTTTGTAAACATTTTAATCCAAATCAATTACTTTATCATATTATCAGTACCACTCACAACCAAACTAAGAACCTGAAATATAAAACACACACCTTGAAATAGATAGATCCAATAAAAGACAAGTAGTTCTCAGCAAGAACAACTATTTGACTTGGGTCACACTCATGGAAGCCAAACTTTTCCCAATTGATGACTGGAATTAAATTATTGCATTAGATAACGTGGTGAACAAGGAGATGAAAGGGAACTCTTACTGTCTCCTCATGTATTTTCTTGATGAAAGAATTGTTGATTTTGTCAGAAATAAGATAACCATGAAAAAGAGGGGTGATGGATGGGCCCTCTGGAATATTGTGAAGGAAATATTTTTCAGAAGGGGAATTCAAGCCCAAGAGATAGCTATGGATCAATTTTTGCAATTTCAATTCAAAATTAATGATCAGTGGATCAGAGACTTATGGGCCAACAAAAATAGAGCTTAATGTTACCTCATTCAAAAATGCACTTGTATCTAGCATTGAAATCCAAACTTTTCCAAATAAGTTCAAGCTGTTAATTTGTTTGCTACTCAAGGCAACCACTATGCATTAATCAAAGGAATAATTGCAAGCATCAAGAAAAACAAGGCAATGTTTAGCAATGGATCAAATGAAGTCAAGGAGGAGTTTGCAATGCAAGCCAAAGGGAATTTTAATTTCAACTGCCACAACTGTGGGAAACCTGGACACATGAAAAAAGATTTCCAACTAGAGGAGAGGAAAAATTTCCAACAAAAAATGGGAGATAAGTCATATAGTGCCATGTCAGCCAATACTATTGAATTTTTAGAAACATTTCAGGATTCAATTGCACTCACTTGTAACTAAACAAGTAAATCAATCTTAATTGAATCAGGTGCTTTGGAACACATGCTCTCTGAAAGAGAGGTTTTCAAAAATTTTGAAGAAGCAATGGGATAAGTAATACTTGGTGATGGGGGGAAAGGTATTGAATTCAAAGGAAAAGGAGATGTTGAACTTAGAATTAATGGAGGAAAAGTGAAATTTGAAGGGGCTTTGTATGTACCAGGAATTACTTAAAAACTTCTATTCTTGGTCAAGATTTGGAAAAGTGGCAGGCAACTTGTTGACCACTACAATGAGAAGCTCAGATTCAAAAGGTAAGTGATGTAGTCTTTGGAGGAAACATCATTAAAGACCTACTTTTTGTAGAAGAAACAAGACACCCAGTAGCCCAAGTAACTGCACATGAATGATTAGGGCATAGTGGGAGATCAGACTGCTGTAAGGCGTGTATAGAACGCAAGATGCCCAGACTAACATTCAAACACCAGATTGAGCAGGCAAAAAGGGTTTTGGAGGAAATCTTGGTTTACTTGATGGGACAAATTACCCCAAATCATGAGGAGGATCTAAGTATATTCTTGTTGTTGTGGACAGTGCAACTTGGTTTGTGTGGACTTCCTTTTTAAATTCAAAGGACAAAGCACTTGAAAAGATCCAATGATTGATACAAATTGCCAAGAATCAATTAGAGAAAAATTTTAAAACGATAATCAGCAGCGGAAGGGGAGAATTTTTAAGTAAACACTTGAAAGAATGGTGTAGCTCTTGAGGAATAGAAACTGTTTTTACCACTCTGTATGACCCTCAACACAATGGTATTTCCAAAAGGATAAATTGGAAATTGATAGAGAAAGCTGGAGTTCTCAGAATTGAATTGGGCTTTCCAAAGGAATGTTGGGCAGAATTTGTATTGGTAGCCACCAAAATACAAAACCAGACTAATGAGATAAGGGGGGAAACTTTTCAAAGGCTATTTTTTCAATAGTTACCCAACTTGAATTGTCAGCTTGCTACTATATACAGAGCAAAACTGTCAAATAGTAACACAAAATATGAAAAATAAGAATACCTAAATTAAAAATATAAGGAGTGAGAAATCCATAAATATTATTACAGGAATGGATTCCTCACCCAAAATGAGGTAGGGTCACTCACTGACCCCACCCTTGAATTCCAAGTTCTTACATTTTTAAAATAATTAAAAGGAAAAGTACTAAAAATTACGACACCTGTATGGCACTTTTGGTCCATTCTAACATTTCACACATTTTGGCACGTATAGGGTTTACACCTAAAATTCACTCAGAATTGAGTTGTTGTGTATACTTTAGGAGTTACACGCGGAAATGTGTTATGTCACAATTCCCGTGCGCAGCCCCGCATCATTACATAACCCTACGTACTAGCAGCAGCAGGATCCCGCGTACTAGAGACCCGCGCGCAGCTGATTCTGCCACACACGCAGCGGATCCTACCCCGCGCACATCTGTACTACTGATCCCTGCGCCTGGATCAGTCGTGACTAATCTAACAACCAGGTACCGCTCAGAAGAGCTACAACCTAGTTAGGGTTGCCTAGCATATGTAACAAACGGACATATTCATTACTAATAATCTAAAAAGATCAAAACTTAAATGAAAATTAAGTTTTAAACATTTTTTTATTATAAATCAAAGATCAAGGACTACCACTTAAACCCCAGATCTTGATCTTTGAAGACCACGAAACACTATAAGAAGTGATCATAAAAATTATTAAAAATTATCTAAATGATCAGGAAATGACGGAAAAAACAGTAAAAAGTCACATCTGCACGCTTTACAGCAATATCAGTATTACAAATGAAGGATGAGTACAGAATGATCAAATTTAAGCCATAACAAATTAACAGATCCTGTGGCTAAATTAGTACAGAAATCCAGCAGATCTAAGGACAGCTGATTGAAAGCACCAAGTAGACGTGCTAATCATGCCCTGACTGGCTTGTCAGCCTCAGCCCACAAGCAGAAACCTCTCTACGTGCCCTGAGAAAAACCAAAATCACCGCAAAAAGGTATTTATACAGACCTCTTTGGATCTAATCAGTTAATCAGTTTACCAGGAATTATTTATTATCAATCAGAAACTGTGTCATTGTTAATCAAGTGCTTATATGAAGATAAGAAAGTGATTTATGACTTAGTCTGCAGTATTATTATTTTACCTTTATAACCAATCAACCATTGAAGTTTAGTCTAGCAATCTACCCCATCTGCTCTGAAACCCTTCCAATTATTCCAGGATTTTCGTGGTAAAAGTGCTCAGAGTGAGTGTTAACCTTCCTGTCTAGGCCGCTTGTGATGTTAAGCTTGGCCATCAGTGGAATAAGTCCTTTCTGAGGCACCCATATTTATTCCAAGGTTCTTAAAAACTGCCTAAGAAGGCCCCTTGAAAAGAGGTTGCTAGTCTGTAAAGATCCCCAGTAGTATAATACTGTGGCCCCTCTTTTATATTATATTGAAAACAATTTACTACCAAACCAATTAAACCTTGCAACAGCTCTTATTTGAGCTTCTAAGCGTTTATTATGGGAATAATAATTATTATTATCATTCCAGCACTTTTATCACTCTCTGTAGCTAAAGGACTGCAAGGTTCGGTATCAGAGAGCTGACAACTGGGGTTTTGGCTGGGAAATATCCTTAAATAATTCATTTTTAATTATTTATTCCTTGGACCAGTCTATTTATTTTTCAAAATAAGTTAACATACTTATAACATATATTTTTGATCATTTGTTTCTCTAGTGGATCTTAAGACCAACGGAGAATTGATCAATTATTATTTGTACCTTCTTAAAAAGAAAAGAGAAAAAAAACTCCGTAACTTTGTCCCTTTTATTATAACTCCTGAGAAACAACAGGAGAAATTGCTTTATTATAAGCAGCAGGTTATAAAAGACAAAGAACTCAAGCTTGAAAGAATTATCAATTTCAATTCTTTATTAAGGCAACATAAGGAGTGGAAGATTTATCAAAGGAAGCTTTATATTTATAAATTAAATAATCCTGAAGATAAAGAAAAACCCAAAAATAACAAAGGTGATTATTTTTTCTAAAAATCACCTTATCACGTAAAAATACAAAAATATATTAAACTTATATTTTTTTTATCCATCTCAGTGGATTTTTTTTTGGTGATCTCATTGACCAAGACCTCCTAGAGGATGTCCCAGACAGTGTAACATTGGATTTACCCTTGGATTTCTCCCAGGATCTGATTGGGACTCACTCAGACCCCGTTGGAATACCTTCCAAGAATAGTTGTGATCCCAACCAAGTGTTGGTACCGTTGAATTTAAATCAAAGTAAGTTGAAATACCTATAAAAAAATTATTAAAAATATAAAACACATGAAAAATATTTTTTTATAAATTTAAAGTATTTTTTCAAAGTTTTGACAAAAGACTTACATATTTTTTTTGGTACTATGTATCAAAACAGGCGCAACACCCGTGCAACTGGTAGAGCCCCTTCATATGGATCTCTGCTTGGAGGAAACCGTACGCACAAGGACTCCAGTTGCAAACGCAATGAAGGGACTCGAACCCGTGACCATAGCGTCATGCGGGACGACAACAGCAATAACCACGGCTGCCAACTTGACCAACAGACCGTTGGAGAGCCCTCTGTCACCCACCAGGTTATCCCAGGAGGGTACAGGTCCTCCTACGCCACCCCAGCTGGACTCAACCAAGGTGGAAAGAGTCAAAGTATTAGTGAAAGAGCACGTGAGTTATTGGGAACAATTCAGGTTGGCTCAGACCCAGGAGGATCAACCATGTATGAGAAAAGCCATTTCTCAGGCAAACAAATCTCAGATTTTTCTGCAAAGGTTGATCCCAAAGAAAGAAGTAGAAGGCTACGTGCAGAACTGGAATCCTTGGGATCAGTTAGCTTCCTTAAAGGGAAAGTACCCCAAAATGAGGAGGTCCTCAGCCCATAAGAAGTTAAGGAACCCAAAGGATTGGGACAACATAATATCCTTAGCCCAGAAGTGGAAAAAGGTGTACCACAATTAGATGTAGAAGCTCTTAATAGCTTTTCTGTAAATGTGTCTCACAATTTTACTATTATTAGCCAATGCTTTGACAAAGTTTATAGCCAATTGGACAAATTAATTTCAAGTATTTTTAGAGTGATTGAAACTCAGTCTCAGATTATGAGAATTGATGAGTTGGAAATACAACAAATCAAGGATAGTATAAGAGCTAGTAAGTTTGACCTGATGAAACATATTGATGACAACCAATCAATCATTCAGGAAGATATTCTTGCAACCATAGACCAACTCAAGGAAGAAGTTAAGAAAACTAGTCCTACTCCTTCAGCTCATCTGACTAAAAAAATTGACTTATTAAGCAACAAACTTGATTTAGAGTTAGGTATTATTAAGAATGATCTCAGAGATCTTAAGATCAACTCCACTAACTCTCCAGTCATTGACCTAGATGAAACTAGACCTGGAAGGTTCACCAGTACTCCTAGTGTTCCTCCCAGTACCAGGATAACTAGTAATGAGTCTTTCAGACCCAGTCCTACTCCGGAAATGGAGAAGGTTTTGAAGCTACTTCCTCCCATCACTGAATGGCCTAAATTCTCCAGAGAAGAAGAATACAACCATGTCAGTTTCATTAAGTTTATTGACTATACTCTTTCTTCCTATGAGCTCCGTGATGCAATGGCTGTGGTAAGATTGCCCAGATTGTTTGAAGGCGTAGCTCTTGATTGTTTTATCAATAAAAGAGAAGAAGTTGGATCTTTATCCTGGAATTCTTGGAAAGAATTGATCAAAGTGCAGTTTGGTACGTTGATTTGGAAAAGAAAGATGATGAAAACTTTTGAAACTTCCCAGTTTGATCCGTCCAAGGACAAACCTCATCAGTGGTGCTTAGACCAGAAAAAGAGGTTGGACTGTTTCTACCCTGATGCTGATAAAGAAGAAGTCAATGAAAGGCTCCTCAACTTATGTACCGGACAAATCAACCGCAGTGTAAGATGTAGAATGCCCATGGATTCAGATCTTTCCACCTTAATAGGTGTATTGGAAGAAACTATTGATATGAATGGTCTTGACAAAAGGGTCAATAGACCTCCAAGGGAAAAAAAACTAGGAACAGGGAAGAATATACCGCCAAAACTAAGGAATCCCCTGCTACTAATCCATCTACTTTGGAATTCAAGAAGACTCCAGAATCAAAAGAGAAAGTATGTTGGAACTGTAACCAAACAGGACACGTAAAACCTGATGGTCCTCTACCTAGGAAAAGGATTAATCCTATTGAAGGAGAAGAGTATGACAATCCTGACCCTCACCTTGATGATACTGACGGATCACTCTCTGATTGTGATCTAATAATCACTAACCCTATCAATGTTATTGAAGGTAGTATTGAGTCTTCTCTGGACATAAATTCCGTCAATGAGGATTCTAACTTACCTCAAAAATGGAATCCCAAGATGAAGATACACCACATCTCTGAGGCTAAGGCTTTGACCCTTAAACCTTCTTCCGGTAAAAGTTACACTTCAGGCAAAACATGCTATGCTACTGGTTTAATCCAAGGTTCCCCTGTTAAGTTACTTCTAGACAGTGGAGCCTTCTGCTTGTGTGTTTATTCAACTTATATGGAGAAGCAAGACCCAAACTGGAAACTGAACTTACTACAAGTACCTCAGGCTAAGTTCAGCAGTTTTAATTCTGCTCTCAATGCTGTTGGAGTATGGTCTTCTGATATCATACTCCCTCACTCTAAAGGATCACTCAAACTGAACATTGAATTTGTAGTTCTCCAAAACGGAGTATGTGATTATTTTATCCTTGGGAATGATTCTCTTAGCCTATATGGTATAGATGTATTCCAAATCAAAGGTAGATACTTCACCGAAGGGGGAGACTGGAATAAGAAGTTCCAAATATGTCATTTCAATGCTCAAACTTCTGATTCAACTTATGAAAAACACTTAGAGAAGTTCAATCAGGAATAATTTTCTCAAGCTTCTTTGAATTCCCTTCTCAATGAAGAACAGAAACGGGATATCCTACAAGTATGCTTTTAAAATCAGAATGCTTTCTGTACCAAAGATCACCCCATTGGTAACATCAAAGAACATGACATGATCCTCACTCTAACTATTAAGCCTCCTCACCCACCTAACCTCAGGATACCTGCTTACCCTTTGAGTCCAAAATCTATAGCTGCTCTGGAAACCCATATTCAAGAGTTAGTTGACTTACAAGTCTTAAGGAAAGTAGGCCACAATGAACAAGTGGATATTACCACCCCAGTAATTATAGATTGGCACAATGATAAGTCAAGAATGGTTGGAGCTTTTAGAATTCTTAACAACTACACCCAAGCTGATTATTATCCAATTCCAAGTATTGACCATGCTCTACATATCCTGTCCAAGGCTAAGTACATAACCACCATGGACATGCTGAAAGGCTTTCACCAAATACCTATCAGCCCTGATAGCCAGAAATTCATTAGAATTATCTGTCATTTGGGAGTTTACGAGTATCTTAGGATGCCTTTTGGTATTAAAAATGCTCCTTCTCATTTTCAAAGGATGATGGACACAGTCCTAGGATTATTCATCAGACAGGGATGGATGATGGTATACATTGATTATGTTATCATTTACTCTGACCATTGGGATACTCACATGGAAAAATTAAGGCTAGTCCTCAAAACCATCTCTGCTGTAGGATTGAAAGTATAAATGAAAAAATGTAACTTTGGCTAGGGGAGCTCAAAGCCTTAAGACACATTGTCTCTGGACTAACCTTAGCTGCTGAACAAAACAAGATAGCAGCAGTAATGAATAGGCCTATGCCGCAGAATAAAACTCAACTCCTATCCTTCATCAGCTTCTGCAGCTACTACAGGAAGTATTTACCAAAGTTTGCTCTCCTAACCAAATGTTTGTATGAGATCTGCAGCAACACCACCGTGTTTTAAATGACTCATGATAGAGTCAAGAATTATGAGGAACTCAAAATGGAAATGACTTCAGCTCCAGTACTGATCCAGCCAGATTACTCTAAACCTTTCAAGCTCTACATAGATGCCAGCATGGAAGGTCTAGGAGCTGCTTTACACCAGGAAGTCATAGAAGAGGATAAACCCATGGAAAACCATAAACTCTTCATATCTAGACAAATTAAAGATACTGAGAAAAGGTACGGTGCAAGCCAAATGGAATTCCTGGCCTTAGTATGGGTCCTAGAGAAACTTCATTATAACTTAGAAGGCACCAACTTCACTGTTATTACTGACTGAAACGCTGTCAGAACCTTGATGAAAATGAAGACCCCTAGCAGGCATATGTTGAGATGGCAGATAGCTATACAACAGTACAGAGGACAGATGACCATAGTTCATCAAGCTGTGACTAAACATCAGAATGCTGATAGTTTAAGCAGGAATGCGTTACCCAATGACCCAAGTAACCCTGCTTATGATCCAGAGGATAATGACATCTTCCCTATCCTTAATATTAACAGGTTAAACATTGAAGCTCCTATAATGGGCATCCAAGTTTGTGAACTAAATGAATCATTGTTCAACTCTGTCAAATAAGCTTACAGTTCTGGCATAAAGACTCTGATCACTATTATGGAAAGTACTTCTCCACCTCCTGAATTGATCAATATCCTACCTGAACCTCTTTTAAAACCATACAAAGCCGGGAGGTTCACCATATGGGATGGTTTGGTATACTATGAGCATCAACATTCAAGTGTCATAGTCTTAACCAAGGATGACCATATCAAACATGTTCTGGCTGAGTGCCTTGATAACTGCTCATCTGGTCATTTTTCTGCTGATAGAACCTTGGATAAGGTTAAACAAACTGCTTGGTGGGTTAATTGGAGAGACTCCACTATAAGTACGTCAACCGTTGTGAAACTTGTCAGAAGTCCAACAGGACTACTGGGAAACGGTTTGGACTGCTGCAAAGGATTTCTGAACCCAAGAAATGATGGGAAATCATCAATATGGACTTTGTGACTGTTGCAGTACCCATATCTGAATGCTTTCTTTTTATCTCTCATAGATTCTTTTCTTTGTGTTCATTTCTTTTCTTATCTTCTCTCTATTCTTTGTGTTCATCATATTAGTGTCCACACTACTCTACCATCAGATATAGCCATGTAATAGTGTGCTTCACCCATCTATCACGTCCCCACTCTGTCCCTCTTCTCATTCTGTCAGACAACCTGCGCTCATCTATCACTTTCACTGTCAGTGTCACACTGCCTGTGACACTTCCTCAACCACTACTACCTGAGGACAGAGCTCGAGACAGATTGAAGGTTTTTCTCTCATCCTTACTTCTGCTCTCATCTCTGCGTATCCTCAGGTAAGTCTGTTTCTCTTTTTCACCTGTTTTTCCTTTTCTCCATCATCATCATATTTCTTATTTCTATCATGACTCAATATGAAAATCATCCTTCCTTCTGCTCTCATCTCTGCGTATCCTCAGTGAGCTCAACAGGTTATGAGCCCAGAGCGTTAACAGCTATTGATCTGACCATCCCAAGAAGGATCCGACTCAATCTTGTGTCGTTAAACACTTTAATCAAAATTCACACTCTGAATCACTATGGACTGTTAAGATTATGCCCATCGCATCCTGTCTTCCAACTCTCATTCAGTCTGCATCCCAGTAGCTCCGCGGATGAACTGAGACCAAGACTTGTGACATTTCTGTATCACCTTGGCCTCTCTGCTTTCCAGGTGAATCCCCAGGTGAACTTCTGGCAACCGCGCGACCGCTCTTTCTTCCTTCTCAACTACTCCTCTCATCCTTCCTTCTCCTGATTCTCCTTTTTCCTTGTTCTCCTTTTCTTTGTCGCCTCCTCATCTTCTCACCTTTCTTATCTTCTTTCCTCAACTCTCCAATCTGAATCTTCTCAACACTATCACCTCAATCTAGACTCTCAACTCTTCCACTCTCATCTGAACTGTCTCTCCGCCGTCCAATTTATGCCTGGTAAGAACCTAATCCTCAAGATCGCCCTTGCATTATTGTTCTGACAATATCATTCAATCTCTTAGTCCTCCTCTGTATACCACATCTGCACTCTATCAACCTTCTCGCCGCCAACACCCTATGCCTATGCTGTCTGATCTCTTTCTTACTTTCTAAGTGACTCAAAGTTGTTGGTCCTCTCATTCCTTTCTTCTTCCTAATATTTGCCTTGTCTTTCATGATTCTAACTTCTATCCTTAGTCCGCTGGTTTTCAGTTCTAAAGAAATTTATTCAAATCTTATCACAGTTAAAAGCCAAAATTACGACCCCGCGTTATCAAAGATGAATGAACCAGTTGGAGCAAACGATTACTTTCACCAGGTTGCACTCAAGGCCTCCGTTGATGCCATTCCCCCGCTCAATGAGGACAACTATTCCATTTGGCGCGATAAAATGTTGATGTTGTTCGATCTCAAGGATATCAAGGACATCATGATTAAAAACCTAGGACAACTCCCAGTACAACAAGACCAAGAGATCCGGGCAATCATCCTATCCAAACTCGACAGCACCACACATGCCAACGTTGTCAATGCCTCAAACATCACATCTTCCAAGCTACTCTGGACCAAAATCACCCGCAGATTCGCCTCGTCTGAAACAGCTAATAGAGAAAAAATCTTCAATCAATTTCTGCACGCTCCATTCAATGAACAGGCTATTGAAGGATTCATAACGGACATCCGAAAATCCCTCACTCGAATGGTGGATGTAGAAATAGATCTACCGAATGACATTCTGGCGTACCTAATCCTTTTCAAATTCCCATCAACTCTAGAGAACCTGAAACAACAAATCATGCACGGAGAGAATTTGATAACTGTAGAAGTTGTATTCAATCATTTAACTCAATATAACAACAAGAGGAAGGCACAATTTAAGATGGGCAAATCTGCCACTGACGTTTCCTTAGTGACCTTCAAGGGCAGACCCGATAAGGATGATAGAAAGCCTTGGATCAGATGCAAAGAAGGCTTCCACAATCCAAATGCTCCTCATTCCGAATCATCCTGTTTTCACCTTCATCCTCAGATTGCTCCAGATTGGTGGGTCGAATAGCAAAATGAGTGGAAGAATAGGACAAAGAAGACACCTACCATCAACTATCATACCCTCCTGACTCTCTGGATCAATGCAGACAGCACACAAAATCTTCTTCTCAATTCAGGAGCAAATATACACATCTTTAACGATCTAAAATACTTTACCTCTATCAATCTACAGAATGAGTTAGAGGAAATTAAGACAGGAAAGTTGGAAGCAAATCTCAAGATACAAGGAATAGGTACCGTGCAACTCAAGTGGAAAGATTCCATAATTACGCTTGAAGATTGCATGTACGTTCTGGAAATTTTTGTCAATCTGATCAGCCCCGGCCTCCTGGCAAAAAAGGGCTGCAGTCTCTCTCAAAAACAGGATGAATTCCATATCACCCGAGGCAATTTGATGATTCTTAGAGGTTTAATTCGAGATAATCTATTTGTGATCGAGAAACCTCAAAGCGCTGGGAATAACCTCTTGGTTAATCAATCAAGTCAACCATCCACTACCCCACTTAATCAAACTCAGACGTTATCCAATCTTCACAAGACATACAGCCATGCTTCAATCTCCATGCTCAAACCAATCCTTAAGGATCAATACTCTAAAGAAAAAATAGATAAATTTCAGTGCAATGGCTGTGTAAGGAGCAAAATCACACAGGCTCCGTTCTCAGGCACTTCATTGCCCCCATCTAAACCACTCGAACGAATTCACCTAGATCTGATTGGGAAAATCACTCCTCAGTCAAAAGCTGGCCACCGGTACATCTTGACACTTGTGGACAACTTCACAGGCTATCTGGCGGCATTTCCTCTCCAATATAAAGAAGAAACTCCCAAAGTCATTATCAACATTCTCAAGACAGAATATAAGCGGATGAATTATTATCCCAGCAAAATCTTTTCAGAAAAAGGAAGAGAATTCACCAACACCACCTTGAAAGAATTTGAGAAATCCAAGCACATCAAACTCTTAACTTCCGAACCGTACCACTCACAACATAACGGTTGAGCCAAACGAGCTAACCAGACAATCATAGAATTGGCCCGTGCAACATTCTCCTCATCTAGACTCAATAAGTGCTACTGGCATGTCGTCGTTTGAAGTTGCTGCTTTATGCTGAATCAAGTCCCGAGGGAAGGTAATGACCAATCCCCTTGGGAACTTATGTTTAGCAAGAAGCTCCCCACTAATTATCTCAAACCTGTAGGATCCTCCGTCATCTATCTGGCAAACAAACTACAAAAAGGAAGGAAATTCAATGAGAAAGGATTGGAAGGGATCTTAGTTGGGTTCAATCCCATATTTCATTCTTACCTGATCCTCAGCTCATCTGGTGCTATTATTGAAACTAAACATGTACAGTTCCTCAAAAATCCACTCCACAACTTTCCTCTCCTTGAATCACCGGGAATCAATCTCTTCACACAAATCAAATCCAAGTTGAAAGAACCTAATTCTTCATGACTCAAAAAGAAATACACCTTTCAAGAAACTCAAGACGACTCTTCCAAATCTGACACAGATCAAGATGATTTGGTATCTCCAGTTTCTCCACCATCTGATCACTCTCCTCTATCTTTGCCAGTCCCCAATCCTCCAATTCAAGCTACCTCTCAAAGACCCAAAAGGGAAGTAAGAAAACCTCAACGATACAGCTTCCACCACTATTACCACCCTCCTTCCTACAAGGCAGCGCACAAATTTCCAGAATGGCCAAAGTGGAAGCAAGCTTCTGAAGATGAATTAAGCTCAATAGAGCTCCAAGATTTCTGGGAAGAATACCACGGCACCCCAGACAATATCCTAAATACAACGTGGGTCTTCAAGGTAAAAGAAAATTGTCACGGCAACCCCGTCAAATACAAAGCTTGGCTCTGCGTTCAAGGATTTGACCAAGTCCTAGCAATAGACTATAATGAAACTTGGGCACCTACTGGCAAACTTGTATCACTTTGAGTAGCTCTTGTCTACGGCTTGAAAAATAAAATGAAACTTACTCAATTCGACATGAAAGGTGCATTCCTTCATGCTCCCATTGACGAAACTGTCATCATAAGGACCCCAGAAGGATCCGCTAGAAAATCTCCTTATCTGAAATTGAAGAAATCTCTCTACTGCTTGAAGCAGTCCCCCAAGAATTGGTACAAGACTTTTACGTCATGGATCAAATCTCAAGGATATCTTGAATTGACTAGCAATCCTTGTCTGTATCTCAACACCAAGACCGGTGAAATTCTCTACTTTCACGTAGATGATCTTATTCATGTAGGCAACTCTGACCTCTTCGCAGTCAACTTTCTCAAGCGATTCAAGAATTCCTCTTGCCATCATCCTAACACCATACTTGGCATGCTCATGGAAATTGAAGACGACAGAATTCTCTTGAGTCAACCCAACAATATTGCAAAAGGCTTGGAAGAACTGGGCTTGACCTCCTGTAAGGATACACACATTCCATTGACACAAAATCTAAACCTCGAGCCTGCCTCTGACGTCAACCACGCCAAATTTTGCCAACTCAATATCAACTACAGGTCCGCTATTGGGCTTCTGAACCACCTGGCTCACTACTCCCAACCCAACATTTCATTCTCTGTTTCTAGTTTGGCCAGGTTTCATGCCAAACCGGGCATGACTCATTGGAGGGAAGTCAAGAAGGTTTGGAAGTATCTCAAGAAAACAAACAACTTTAAACTTATAATTAGATACGATCCAAAACAAGAAATTCTCTCAGGATTCAGCAAAGCCACCTGGGGAGATGACCCAACCCTTCGCAGATCTCAAACTGGCTACATGATCCTCCACCATGGTAGTCCAGTCATCTGGAACTCCACTCGACAGAAAAACATCACTTACTCTTCTACCAAATCAGAACTAAACGCCTTACTCGACTGCTACTTAGAAATCAAATGGATCAAGCACCTCATCAGTGAAATCCATCAAATCACCAAACCAAAGCCTACTCTACATATTGATAATAAGGGTTTAGATGACAAGATCAAGAAGTTTGGGTCGCACTCTAAGTCAAGACACATAGATATCAAAACCAAAGGATTGCGCAAAGACTATGCGAACGACAAATTTACACTTAGCCTAATCCAAAGCCAATCTATGGTCGCGGACTCTCTTACAAAGGCTTCTTCAGCAACCTCACTACAACTTCTTCAAAATACAATCTTTGAGAAAACCGTCATCTGAGCTTTCAGATTATCCTCTTACCAGTCACAAGGGGTGTTAAGATTATGCCCATCCCATCCTGTGTTCCAACTCTCATTCAGTCTCCGTCCCAGTAGCTCTGCGGATGAACTGAGACCAAGACTCGTGACATTTCTGTATCACCTTAGCCTCTCTGCTTTCCGGGTGAATCCCCGGGTGAACTTCTGGCAACCGCGCGACCGCTCTTTTGTCCTTCTCGACTCCTCCTCTCATCCTTCCTTCTCCTGATTCTCCTTTTTCCTTGTTCTCCTTTTCTTTGTCGCCTCCTCATCTTCTCAACTTTCTTATCTCCTTTCCTCAACTCTCCAATCTGAATGTTCTCAACACTATCACTTTGATCTAGACTCTCAACTCTTCCACTCTCATCTGAACTGTCTCTCCGCCGTCCAATTTATGCCTGGTAAGAACCTAATCCTCAAGATCGCCCTTGCATTATTGTTCTGAAAATATCATTCAATCTCTTATTCCTCCTCTGTATACCTCGTCTGCACTCTATCAACCTTCTCGCCGCCAGCACCCTATGACTAGGCTGTCTGATCTCTTTCTTACTTTCTAAGTGACTCGAAGCTGTTGGTCCTCTCATTCCTTTCTTCTTCCTAATATTTGCCTTGTCTTTCATGATTCTAACTTCTATCCTTAGTCCGCTGGTTTTCAGTTCTAAAGAAATTTATCCAAATCTTATCATGGAAAAATCTCAGTCTTTCCATCCTGTCTTAAAGACACCATCAATGAATCCATTGAACTCGCCGGGATCAGACTTGAACTACCTCAACTGGGCAATGATCCTCCAAATCCATTTCAGGGCCTTGGGAGTAAGCTATATTTTTTACAAGGAGTCCACTAAGTACAATCCAGAAACCTTCTTGAGAGACAATCTCGCGGTCTGCTCCGTCATCTCCCAATCAATCCTCCCAGCCAATTTCCAGTACATTTGAAAACATGAAGAAAGCGCGTTGGGAATGTGGAACGCTTTGAAAGAGGCTCACCAAGACAACTTGTTGGGCGGATGAATTTATAGGCTCAGGAAGTTGCTCCTCACAAAACTGAATGACAAGGATATGCCATCATACCTCTCAGAAATAGTCTCCTATGGCAAAAAACTACGATCTCTTATTACTTCCAAAAACCCCTTGACCGCGGACAATCTTCAGACTACGGCTATTCTTCTTTCTCTACCAGATGATTGGCTGGGATGTGTCTCAAGCATGATGAATGATGAATCCATTCCGTCTTCCAAAATCATAACCGCCTTGAAGCAAGAACCTGGTTAGATACAAGGGAGAATCAGCTGATAAAGATAAATGGTTGCCTGAACATAATATCCCTGATGGACCTATACACCTGAGGAACAACAGAGCCAACAGGAGTCATTAGCCCAAATTTCTTTTCAGATATAGACATATCTTGGAGCAGGGGAATGTCAGCTTGCTACTATATACAGAGCAAAACTGTCATATAGTAACACAAAATATGAAAAATAAGAATAACTCAATTAACAAAGTAATGAGTGAGAAATCCATAAATATTATTAAAAGAATGGATTCCTCACCCAAAATGAGGTAGGGTCACTCACTGACCCCACCCTTGAATTCCAAGTTCTTAAATTTTTAAAATAATTAAAAGGAAAAGTACTAAAAATTACGACACCTGTATGGCACTTTTGGGCCATTCTAACATTTCACACGTATTGTCACGTATAGGGTTTACACCTAAAATTCACTCAGAATTGAGGTGTTGTGTATATTTTAGGAGTTACATGCAGAAATGTGTTATGTCACAATTCCCGCGCGCAGCCCCGCATCATTACATAACCCTACGTACTAGCAGAAGCAGGATCCCGCGTACTAGAGACCCGCGCGCAGCTGATTCTGCCACGCACGCAGAGGATCCTACCCCGCGCGCATCTGTACTACTGATCCCCGCGCCTGGATCAGTCGTGACTAATCTAACAACCAGGTACCGCTCAGAAGAGCTACAACCTAGTTAGGGTTGCCTAGCATATTTAAAAAACGGACATATGAATTACTAATAATCTAAAAGATCAAAACTTAAATTAAATTAATGAAAATTAAGTTTTAAACATTTTTTTATAATAAATCAAAGATCAAGGACTACCACGTAAACCACGGATCTTGATCTTTGAAGACCACAAAACACTACAAGAAGTGTTCATAAAAATTATTGAAAATTATCTAAATGATCAGCAGATGACGGAGAATCATTAAAAATTTACATCTGTACGCTTCAAAGCAATATCAATAGTAAAAATGAAGGATGAGTACAGAATGATCAAATTTACGCCATAACAAATTAACAGATCCTGTGGCTAAAATAGTACAGAAATCCAGCAGATCTCAGGACAGCTGATTAACAGCACCAAGTAAACGTGCTAATCTTGCCCTGAATGGATCGCCAGCCTCAGCCCACGAGCAGAACCCTCTCTACGTGCCCTGAGAAAGACCAAAATCACCCCAAAAAGGTATTTATACAGACCTCTTTGGATCTAATCAGTTAATCAGTTTACCAGAAATTATTTATTATCAATCAGACACCGTGTCATTGTTAATCAAGTGCTTATATGAAGATAAGCAAGTGATTTATGACTTATTCTGTAGTAGTATTATTTACCCTTATTAACCAATCAACCATTGAAGTTTAGTCAAGCAATCTACCCCATCTGCTCTAAAACCCTTCCAATTATTCCAGGATTTTCGTGGTAGAGTGCTCAGAGTGAGTGTTACCCTTCCTGTCTAGGCTGCTTGTTCTGTTAAGCTCTGCCATCAGTGGAATAAATCCTTTCTGAGGCACCCATATTTATTCCAAGGTTCTTAAAAACTGCCTAAGGAGGCCCCTTGAAGAGAGGTTGCTAGTCTGTAAAGATCCCCAGTAGTATAATACTGTGGCCCCTCTTTTATATCATATTGAAAACAATTTACTACCAAACCAATTAAACCTTGCAACAGCTCTTATTTGAGCTTCTAAGCGTTTATTATTGGAATAAGAATTATTATTAGCATTCCAGCACTTTTATAACTCTCTTTAGCTAAAGGACTGCAAGGTTCCTGGTATCAGAGAGCTGAAATGAATCATTTCAAGCAGATTGGATCTCTTTTTTTTACTAACCTACCAAAGAAAGGAAAAATGGACCCTTTTAGTCAAGAGGGTGTCATGGTAGGATATGAAAAAAACATGGGAGTTTATCAAATATACTTACCCAAAGAAATGAGGACAGTCCAATCTTGAGATTTGTATTTTAATTAAGACAAGATCCTGTTGATTAACAGCCCAAATACAGATGTAAACCCCAATGAACCCTACTTAGATCCAATCCAACCCATATTGCCAAATGTAAACTCTTTCAACTTTCCTGAATATAATACTGAGGAATCAAAAACCCCAATAAACTATCCACAACCTTCAAGCCAAACTTTAGTTTTTGAAAAAGTAGAAAAAGATCGTGTTACTGAAACATATCATCAAATTGTAACTAATACGGGGGTGAGGAATAAGAAACCTGAAAAAGCCAAACATGGATGGGATTAAATCCCTAGTGAAGTAGCACCAAATGACCCAAAAATTATTTTTAGTTAGTAACAAGGATCCATGTCTATTCATCAAATCAGGTACTATACTATTTGTATGGGTAAATGATATTGTCTTAGTTGGAGATGGGGAAGAAATAATCATCAAAGAAATGAACAGTGAATTCAAGATTAAGGATTTAGGACTATCCAGCCATGTTTTAGGGATAAAGATTTCCCAGAACCATGATTCAATAACCTTAAGTCAAGAACACTACGTCAAAATAAATTAGAATATTACAATATGAGAGATTGCAAACCATCCATAGCACCAACAGAGAGTAACTTAATACTTGAAAACTCAACAGATCAAGAGCATGAGTAATTAATCATCACCAGTTTTTACTATATATTGGCTGTAGGATCCCTAATTTATCTATCCCAGTGAACTTGAATAGACCTAGCATTATTAGTTGGAAACTTATCTCAATTCCTAGAAAAGCCAAACATTTCCCACTGGGAAGCCTTCAAAGGGGTTTGAAAATATTTCAAAGGAACTAAAAACATGGGTATAAAATACCAAAAAATTGAAGACAAGCTCCCAATAGGATACTCAGACTATAGTTATTCAGAAGAAATTGGACAACAATCTGGTTCTGGGTATGTTTTTATCTCAGGTAATGGCACTATCAGCTGGCATAGCAAGCGTCTTGGCGCAGTAAGTGTCTCATTGACAAAGGCAGAATACCAAGCGCTCTTAGAAACCTTCCAACAAGGGAAATTGCTCATATTATTACACTCAAAAGTCAACAGAAGTGACCCCAAAAAACTGCTCATCTACAGCGGCAATGTGGTGCCCCATCCTGGACACCTTGGCCGCCTTAAGACCTCAATTCATAAACTGTTGCGCAAACGTACCGCCCAGCTGAACAACTTATCCTCAGGCTCATCCAACTATTATTTACCCGCGCGCGCGCGCGCCGCGCCGCGCCGCGCTCCCTTCATCCGCGCGCGTCGCGCGTCCTTTATCCGTGTTGCTTCTCATCTCCGCCTTTGTTATAGAACGTCCTCATCTTTGTTTGGTGCGTGTCTTCATCTTTGTCGTTGCGCCTCCCAATCTCCTCATTGCTACCGTCGCGCGACGCTCATTCATGATCTACTGAATCCATCCCGACCGCACCCGCAAGCATTTGGCAGATCCTTGACCAACGCGAGTGACCACATGGTTGCCTTCCCTTTTCCGCTCTATTTGTAGAATCCGTTGTATATAGTCTAACAGGGCCTCCTGCCCATATAAGGAGGGGCTCTCCCCTGACTTTTGGCCGACCATCTCATCATCAGATCATCCTATCATCCCAGCATCGCAGCTTTCCAGCATCCCATCATCATAAGCAATTTATCCGTGGGCATCCTTCCCCACTTATCTGAGCAAATTATCTGGGTATATCTATGATTGCCCCCTTGATCCTTTGAGCCTCCATACTCAAACTCAGTCCTTTGTGACCTTGATCCTTATCACCAACCAATAGCCTTGCTGGTTGAAGAAGAATTCCTGTCTGCCTGAATTCTTGAGTGTGTTATACCACTCTGATCCCTTTTTCCGACCATACTGGTCTTGATCTCTCCTTGATCATCTTTCTGGAGCCAATCAAGTTTGATTGAAGAGTTTTTATTAAGCTTAAAACCTGGAGTGTTATACCTCCCTTCTTCTTTGAGGTTGAATCTCGCCACCCTATTCTTGAGTTCCTTGAGAAGTGTTGGGATATTCTTGCTCAAATTCGTTATTGATTTTCTTCTAGAGCTTCTTAAACAAATTGCTTTTGTTTTGTTCAGCCTCCCACAGTTATCTGGTACCCTTCAAGCGCTTGATTGCGGAGAGTTGGGCAGGTTCATTGAGAACCTGGAGGTTGGTTGGGATTGAGTTGATCTTTCCTAATCAGCTGCTGACGACCAGAGTTATTAGCTTGTGGGCGTTGTTACTTACAACTGCCTTGTTCTATTGAACTCTGAACAAACCTTGACTTATTTGTTCAAGTCTTTCCCTGCACCATCTTGTCTCAGATAGTGTTGTTTCCATCGCTACCGACAACTCTTATCCTCTTCTCTTAGTTTGATTTCTCATCCATAAGGTTCTGGACCTTGATTCCGGTTACATTAAAATATTATTGTAACTCCTAGGAGGGCAGCCTAAACAGCACCTTTCCCCTCCACAGAACTGCCACGGCTTAGCACCGTTTGGAGTCTTACAGCAACAACGGGAAATCAAGCGGTTCAAGAACCCTGTATACTACTCGAGAACAGAGGACACAGACATGAACTACAACTTTGTAAAGGATTTTTTTGAGAAGAAATATGTAGAACTCTAATAACTAAAGATGGAAGACATGATAGAAGAATGTATGACTAAAACATTCAGCCATGTCAAAAATACAAAATTCTGACAAGAAATGGGAGTCATTTAAATCATAACAGCCCAAACAAACATAGCAGCATCAGACAACAAATTGAGGGGAGTGTTGGAATAGCAATTTGGGAGATGTCACTGGACATTAGAGAACTATTGAAAAGAGACAACAAGACAGAAGGTAAGGTAGAAAAGCATTCACTAGTAAAAGAACCTATTAATTGCAAAAGATTGTCTTTTCCCCTCAGAAGCAACATAAGCACACTTGCCTTGGAAAGCAATTGTATTTCACCAAGCTATACTACAAAGAATGCCCCAGAAGCATCTTCTACAGACTCAGACCAGTGTTTTTTGTACCTAATTTTACAAATTATTGTATTTTCATCTTATCTCATTTTTGTATATAGCATACTTTCATTTTTGTTGTCTATTTTTATTGTTTTGAACATTGTAATCCAAATTGATTACTTTATCAGTTGTGACATTGTGTAAGTTTTAATTTTAATTTTTCATTTTTTCATTTTCATTTTCATTTTCATTTTTTTTAAATTTTAAATTTTAAATTTTTTGATTTTTGATTTGAAATTTTTGAAATTTCCATTTATTTTCCATTTTCCATTTGTCATTTTTAAGTTTTTTTATATTCTTTATTTCCTTTGTTTTTTTTATTTGTTTTTGTTTTTTGTTTAATTTTTATTTATATTTATATTTATATATATATATATATTTATATTTATATTTATATTTATATTTATATTTATATTTATATTTATATTTATGTTTATATTTATATTTATATTTATATTTATATTTATATTTATATTTATATTTATATTTATATTTATATTTATATTTATATTTTTATTTATATTTATATTTATATTTATATTTATATTTATATTTATATTTATATTTATATTTATATTTATATTTATATTTATATTTATATTTATATTTATATTTATATTTATATTTATATTTATATTTATATTTATATTTATATTTATATTTATATTTATATTTATATTTATATTTATATTTATATTTATATTTATATTTATATTTATATTTATATTTATATTTATATTTATATTTATATTTATATTTATATTTATATTTATATTTATATTTATATTTATATTTATATTTATATTTATATTTATATTAATATTTATATTTATATTTATATTTATATTTATTCTTATGTTTATTTTATATTTATTTTATATTTTTATATTTTTTGTGGTTTTGTGTTTTGTTTATTTTTTTGTTTCTTTGCATTTTATTATTTTTTTAATTTTTTTTAATTTATTTAATTTTTTTGATTTTTTGAATTTTTTTAATAATTATTTTTTTTTAATGTTTTAAATTTTTCATTTTTTTCATTTTTTTAATTTTTAATTTTTTTTTAATTTTTTTGGTTTTTTTAATTTTTTAATTTTTTTAATTTTTTTTAATTTTTGTAACTTTTTTAATTTTTTGAAGCCAATGTTAAATTTGCAACCTCAGGGTTTCAAACGGGCATGAATTGCCGCTCACAACCCATATGGGTTGCAAACAGCAATTCATGTCTCAACTAGTAGCCAGCAATGTCACTCCCGACTTGCATATCCCCAGGGGGGTTGCAAATGCCCAATTGGAACCCTTTTTGAGTCCCAATTGGGGAATCACAACCTGAAAATAATTGCAATCCAGGATTTGCAACCCCCCAGGGCATGCGCAAGTCATGAGCGGGGGTCACACATGTTTTCAAGGCCCATTTTGGGCAAAATGGCCCAAATGGGCCATTTGAGGGGGGATTTGGGGTACCTAGGGACCCCTGGACCACATTTGAGTGCTTTTAACTCAAATATGGGGATCTGGCATACTATTTGGGACTACTATTGGACAAAAAAAGAAAATTTGAACTTTGGAATGAAAAACTCTGCCTAATTGCAAGACAAACTCTTGACAGAAACCACGTACACACACTACACACACCTGTTGGAACCCAAAAGTGAGCAAAATTTTGTAGTTTTTGGATTGAAAATTGAATTGAATACTAAATTTCCTTTTGAATTTTTTGGTTTATGGAAACAGTGGCAACCCCAAGCCATTATGCTTTAAACATGGCTGTGTTAATGGACTTAGTTGAAAGGGTTTTTAACAAAGCATTGAATTGCAGGTAATTTGGTAGGGAGTTGAAAAAGAAAACATTTGATAGGGAGTTGGAAAATAAAAAATTGGAATCCCCAATTGCATCCTCATCTAGGGTACAATTGAGGAACAAGATGTTTCTTGACAACTGGAATCACAAGATGTTTCTTCACAACTGGAATTGACTAAAGGTGGTGGTTCACATTTCATTCTCATTTGACTTAGAAGGATTTTGCTTGAACAATACTAATGTAATTAAGGGGTGCAAGACCCGCTTGAACCTCCTCTTCTGAAAGCCTTTTCTAGTAGGAAAGAGTTTGGGATCTATTTTGAAAAATGGGCAGCCATGCATGGATATGCATTGATAACATTCAAGTCAAAGAAGGATAAATACAAAGATCCAGCATGTGACAGATTTGGGTTATATGAAGGGCCATGCCTTGCTGAATGGCAAAGGGAAACTCACACAACAAAGGTTGGGTGAAAATTTATGATCCATGCAAGTGAAAAAGTAGCAGATCCCACATGCCATCTCTCCATTATAAATTGCCTACACAATCATCAACCATCTGAAAGTCCCTCAGTGCATCCTCAACTTAGGAGAATCTCTGGGAAAGAATTGGATCTAATTAAGGAAGGAATGAAAGATTGGATCAATGCATTTCAACTTAAAATTAAATTGAGAAAAATTGATGGTTGAGAATACATTGAATATACAACAATCTGTAACACTAAGCAGAAGGTAAAGCAAGCAGAACTGGATGGGAAAGGTGTTATGGACGTTCTATTGGAAATGCTCCAGGAATCCCAGTGGGTTTCCAGGTCCGAATTTGGTGGAGAGGTTCACTTAGAGGCCCTTTCATTGGCTCATCCTGAGTCTATAAAACTTTTCAAAAAACACCATCATATTGATTTGTTGGATTTTACTTATCAAAAATTAGGTACAACATCCCTCTATTGCATGTTGTAGGGATTGCAGCCAACAGGAAAACCTTTAAAAAGGATTTTGTTTTTATAATAAAATAAAAATATGAGTTCTACAGTTGGGCGTTGAAAGCATTAAAGGAGTTGGCTTATGATCTCAGGATGCTTCCCAAAGTCTTTGTGAAAGAAATTTGAAAAGATCTGATTGGTGCTATTAAACAAATTTTCCCTGATTCATCCAGACAGTTGTGCTCCTGGCACTTGTCTGAAAAAATTCAAGCAAACTGTAAAGTATGCTTCAGTAATGAAAGTGAAGGATGGAAAATGTTTATGAATCTGTGGGCAAAGTATGGAACCTCTAAAACCAAAGGGGAGGCGGGATCCAATGATGAAGAACTCAGAGTATGCCAATTTATTGCTTCTTCAGCTCATCTTTTCTGGGAATGCTGATTTTCAGACTTGTATACAGTTTTCCTTGAAAGAACGCAAGGATGTGCTTGAGTATATGGAAATGAACATTTTCCCTGTCAAAGAGATGTTTGTAATGGCATGGACTTGTGTCAACCCCAAATTTGGAACTAAAACAATTTCTTGGGTAGAAGGGGCCCATGCTACTTTCAAATGATTACTTGTGGGATTTTGGGGGAACATTTGGATTTTTGGAAACACCTTGAAGGAAATATTGAAAGCCAAATCCAATCAGTGCATGCATCACTGAAAAAATCTTGAATAAATTTAGGAACTGTTCTTCCAAAAGAACCTTTTGCTTTGGGTTCCAAATTTTCAATTGAGGAAATTGAACCAATTGCAGAAAGATTTGAGAAGTTAAAGTGCAACCATGATGGCAAGGTGTGTGAAGAGTTTTAATTGATCAAAAGACCTTACACGAGACTGAAGGCTGAGAAGAACAATCACAATGAGAAAGAATATCTGGAGAAGGGTCTAAGGAAGTGAGAAAAAGGAAAGAAAACAAACAGGAAGACACTGCACTCGGATGGAAATGAAAAGAAATCAGGGAGATGAGATGGAATTGATCTGAAGTTGGTTTAAGAGTAAAGGCGTGGGTGCTGGTAGTTCACAGCTTGAATGAGTGTTTCCAATCATGAGTAAGAAATTGAATGTGATGAATCTCACCAGGCAGTCATTGAGGCATGTTGTACATGAGTCGCAGATGGATCAAGGGTTGAGAGTTGGAGGAAGATGAGGGAAGGAGCAGTATGAAAGAGAAATGAATAAACAAGATTGAAGAAGAAACGAGAGATAAAGAGGTAAGCCAGCTAGAGGATCAGAGTATGTGAGGTTGAGATTTTGTTGGTCTGGTCAGATCATCAATCTTCAGAGTTGTCAGTTGGGGATCATCTGTTTTCTCAGTCTTGCCAGCTCCTCCAAGAGCAGGGGTCCAAAGCATTGGTGACTTCCCCCGGTTGACTGAGAGCTGGGCTCCCTGGTGCCCACAATAACCCAACAGTGTGCTCAAAGTCATATTCAAAAACAATGGGCTTGCCTTGTTCACACATTTTAGGTGAAATACTAGCATCAAGATGATCTTTTGTGCCTGAGGATTTTCATCCTCAGTGGAGGCTAGAATATGAAACTTCCAATGAATTAAGTTCTCTATTTGGGGTTTTGGAAAGGTACCAATTATATGATTGACAGCAATTGAGATTAATGAGAAGGATAAAGAAGGTAAAAGCTGAGAGAAATCAAGGATTAAGGCTCTTGAGGAGTATTGATGACTGAATACTATAACAGTAACACCAGACAGATAAGTGATATGAGTAAGGTAGGCTGGATGGTTTTCTTGTGCTTATATGACACCTATTGGAAGGGACTAACAAATAAGAATTGATATACCTATTCCTTGAGTGGAATTAGTCTAGGGAGGCAGTAGAGGCCAGTATATGTGATAACTGGGAGTTGGCCTTGAGGAGGGATTCCTGGTGCTGGCCTGGGATGCCCAATGGCATTACATTTTGACCAATTGAACTGGAGGCAGTGGCTTAACAGATTGGGTAATGGTCCTGTCCAGAAAGGTAAGGAATTTACTTAACTGAAGTGTAGGTGTATTTTCCAGCCAGGAGTATTTAATATGGATTTACATTATGGGACCTGTATGTACTTTACATAATAATTAGGTTGAAGGAGAGATGGAGAATGCGCAAAGCCATAGAGAGAGAAGGAGAGCCTGGGAGATTTCCTAGGACCTGCACGGCATGCAGGGCAATACTTCAGGAGATGCAGAAAGTAGCTCCGGGGGTATAAGGTTAATTTTAATGAGGATTGAAGATGACTGATGTCTCAGAATGGCTGAGAAGAGTGAGTAAGTTGTGGTTATGAAAGGACTGTGGATTTAGGGAAGCAGAATTTTTTTTCAAAAGGCACTCAGAAGACTGGATTGAATTCAGGAAAAAAATGGTGAAAGAGCTGGATTCAAACCCAATCTCCAAGGATCCATGACAAATGCATGAAATCTTGGGTGAAACTTTCCAAGAAGCAAGAAGGCAACAGAACCAACTTCCTGGACCAGCTCCCAAAAATATGTGGATGAAATTCTCATGCTGTGCTTCCCTTCTGCCTGAACCATATAAGTTTCCAGTGGTTTGATTTTCTTCTTTAAAGCCTTGAACTTATCTTCCTCTGAATTGGAATTTCACTCCAAATTCAAAATCATCTTCTATTTGCTTCATCCTTTTAGAATATTTCACAAATATAATTTCCTTCAAGTTCAAGTCTGATCATTGGCAGGCTCTAAAATTAAATCCTCTTTGAAAACGCTTTGTGACCAAAGATTCCAAATCTTGGGAAACATTCATTCAGAAAAATTTGAGCTTGCTAATGAGGCTTTTTCCATGCAATTCAATCAGCCAGACTATTAATATTGGTTTGAAGTAGACAGATGTGGATATTAATTGATTTTAAATCATTGGATGAGTACATAGGTAATTTTTAAGTGTTTAAGGCCACTCCTTGTAGTGTTTTGTGGTCTTCAAAGATCAGTATCTTTCTGTTTTGTGGCAACCTTCAATATTTTATTTATTTTTAAAAAATTTTTAAATTAATTATATAATATTTTGATTGAGGTTTCAAAGTTTTGAGATCATTTGTAATGCATATGTCACCTTATTACACATGCCAGGTAAAACCTAATAGGTTGTAGCCTGTGAGCTGTACCTGCTGTCAGATTTGTAACAACCAATCCTGACGCAGGGATCAGTCCATTCAGATGCCGGCGGGGAAGTATCCACTGTGTTCCTGGAAAAATTTGCTGTGCATTGGAATTCTGTACGCAGGAGTATGATGCGTAGGGGTTGTATGGGGATGCCGGGCTGCGCGCAGGAATTGTGACATAACACATTTCTGTGTGTAAATACTAAAATATACATAACACCTCAATTCTTACTAAATTTTAGGTGTGAAGTCTATACGTGACAATGCATGTGAAATATTAAACTGGCCAAAAGGTGCCATATTGGTGCTGTTACCTTTTGGTCAATTTTATTTAATTATTTAAGATAAGAAGGAGTTATATTTCAAGGTTGGGGTTGGCAAGTGAACCTACCTTATTTTGGGTAAGGAATCCATTTCTGCAATAATATTCATGGATTTCCCACCCCTTCTTAACATATTTATTAATATTGTCATTTTTTTCTTTTTTTATCACTTTGAGAGGTTGCTCTGTACATAGTAGCAAGCTGACATTCCCCACTCCAAGATATTTATTTATCTGCAAAAAATTAGGTCTAATTTCTCCTTCTGGCTCTGAAATTTCTCAGGTGTATAGGTCTATCTGGGATATTGTGCTCAGGCAAACATCCATCCTTATCCGCTGACTCTCCTTTATACCTGACCAGGTAAAGTCCAACTTCTTTTAAATTGATCCTCTCTTTCTTATCCTTAAGGATATTGCTTAATTTCCCTTTTTCTTTTTCAAGATCATCTTTTACAGGTATCTCTGGTGAAGACTTATTTTCTCCTTTTCTGAATGGTAGTGTTTGATAAGACTCACTGAGAAGACAGGATGTTTCCCTGAAAGTTCATTAATTAGGATTACTTCTACAGAATTCTTACCATGTAGCCTTTTGATGATAAAGGGCCCAAAAAAAGAAGGTCTAAGCTTTTTGTTTCCAGCTAGGTTAGTAAAATTGGTGGTAGAAACCAAGACTTGATCACCAATTTTGAAATCAGGTTCTTTGTGATTTTTATCCCATCTCTGTTGGTTGTATTCAAAAGCATTTTGAAAACACCTAGCTGCATGTTTGTTGGCTAAATCTATCATTTTATTGAAATCAAGTGATGTTGGATGAATATTGGTTATCTGTTGGTTGAGGTTATCCTTTGGTAACTTAGGAATCCATCCTCTTTCCAGTGTATAGGGTGCTTCCTTAGTGGTAGAGTATTTTCTACTATTATAATACATTTCTAGTGCTTGTAGAAGGCTAACCCAATCATGGCAGTAACCATCAGTATTCTTGTATTCTAGAACAAAGAAGCAGAACCTTCTAAAAATATCTTCTAATTTCTCAATCATCCTTTAAGCTAGTCCATCTGTCTGGGAATCATAAGCTTTGGAGAAGGTTAAGGTAGTTCCTAACATGTCATGGAGATTTCTCCAAAATTCAGAGGTAAATTTGGGATACCTAGAACTGATGATGATTTTAGGAACTCCTAAGTCAGCTATGAGTCTGTTTCAGAATAGCAATTCTACTTTCATGGTAGTATCCTCCTTATGGTTAGGTAGAAAATTTGCTTTCTTGGTAAACTTATGTACTATGGCTAGGACTGAGTTAAAAGAATAAGCTCCTCAAGGGCTAATACAATTAAAAAGTCCATGTTGATAATCTCCCACCTTTTCTTGCGTTCAGTGACCTTTTTAAGGAGACCAAACCTTTTTCCAGTAGTCTTATTAGACTTCTGGCAAGTTTCACAGCTAGAGACATACTGGATTGTGGAGTCTTTCCAACTGATCCACCAAGTGGTTTTTTTGGATTTATCCAGAGTTCTATCAGTAGATAAATGAACAGATGAACAGTTATCACAAAACTCAGATAACACAAGTTTGATGTGATCTTCTTTGGTCAGGACTATAAAACTTCAATGTTGATGCCTATAGTATACCAGACCATCCCATATGGTGAATCTTCCAGCTTTTTAAGGCTTTAGGAGAGGTTCAGGTAAACTTTTAACTAGTTCAGATGGTGTTGAATTACTTTCCATAATGGTGATTAGAGTGTTCAGGTCAAAGCTGTAAGCTTCTTTGATTGATCTGAACAGGATTAATCCAGTTCACAAATTTTGATTCCTAGAATGGGAACTTTAAAATCAAGCATATCAATGTTTAGTACAGTAAATATGTCATTTTCCTCTGGATCATGATCAGGATTGCTTGGATCATTGGTTAGAGAATTTGTTCTTAAAATATCAGAATTCCAATTTTTAGCTCCAGCTTGGTGAACTATGGTCATCTGGCCTCTATATTGTTTCATGGCTATCTGCCACCTTAAAATTTGCCTACTAAGAGTCTTCATATTCATTGGTGTCCACACAGCTTTGCAGTCAGTAATTACTGTAAAATTGGTTCCTTCCAAGTAATAATGGAGTTTCTCCAGAGCCCAAACTAAAGAAAGACACCCCATTTGGCTTGCTCCATATCTTTTCTCAGCATCATTAACTTTTCTGGATATGAAGAGTATAGTTTTTTCCACTGGTTTTTCATCTTCCATGACTTCTTGGTGTAAAGCAGCTCCTAGTCCTTCCATACAAGCATCCATATAGAGCTTGAAAGGTTTAGAGTAGTCTGGTTGAAAAAAATGGAGCTGTACTCATAGCTATCCTGAGTTCCTCATAATTCTTCAGTATTTCATGAGTCCTCTCAAAAAAGTTGTTGTTGTTGCAGATTTCATACAAACACATGGTAAGAAGGGAAAAATTAGGTATTTACTTCCTATATTAGCTTCCAAAACTTATAAAAGATGGAAGTTCAGTTTTATTCTAGGGAATAGGCCTATTCATAACAGCTTCCATCTTGCTTTGGTCAGCAGTTAGAGTCATTCCAGAAACAATGTCCTAAGGCTCTGAGTGTTGGAGTATCACTACCTCCACATACCTCATCCATGTTTTCTTTCACTCTTTCCTTTCCTTCCTCATCATTCTCCCATTTATCCCATTCACCCAACTGTTTCCTTATCTGATTTTCCCTACTTTCTTTCTGTTCCTCTTCTATCTATTTCCATATCATACTCTCAATGTGCCTGCAACAGATTGCCTCTCAGTCACCCTACAGCGCGTCCTCTCATCCTTTTTATTCAAAATTCAATATGATCTTTTCATTTCACGCACACGTGTAACTCCTACTCATACTGTATACCTGAGGAAAGACCCCGCGCCAAGTAGAAGGATTTCCTTTCCTCATCATTCTACTTTCTGTTCCCCTCTGCTGTACCTCAGGTAAGAATTTTTCTCCTTATGCTTGTTTCTCCTTTCAAATCTTTTCTCATTCCTTATGAAATTCATCCTTCTACTTTCCGTTCCACTCTGCTGTACCTCAGCTCCAACAGGTTATGAGACCAGAGTTGCAATACCATTACATGCAGAAGGATCGGAAAATACCATCTTTTTTTTTGAAACACCATCATGGACATAAGTCAGAACCCAAATCCAGTCCTCAAGACACCTTCAATTATCCCATTGAATTATCCCGGTTCCAAATCTAACTACCTTGATTGGGCAATTATCCTGAGGATAAACCTTTGAGCTTCTGGCATTTTTTACCTCCTTACAAAGAATTCCCCAAAATCAAATTCCAATACCTGGACTAGGGACAACTTATCTGTCTGTTCAATCATATCCAGGTCAATTGGCCGTTCAAATTTTCAATTTATAATAAAACAAAAAGAAAGCGCCATTGGAATGTGGAAAGCTCTTCAAGAAGCCCATCATGATAACTATTCCTGATGTAGAATGTACTGGCTGTCAAAACCCTTTCTAACCAGATTGAACAACAGAGACATGAAAACTCATCTCTCTGAAATAGTCTCCTATGGGGAAAAATTATCTTCTCTCAACACCCCTAAAAATTCACTTACAGCGGACAATTTACAATCCACAGCTGTACTCCTATCCCTACCTGACCATTGGCTGGGATGCGTCTCCAACTTGATGAATGAGGAGTTTGTACCTTCCTCAAAACTGATAAATGCACTGAAGCAAGAAAATCTTCAAAGGCAAACCAGAATCAAGGACAGCTACACTATGAACTAAGTCAAAACTGCGACAGGGAATATGAAAAATCTATACCAACGCGACTGGGAAACACCAAAAACCCCAAAGACATACTTCTGTACCAACTGCAAAACAGAGGGGCACTCATTTGCAAGATTTCCTGAATTCCAGGAAGCCACGAAATACTTCAAGAAAAACAAAAGACCTCAAAAGAATTTGTCATCAAATTCAAGAAAACCAAAAGCAAATCTGGCAAAATCCAAAGAGAAATATGAAGAGATCAAGGATGATGACAATTTCTCCAACTCCAAAGTCATCATCCATGGATGATATTCCTCCTGCAACATGGCAAAATTGGATCCTATCTACAGCTGAAACTTCAACCTTTAATCCGGGTGCTCTCTGTCAATGACCCCCTTTGACTGGCAAGTGAATGGAAAGAAATCTAACTCCACCTCCATTAAACTTGCAGACAGATAAACATTAACATCAAGCAAAGAGGTTTTCCTCTCTCTTCCATTTGGAAGTATCTGATCCCTGTTGTCCCTAATTTGCAAAAACCTTTACTCTCCGTCTCAAGCCTGTGTGATGCTGGTTTCCTGGTCACTTTTTCCTCCAACACCTTTTAAATCTTCAAAAACTCAATCTCAAACATAACCACCCTGCCAGTTGCCAGTGGGTACAGAAAAGGGAACCTCTACTACCTCCATCAAGAGAAAGTAAGCTGCCAGGAGTAAATTTTCTCTGCAATATTGCAAACATCTGATAATAGTCTCTTTGGGTATCATTGCAGATTATCTCATCTGAACCTGAAGTTGCTCCAACAGTTGCTAAAAAAAAGGACATATGTCCTCAGATCAACAACAAGTCTGAAGTTCAATGTTGCACCACCTGTATCAAATCAAAAATGACAAGGACACCTTTCCACTCCCAACTGAGTTACAGATCAACAAATCTGGGGGAGATCATCCACTCAGACCTGTGCAGTTTTGACACCACATCCAGAGAATGGTTTAACTACGTCATCAATTTCATCAACAATTGCTTGAAAGCCTTATTTGCATATCCTTTACATCAAAAATTGGACACATTTGAATCAACCAAGCCTTTCTTCTCCTTTTTCAAAAATCAGTTACACCACCTCATCAAATTTCTCAGAACGGACAATGGAGGAGAATAATTTAATGAAAAAATGACTTACTTCCTCTCTCAGAAGGGGTTTCAGCATGAACCTGGTCCTCTGCACTCTCCCCAGCTAAATGGTGTTGCCAAACGTTTGAACAGAACAATCCTCAATCTAATCCGGTGTTCCCTTTCCACCTCCAATCTCCCAAATTCATTCTGGGCTGATGCCCTCCGGCATTCTCTCTTTGCTTTTAACTCCTACCCCTGTAAAACCCCTGGGGTTTTCACCTCCCCAAACTCCATCCTCAAAGCAGATGTTTTCCCTCTCTCCTTACTTCATCCGTTTGGCCGTCTGACCTGGTACAAAATTCCAGAGGAAAACAGAAGCAAGCTTTCCCCCAAATTTTGAGCTGTTCTTATTCTGTCCTACCTTTCTCAAGGGAATGGCTACAAACTTCTCAACCTCTGCAGCAAGAAAATTGCAAAATCCAGGGACTGAATTTTTGACAACACTGTTTTCCCGTATGGTTGACCCCTCCAGGAAGCAAGTATCAAACCATCCACCATCCCCAAAACCCTTCCCTGGCAGAATTCTCCATTTCCCCCACAATCTTGTCTTTCTAATCCCGCGGCTTCCTCTCCTGCTTCCTCTGCCCCCCCCTTCTCTCCCTTCCCCTCTTCCCCCTACTGACCAGGTTCCTCTTCCTAGTTTTCCTCCTCCTTTTTCTCCTGATATAGGAGTCATCAATCCTACGGTTTCCCCTTCCCATGCCCCTGTCTTCCAGCCCTGTTTTCAGCAGCGCTCAACCAGTCCCATTTTTTTGGATGACTCAGATCCTGCCGCCAATCTCTCTGTTCCCATCTCCTCCTAAATAAATCTCCCCCCCCCCCCACCCCATCCACCCATTCTCCCGCTCCATCTATTCCCTCCCCCCCTCTGCGCGCTCAACAAGGATCAGGTGTCCGCCAAATTGCTTTGGCACCTACTCTTTCTCTGCCTTGGTCAAGGATGAAATCCGCACGCCTAAGATGTGGAAGCAGCTCATGAAGTTGTCCCACCAAAAAAATTGGATTAACTTGGCCCATGAAGAGCTATCCTCCCTGCAAGGTATGAAGACCTGGATGCTTGTTCCTCCTCCAAAGGGGCGGAAAATCATCCAGTCCAAATGGGCTTTCAAAGTGAAGCGCCTCCCAGATGGCTCCATCCTCAAGCTCAAGGCTTGCTTGGTTGCCATGGGTTTCACCCAAGTCCGCGGTCTATACTTCTCCAAGGTGTTTTCCCCCACCTTACGCCTAGAAACTCTCTGCCTTCTTCTGGGGCTGCTGGTTACAAAAGGCTGGGTTGGATGGCAGCTTTAATTCAAGACTGTCTTCCTAAACAGCTTCCTGGTTGAAACGGTATTCATGTCCCAACCTCCTGGATTTGAGGACCCTCTACACCCAGAGTGGGTCTGCAAGGTCTCCAGGGAGATCTATGGTCTGAAGCAATCACCTCGCCAGTCAAACATCAAATGGAAAGCCGCTCTAGTCTTGTTAGGTCTCTCTTGCTCCTCCTATGACCCTTTGCTGTACTTTAAGGTGTCCAATGGCGAAGTGGTGGGTTTCCTCATTGCGCATGTAGACAACCTTGCAATTTTCGGCACCACAAGCTTTTTCTATTCCTTCATCTCCGCAATTGACCAGCGTTTTGAAATAGGCTCCAACAAAGACCTTAACCTTTTTCTGTCAATATCAATCCATTGGGAACTGGCTAATATAACTGTCTCTCTGAACCAATCTCACTACATTTCCTCCGTTGCCTCCACCTTCCTTCCCCCAAATTCCTCTCCTGCTTATTCCCCCACAAGCATAACTTTCAAGACCCTGCGCAAACAGACTCTGAGTGAACCCTCCTCTCCTCCCCAGTACAATCAGCTCATTGGGTCCCTCCTCTGGGTCTCCCAATGCAGGAGACCCAATGTCTCCTTTGCGGTTAACAAGCTCTTGCAATTCCTGCAAGACCCATATTTTGACCACTGGGAAAGCGCCCTCAGCGTTCTTTGCTACCTTAATTCAACAAAAAATCACCGCCTGACTCTGGGAGGTCCCTTGCTTACACTTTCTGAATATTCCAACCTTGAATGGGCTGAAGACAGAGAATACTGTTGCTCCATCTCTGGCTACAAATTTTGGCTGGGTGTAAGTGCCATTTCCTGGAGATTTAAAAAGCAGCCAACTGTCTCCCTGTCAATTTTGGAAGCCAAATACAAGGCACTCTCCAACTTATGCAAGGAGGTCTTGTGGCTCCAGAACATCCTGTGTGAGCTTTGCGTTTGTGATTCCTCCCCCGTCCCCATCTATGTGGATAACAAAGGGGCGGAAGCTTTAGCAAAAAATCCCAAGCACCACTCCCGGACAAAGCACATTGATGCCCGCCATCACTTCATCAGGGAATGCGTCACTGGCAGTGCTTTTACAGTTCACCATGTGGGAACCAAGGATATGCTTTCTGATATGCTAACCAAGCTGCTGAGCCGCCTTCTCCTCCAATCCCATCAGCTCCTGTTTGGTCTCATTGGGAATGGTTAGCAAGTGGCGGTGTTGGAGTATCACTACCTCCACATATCTCATCCATGTTTTCTTTCACTCTTTCCTTTCCTTCCTCCTCATTCTCCCATTTATCCCATTCACCCAACAGTTTCCTTATCTGATTGTCCCTAATTTCTTTCTGTTCCTCTTCTATCTATTTCAATATCATACTCTCAATGTGACTGCAACAGATTGCCTCTCAGTCACCCTACAGCGCGTCCTCTCATCCTTTTTATTCAAAATTCAATATGATCTTGTCATTTCACGCACAGGTGTAACTCCTACTCATACTGTATACCTGAGGACAGAGCCCGCGCCAATTAGAAGGATTTCCTTTCCTCATCATTCTACTTTCTGTTCCAATCTGCTGTACCTCAGGTAAGAATTGTTCTCCTTATGCTTGTTTCTCCTTTCAAATCTTTTCTCATTCCTTATGAAATTCATCCTTCTACTTTCCATTCCACTCTGCTGTACCACAGCTCCAACACTGAGTTCTCCATAACCAAAGTTACACTTTTTCATTGATACTTTGAATCCCACAACAGAGATAGTTTTGAGGACTAGCTTTACTTTATCCATGTGTTTATTCCAGTCATCAGTTTAAATGATAAAATCATCAATGTATACCATCATCCATCCTTTTCTGATGAACAATCCTAAGACAGTCTCTCAGCTTGCTACATGGACAGAGAAACCTGTCAAAACAGATTTAAAACAGAAATAAAATAATAAAATTTTAAGGAGTGAGAAATCCATGAATATTATTACAGAAATGGATTCCCCACCCAAAATTGAGTAGGGTCACTCACTGACCCCACCCTTGAATTCTAACTCCTTACATTTTTTAATAATTATTAAAAAATGACCAACAGACCACAACGCCACCATGGCAGCTTTTGGCCATTTTGAAATTTAACACATTGTGCCATTTATAGGTTTCACACCTAAGATTCAGTCAGAATTGAGGTGTTGTATATATTTTAGGATTTACAGGCGGATTTGTGTTGTGTCACAATTCCCGCCCGCAGCCACGCATTCATACAGTAAGGGTACACACGCCTGACACTCAATTTGTAGGCGCATGCCAAAAGGCCCGCATGCAAAATGACTGACCGGCCGCAGGCAACAGATTCCCGCACGCAGCTGTCAAGCCTGCGCGCGTCAACAAAATTGTACTAAGCCTGACAGCCAGGTACCGCAGGAACAGGCTACAACCTGCATGCATACATCATGTATATGTAACAACTTGACTTCCGGAAAGAGGGATGTATGAAACCTAAGAATATTGAATAAAAAATATGAAAATCAAAATATAAAGCAAATAAATTGTGGGAAACAATAATGAAGGTTTTCACGTAAATGAGATTGCCAAATCTTTGTGAACCACGAAACACAACAAGGAGTTAACCTAAAAATTATTAAAAATTCCCAACATGTGCAGAAGATGCCTTAAAATCTACTAATACCTACTTTAACCCATTTCACTCAGAAAAAGTTAATACAAAATAAGGAAATGTGTCTGAATCATAAAAATAACAAATTAACATTTAAAAACCTTCTGAAAATTATTTCACAAAGAAATATGACATAGACAAGGCTAGAAGATTGAAGGCACCAGAACTATGTGCCAAAATAGCCCTGACCAGCCTGCTAGCCTCAGCATCCAAGCAAAACCCTCTCTAGGTGCCCTTAGAAGGTCTTATTACCATAAAAGTTATATAAACAACCCTTTTTTTAGGTGATTTGACCCAGAGTGATTTTGAAGTATCAATCCAGACCCCTTGCCATCCGTGATCAAGTGTTTATTCAAGATGAACAAGGGATATATGGGTATAGTCTGATAGTATTATTAATAATTCTGGCCCCAACATTGATTACCTGAAGAATATCAGCAAATAACCCCAATAATTGTCCTGAGACCCTTTCATACCATGAATCTCTGCAAGCTTCCTGGAGTAAGTACTTAAACTAGTAAGTTTTCTCCTCCTTGTAACTCAGGCATAAGTGCTGTAAGACAGCCAGTCCACCCATCCCCTTGAGTTAGTCTTTTGTGAGCAATCATTTAAGACCTCATTATACAAAGGTCTTTACACGGTTCAAAAGAGCCCCTTGAAGAGAGGTTGTTATCCAATAAGGATCCCCAGTTTTCACAAACTGTGGCCCCTCTTGAAAAATATATATTTAAACAAATTTAATCCAACCAAACCAACAAAACTTTGCACTTGCTTTGAAATCAATTATTAAAGCATTTTACCGTAATTTTCTTGGAATTATTATTCCAACACCAATATCACTTTCTGTAGCTAAAGGATGGCAAAGTTTGTGGAATCAGGAAGCTGACACAGTCTCCATCATCCTCTGGAAGTGAGAAGGAAAATGTTTGATACCAAAAGGCATCCTTAGATTCTCATAAATTCCCAAATGACATATAATTCTCATAAATTTCTGGCTATCAGGGCAGACAGGTATCTGGTGAAAGCCCTTCAGCATATCCATAGTATTGATATACTTAGCCTTTGAAATTTTTTTCAAAGCATGTTCAATCCTTGGGATAAGATAATAGTCCGCTTGGGTATAGTTATTCAGCATCATAAAGTCTCCAACCATTATAGACTTATCATTGTCCCTAGCTATGATTACTGGAGTAGTAATCTCAACTTTTTAATTATGTCCTACTTTCCTTAAGACTTGTAAGTCAATTAGCTTTTGGATATGAGTTTTTAGAGATGCTCTAGATTTTGGACTAGAATAGTAAGCTGGTCTCCTGAGGTTGGGAGGTTAAGGAGGTTTAATTGTCAAGGGGAGAATCATTTAATTTCCTTTGATGTTACCAATGAGGTGGTCCTTGGTACAGAAAGCATTCTTATTTTCAAAGCAAACTTGTAGAATATTCTGTTTTTGGTCTTCACTGAGAAGAGAATTCAAAGCTGCTCTGGAGAAGTATTCTTGGTTAAAGCTTTCCAAGTGTTTCTCATAGGTTTGATCAGAGTTCTGACCATGGAAATGGAATATTTGGAACTTCTTTCTCTAGTCTCCTCCCATAGTCAATTATCAACCTTTAATTTGGAATACATCTATACCATACAAGCAAAGAGAATCATTTCCTAGAATGAATTAATCACATACTCTCTTTTGAAGCACTAGAAATTCAATTTTCAGTTTGAGTGATCCTTTCGAGTGAGGTAGTATGATATCAGAAGACCACAATCCAATAGCTTTGAGAGAAGAGTTACAGCTTCTAAAATTAGCCTCAGGTACTGTTAATAAGCTCATTATCAAATTTGGATCCTGCTTTTCCAAATAATTTAAAAAAACAAAAGAGAAAAATGCTCCACTATCTAAGAGTAACCTAACCTGGAAACCTTGGATTAAACCAGTAGCATAACATGTTTTTCCAGAAGTGTAGCCTTTACCAGCAGAGGGTTTTAGTTTTAAGGTTTATCTTAAGAAACATGGTGAATCTTCATATTGGGATTCCATTTTTTTGGTAAGTTGGAATATTCATTGAAATATTTTATGTCAAGGGAAGCTTCTTTACTTCCTTCAATAAAATTGATGGGGTTAGTAATCATCAATTCACACTCAGAGAGTGATCCATCAATGTCATCAAAATGGGGATCAGGATTATTATCATACTCTTCTCCCTCCATGGGATTAATCCTTCTTCTGGGTTGAGGGCAGTCATTTATTACATGTCCTGTCTGGTTTCAATTCCAGCATACCTTTTCCTCTGTCTCTGGAAGTCATTTATTACATTTTTTTCCTCTGTCTCTGGAAGTCATTTATTACATTTTTTTCCTCTGTCTCTGGAAGTCATTTATTAAATTTTCTGTCCTGTTGAAATTCCAGCATACCTTTTTCTTTGTCTCTGGAGTCTTCATGAATTCCAAACTGGTGGGATTAGGGGCAGGGAAATCTTTTGTCCTAACAGTGTATTCTTCCTTACTCCTAATATTTTGTTCCCTGGGTTTATTGACTTTCTTGTCAAGAACATTCATATCAATTAATTCTTCTAATAATTTTATCAAGGTAGAGAGGTCAGAGTTCATGGGCATCCTGCTCCTTAAAATATGATTTAGTTTTCCCGGACATAGGTTGAGAAGTCTCATTAACCTCTTCTTTATCAGCATTGGGGTAAAAACAATCCAACCTCCTTTTCTGAGCAAGAAAACATTTGTGATTTTTATCCTTGGATGGATCAAACTGGGAAGTTTCAAAAGTCTTCATCATCTTTCTTTTCCAAATCCTGGCATCAAATTTTTTTTTGATCAATTCTTTCCATGAATTCCAGGACAAATATTCAACTTCTTCCCTCTTATTAATGAACAAATCAAGAGCTACTTCTTCAAACAATCTGGGTAATCTTACCACAGCTATGGTATCAGGAAGTTCATAAAAGGCAAGAGTGTAATCAACAAACTTAATGAAACTGACATGGTTGTATTCTCCTTCTCCTGAGAATTCAGGCTATTCAGTGATGGTAGGAAGTAACCTAAATCTTTTTCTACCTCAGGTGTAGGAATAGGCCTGAAAGATTCACTCCCATCTGTTCTCAATCTAGACGGAATACTTGGAGTACCAGTGAATCAAGTAGATCTAGCTACTTCCAAGTCATTAGCTGGAGGTTTAGCAAAAATTATTTCAAGATCTCTGTGATCATTCTTGATCATACCTAGTTCCAAGTCAAATTTTTTTAGTTAACAAATCAATTTGATTGATTACATGAGTTGAAGGAGCATGAATTATCCTCCTAACCTCTTCCTTGATATAATTCATTGAGACAAGAATTTCTTCTTGTATAGTGGATTGGACACTGCTTATGCGTTCCATTAGATCCATTTCACTTAGGTTTATACTGTCCTTTATTTTCTTCACTTCTAGCTCATTAATCTTGGTTAGGGCGGCTTGAGTGTGTATTACTTTGTTGAGGTTCAGAGTCAACTTATGCAATTTCTCATATAATTTATCAAAGCACTTGCTAATGACAGTAAAATTGTGAGACATATTCACAGAGAAGAGGTTAAAGGCTTCTACATCTAATTTTGGTACGCTTTCTTCCACTTCTGGGCTAAGGATATTATGTTTTCCCAATACCTTGGTTTCCTTAAATTCTGATGGGCTGGGGATCTCTTCTTTTTGGGATCCTTTTGCTCTAAGGAAGCTTACTGGTCCCAGGCATTCCAATTCTGCACATACCTTCTACTTCCCTCCTTGTGATCAGTTTTTGAAGAGAGATCTGGGACCTCTTTGCCAGAGATATGACTTTTCTCATACCTGGCCAATCCTCCTGGGTCTGAGCCAGTTTGAATTGATTCCAGTAGCTCACATGCTCTTTTACTAATAGTTTGATGCTTTCCTCCTTTGGTCAGTCCAGCTGGAGTGGCTTAGGAGGCACTGTATCCGCCTGGGATAAGAGGTTGGGTGAGTAACAACTCTATAAAGTTGATTTGGTTGAGTTGGCGGCCACAGTCATTGCCATTGTTTTCCCGCATAACACTATGGTCACAGGTTTGAGCCCCTTCATTGCGCTTGCAAATGGAGTCCTTGCGCGCGCAGGTTCATCTAGGAAGATATCCAAATGATGTTGCTCTACCTCTTGCGCAAATGTTGCGCCTATTTTTTGCACATAGTGCAAAAGAATGTATAAGTCTTTGTCAAAACTTTGGAAAAAAAGTAAAAAGAAAAAAGAAAAATAGGGTCATTTTGAATTCACAACTCTTTGAGTTGTGTACAGGACTCAATGGGTGGGCCGTGTGGCACCCTACACCACTCAAATGAGCCGTGTGGTATGCTGCACAACTCAAATGGGCCGTGTGGCATGCTACACTGCTCAAATGGGCCGTGTGGCAAGCTACACGACTCAAATGGGCTGTGTGGCATGCTACAGGTCCCATTTGAGTTGTGTGGTACGCCAAAAAACTAAAATCAAGTTGTGTAGCCTTCAATAAGTAAGAAATAATGTGTGATAAATTATCAAGTATAGATTATAAATTAGAAATTAGAAATTAGAAATTAGAAATCATGAATTATAAATTACAAATTATGAATGATAAATGATAAATGACATATTATCAATTATAAATTATAAATAATAAATAATAAATTATAATTAATAAATGATAAATAATAAATGATAAAAAATAAGTAATGAATAATACATAATAAATAATAGATAATGAATAATAAATAATAAATAATAAATAATAAATAATAAATAATAAATAATAAATAATAAATAAGAAATAATAAATAAGAAATAAGAAATGATAAATAATAAATTATAAATAATAAATAATAAATAATAAATAATAAATAATAAATAATAAATAATAAATAATAAATAATAAATAATAAATAATAAATAATAAATAATAAATAATGAATAATAAATAATAAATAATAAATAATAAATAATAAATAATAAATAATAAATAATAAATAATAAATAATAAATAATAAATAATAAATAATAAATAATAAATAATAAATAATAAATAATAAATAATAAATAATAAATAATAAATAATAAATAATAAATAATAAATAATAAATAATAAATAATAAATAATAAATAATAAATAATAAATAATAAATAATAAATAATAAATAATAAATAATAAATAATAAATAATAAATAATAAATAATAAATAATAAATAATAAATAATAAATAATAAATAATAAATAATAAATAATAAATAATAAATAATAAATAATAAATAATAAATAATAAATAATAAATAATAAATAATAAATAATAAATAATAAATAATAAATAATAAATAATAAATAATAAATAATAAATAATAAATAATAAATAATAAATAATAAATAATAAACAATAAATAATAAATAATAAATAATAAATAATAAATAATAAATAATAAATAATAAATAATAAATAATAAATAATAAATAATAAATAATAAATAATAAATAATAAATAATAAATAATAGATAATAAATAATAAATAATAAATAATAAATAATAAATAATAAATAATAAATAATAAATAATAAATAATAAATAATAAATAATAAATAATAAATAATAAATAATAAATAATAAATAATAAATAATAAATAATAAATAATAAATAATAAATAATAAATAATAAATAATAAATAATAAATAATAAATAATAAATAATAAATAATAAATAATAAATAATAAATAATAAATAATAAATAATAAATAATAAATAATAAATAATAAATAATAAATAATAAATAATAAATAATAAATAATAAATAATAAATAATAAATAATAAATAATAAATAATAAATAATAAATAATAAATAATAAATAATAAATAATAAATAATAAATAATAAATAATAAATAATAAATAATAAATAATAAATAATAAATAATAAATAATAAATAATAAATAATAAATAATAAATAATAAATAATAAATAATAAATAATAAATAATAAATAATAAATAATAAATAATAAATAATAAATAATAAATAATAAATAATAAATAATAAATAATAAATAATAAATAATAAATAATAAATAATAAATAATAAATAATAAATAATAAATAATAAATAATAAATAATAAATAATAAATAATAAATAATAAATAATAAATAATAAATAATAAATAATAAATAATAAATAATAAATAATAAATAATAAATAATAAATAATAAATAATAAATAATAAATAATAAATAATAAATAATAAATAATAAATAATAAATAATAAATAATAAATAATAAATAATAAATAATAAATAATAAATAATAAATAATAAATAATAAATAATAAATAATAAATAATAAATAATAAATAATAAATAATAAATAATAAATAATAAATAATAAATAATAAATAATAAATAATAAATAATAAATAATAAATAATAAATAATAAATAATAAATAATAAATAATAAATAATAAATAATAAACAATAAACAATAAATAATAAATAATAAATAATAAATAATAAATAATAAATAATAAATAATAAATAATAAATAATAAATAATAAATAATAAATAATAAATAATAAATAATAAATAATAAATAATAAATAGCAAATAATAAATAATACATAATAAATACCAAATAAAAAATAATAAATAATAAATAATAAATAATAAATAATAAATAATAAATAATAAATAATAAATAATAAATAATAAATAATAAATTATAAATTATAAATTATAAATAATAAATAATAAATAATAAATAATAAATAATAAATAATAAATAATAAATAATAAATAATAAATAATAAATAATAAACAATAAATAATAAATTATAAATTATAAATAATAAATAATAAATAATAAATAATACATAATAAATAATAAATAATAAATAATAAATAATAAATAATAAATAATAAATAATAAATAATAAATAATAAATAATAAATAATAAATAATAAATAATAAATAATAAATAATAAATAATAAATCATAAACTATAAATAATAAATAATAAATAATAAATAATAAATAATAAATAATAAATAATAAATAATAAATAATAAATAATAAATAATAAATAATAAATAATAAATAATAAATAATAAATAATAAATAATAAATAATAAATAATAAATAATAAATAATAAATAATAAATAATAAATAATAAATAATAAATAATAAATAATAAATAATAAATAATAAATAATAAATAATAAATAATAAATAATAAATAATAAATAATAAATAATAAATAATAAATAATAAATAATAAATAATAAATAATAAATAATAAATAATAAATAATAAATAATAAATAATAAATAATAAATAATAAATAATAAATAATAAATAATAAGTAATAAATAATAAATAATAAATAATAAATAATAAATAATAAATAATAAATAATAAATAATAAATAATAAATAATAAATAATAAATAATAAATAATTAATAATAAATAATAAATAATAAATAACAAATAACAAATAACAAATAACAAATAACAAATAACAAATAACAAATAACAAATAACAAATAACAAATAACAAATAAAAAATAAAAAATAGTATGGTTGTGTACAGGGGTACAAAAATCAAAAATTCCCATTATGGGGGATATATGCCCCCCGGGGGTTGTGCATGTTTAGAAGAACTGTTTGGAGTATTGTGGGCCCCCACGCGTTGAGGGGCCCTACACAACTCCCACAGGTCGTGGGGGGCCCTACACAACTCCCACACGTTGTGTGGTGTCAGCTCTCTGATACCAGGAACCTTGCAGTCCTTCAGCTACAGAGAGTGATAAGAATGCTGGAATAATGATAATTATTATTATTACAATAATAAACACTTAGAAGCTCAAATGAATGATATAATAAGAGCAGTTGCAAGGTTTAATTGGTTTGGTAATGAATTGTTTTCAATATAATATAAAAGAGGGGCCACAGTATTATACTACTGGGGATCTTTACAGACTAGCAACCTCTCTTCAAGGGGTCTCCTTAGGCAGTTTAAGAACCTTGGAATGAAGATGGGTGCCTAAGAAAGGACTTATTCCACTAATGGCTGGGCTTAACAGCACAAATGGCCAAGACAGGAAGGGCAAAACTCACTCTGAGCACTTTAACACGAAAATCCTGGAATAATTGGAAGGGTTTAAGGCAGATGGGGTAGATTGCTTGACTAAACTTCAATGGTTGATTGGTTAATAATGGCAAAAAATACTACTACATACTAAGTCATAAATCACTTGCTTATCTTCATATAAGCACTTTATCAACAATGACGTGGTGTCTGATTGATAATAAATAATTTCTGGTAACTGATGATGGAATAATGGATCAAAATAGGTCTGTATAAATACCTTTTTGGGGTGATTTTGGTCTTCTCAGGGAACGTAGAGAGGGTTCTGCTCGTGGGCTGAGGCTAGCAAGCCAGTCAGGGCAAGATTAGCACGTCTACTTGGTGCTGTCAATCAGCTGTCCTTAGATCTGCTGGATTTCTGCACTATTCTAGCCACAGGATCTGTTAATCTGTTATGGCATAAATTTGATCATTCTGTACTCATCCTTCATTTGTAAAATTGATATTGTTTCAAAGCGTGCAGATGTGTATGTTAATGATTTTTTATCATCCGTTGATCATGTAGATAATTTTTAATAATTTTTATGAACACTTCTTGTAGTGTTTTGTGGTCTTCAAAGATCAAGATCAGTGATTTACGTGGTAGTACTTGATCTTTTATTTATTATTAAAAAATGTTCAAAACTTAATTTTCATTAATTTTATCTAAGTTTTGATCTTTTTAGATCATAAGTAATGCATATGTTTGTTTTTTACATATCCTAGGCAACCCTAACTAGGTTGTAGCTCTTCTGAGCGGTACCTGGTTGTCAGATTAGTCACAACTGATCCAGGCGCGGGGATCAGTTAGTACAGATGCGCGCGGGGTAGGATCTTCTGCTTGCCTGGCAGAATCGTCTGCACGCTTGTCTCTAGTACGCGGGAACCTGCTGCTACTAGTACGTAGGGTTATGTAATGATGCGGGGCTGCGCGCGGGAATTGTGACATAACACATTTCCGCGTGTAACTCCTAAAATATAAACAATACCTCAATTCTGAGTGAATTTTAGGTGTAAACCCTATACGTGCCAAAACTTGTGAAATATCAGAATTGCCAAAAAGTGCCATACAGGTGTTGTAATTTTTAGTACTTTTCTTTTTAACTATTTTGAAAATATAAGGACTTGGAATTCAAGGGTGGGGTCAGAAAGTGACCCTACCTAATTTTGGGTGAGGAATCCATTCCCGTTATAATATTTATGAATTTCTTACTCCTTACTTTGTTAATTGAGGTATTCTTATTTTTCATAGTTTTTGTTACTATTTGACAGTTTTGCTCTGTACATAGTAGCAAGCTGACATGTGGGGCCCTACACAACTCCCACACGACTGGAACCGCAAATTTAACATTACCCATAAAAATAGGGTAATCTTAAATTCACGGCTCATTGAGCCATGCACATGATTTAAAAAGGGCTGTGTGGCGTGTCACATGGTCCAATCCAAGCCTTCTACAATCCCCCACGGCTCAAGGAGTTTTGGGGCCCACCCAGCCTGGTCTGCCACTGTGTAAACTTCCACACAACTACATTCAAGCTGTGTGGAGTTGTACATGGCTCCAATTTAGTCCTGTGGAATCCCGCATGGCCCTGGATTGCGGTGAGAAAAGAAACAAAAGGGAATGAAAGGGAATGAAAGGGTACTAACACAACCCATAATCTAAATAAACCTTCCAAAAAACAGAAATCAATCAAAAAACCAAAGAATGTTCATTTTTTGGTTAAAAAAATAAATAAATAAATAAATTAATCAAAATAAAAAGAAACTTGTACTATCCAATGGAATATCCCTAAAGTAAAAAGACCCAAAAAACACAATTTACTGGACTAGCCCTAAATTAAAAACACAAAAAAAAGACAAGTAACTTGACAAGCCCAAAAGTAAAAACACCAAAAAAAATGAAACTAACGTGACAAGCCCTAAAGTAAGTTCAACTTGACTAGCCCTAAAATACAAGGGACCAAAAATTAAAGAAGTCTTTTGACCAGCCCTAGAGTAAAAGTTCCCAAAAATATACAAGTCTTTTGATCAGCCCTAAAGTAAAAATACCAAAAAAGAAAACAACTTCAACATGTGTTAAGCCAATCCCATCCCAAGCTTAAAATAAGTTAAGCTTGTGATGGAATCAGTACAACACAAGTTGAACTGAATTAACATTAAACTCTCATTCAAAACACTCATGTAATGTTGATGACTCAACGCACTCAACATAATGATTTTTAAAATGCAATAATGCTTTATATTACTAGAAATTGTTAGCTGCATTAGAATAACAGTTTATATGAAACCCAATGATGAAATGAAGTCAAATTCTATAATCTCTTTAATGTTGAATACATTCGCAGTTGATATTTTAGATGATCAACCCAACCAGAGGCTTTTTCAGAAATCAAGGAATGTGGTTTTGCTACAATGGGTGGGATTGGAATAATTTCTCTCTCAAGTACTAACAGAACCCAGTGGTTATTGTTTAAAAAGGAAATGAAAATTGGATCTGATTTAGCAGTAACACCATTTTTGATTGGAGTATAAGTATCACATGAATCCAATGAAATGAAACATATAGTTTTGGAAAATGTGTCTGCTATGATTTGACCCATGTCTAATTTAGCCACCCATTTTGAGTAGGGAACCTTTTCATTGATGTCTTCAACATCAAGTATTTTTTCAATCTTTTCAACCTCCTTTGCACAACCAAGAATCTTAATGTAGCATGCTTTATCTTTCTCTAATTTTTCAATCATTTCCTTCCTAAATTCAAACCAACCATGTTCTTCATAACCAGGAGATTTAGAAATTACTCCAAATCCGCAATTCCCATCTCCAATTGGATCCCAAACCTCACTCAAGAACTTAGAAAATTTCTAGGGTATTTGATTGAGGTATTTCATTCTTGGTTCCTATCATGAAAACTGACTTAGTATTCATTTCTTTAATAAGACCAATTAAATGAATACTAACCAAAGATGAGCTTCTGGTTGAGCTTTGCTGCACGTTCTCTTCCTCTGAAGAGGATTCTGATTCCAAATTAAGTGATCCTGATTAAATTCCAGTCTCTTCCTCTGAACTATGAAATTCAGATTCAGATTCTGTTTACTTTGACTAAAAATTCTTCATTAGTTGGCAACTAGTTGGTAACTAAGTTTATTAAACCAAAGAAATGAACATATTTCAAAAGAAAAGACTTAAAATCTTTTGTCTTTTCTTTTTTGGAGCTCTTCTAGTCCTTTTTTACCCTTTGAGTTTTTTTTTAACAAGCTCAAAAAACGATGGATTTTGCCACATATCTGTCAATTTTGGTCTTCCCCTACTTGATAATTAGACTTTAGGTTCAAGTCTTGGCTTTGATTGTCATTTTGAAATCTTCTGAATGATATACTTCAATAGTCCACTTTGCTCATGATCTGGAGATTCCAAGATCATTGCATTGACTTTTTCACGTAACTGAGGAATGCTTAGAGTTTCATCAACATTTCACATGAAAAATTTAAAATGATCAACCATTAGTGAATTAGGAAACATTAATTAAAAAGCATTCATCACATAGTGATTTGAAAAATCCAACTTGAACAATCCAACTTAGGCCAACTTACAGAACTAGAGCTGCAAGGGTCATAGTCCAACCTCCACTGAGGATGAAAATCTTGGGGACCACAAATCCTTGAATGCTAGACGGTCACCTATTTGGTGAGAACAGGGAAAACCCATAGTCTTGGATTATGACTTGGTGCACACTTCCCCATCATGATCACGTTTGAACTTCTCAAATTTTTGCCTAACAAGATGGATTGCCTCTAAAGACAATTTGTAACCCAATGTTAACTGTTCAGGGGGAAGAACTGACCCTAATTCAATTAAAGAGTTATAAAGTGATGCATGAACTGATTTAATTTGATTCAAAACTGTTCTGTCAAGGCTTTTCCAAACATCCAACAGGTTTCACAAAGACTTTGCAAGGAATTGTTTGAGAGTTGCATGTGCCCCTTCAACCCAAGATGGTTTTTTTTCCAAAATCTGGGTTTATACAAGTCCACGGTGTTAAAAAAATCTCTTTGATAGGGAAAATTTTATTTTCAATATACTTGAGTACATCCTCATAGTAATCCAAGAAACACTATACAAGTCAAAATTTCAGAACCCAAAACTTGGAAAAATAAGAAGCAGTGATTTGGACCTAGTCTGTGTTCTGCATCATTGACCTCCACCTCCTCCTTGGTCTTTGAGGCCCCATACTTTTTCCACATTGTCACAAACCTTTTCAATCCTTCAACGTAATTAAAAAAGCGCACTTTACAGTTTTCTTGTATGTTTTTAGACAAGTGCCAAGTGCAGCATTGTCTTGATGAATCAGGTAAACTAGATTGAATAGAAAAAATCAGAGCTTTTTCACGGTCCATCACAAAGACTTTTGGAAGTCTCTCATGATCATAAGCCAACTCCATTAATTAATTTAAAGACCAACTGTAGAACTCAAACATTTATTTTGTTATAAAAAAAAGAGCTTTTGTGAAAATTTTGCAATTGGCTGTCATTCCTACAACATTCAATAGTGGGGTTTTGTACTGATTGTCTTATTCCAATCCAACATAGCAATATGATGGAATTGTTTTGAAAGCTTTCATGCCTCTGGATTTGCTAAGTACAGGGCCTCCAAGTGACCCTCTCAACTGAACTTTGAATGGTGAATCCAACTTGTCTCTTCAAGATGTTCATACAGTACCTCCATAACACTTTTTCCCTTTAGTTCTGCAAGTGTTACCTTCTGCTTAGTGTTATAGATTTTTTGGTCATCAACATAATACAACCCATCAATCTTGTTCAATTTTCTCTTAAGTTGTAGCATATTGAGCCCATCATTCATGCCTTCTATTAGATTTTCTAAGGCCACCCCCAAGATTTGACAAGGTTGACTGGGGAAGATTGAGAAGGATGCGGAAGGATAAATTGCATGTTTTGGAGAGATCATCACATAAGAGTAATAAGAAAAATAATAAGAAGAATAACAAAAAGAATAATAGAAATAATAATGAAAAAAAGGAACATAACTGGGGCAGAGTGTGAAGGATGCGGAAGGATGAGGAAAGAGTCCTTCCATGACCCAGAGCTGCCCCAGGTATACCATAAAAAGTGTGACATGTGCTTGAAATGTGTGTGGCATACTAGATACAAGAGTCTTAACCAAAAACCCCCCCTTTCTGAATACATGGAGAAGAAGGAAAGAGGAAGAAAAAAAATTGGAAAACAAATATAATAAAACAAAAAAAAGGAAGAAAGGGAATAGAAACAGACAAGAAAATCAGAAAGCAACTCCAAAAATTTCACAGTGCTTTTCTAGCAGCACTCTACCTAGGGGCTTGGTGAGCATGTCAGCCAGCATGTTCTTGGTTGACACATGGATAAGGTCAATGGAGGATTCTTCCACACACTCCCTTACAAAGTGGTACCTTGCGTGAATATGTTTTGTGCAAGCGTGGTGTTTGGGGTTCTTTTCTACAGCTTCAGCACCCTCATTATCAACATGGAGATGAATTGCATTGGGTTTGTTGAGTGATAATTTGGATAGCAGATGGAGTCCTTCTTTGCATGAGTCGGAAAGAGCCTTGTATTTGGCCTCCGTGCTAGATAGGGAAACGGTTGCCTGCTTACAAGACTACCATGATATAGCTCCTTCCCCCAGACAAAACACATAGTCACAGGTTGATTTCCTATTGTCATGGTCTTCTGCCCAGTTGGAATCTGAGAATCTGGCTATTGATAACAACCACCAAGCTTGAGGGAAATTGATTTGGTCAAGGCCAGATAGTGAAGTCCTTGTACCGCTGCTTGCCAGTGAGCTTCAGAAGGGTTGTGGAGGTGTTGCAAAACAATTGGCAACAAAGGAAATATCAGGACGGGTACATTGCAACACCCACAGAAGCAAGCCAGTCAGTTGATTTGAAGGCCTGGAGGTGTTAAAATACGTATGCACTTATGCGTGTGCTAATTATAAGTGTAATCCAAATGGGATGTACATGTGGGCCTCTCTGGCCCATTGGAAACTCACACGGACCATACGGGCCTGTGTGGATGCCACAAATTTGTGGAAACTGGCCTCAAAACGCATGAAACAGGCCTATTGGTACACGGGCCCGGTGAGTTATATGAGCAAATACAGCCAGATGGGCTTTTATGGGCATAATTGGTCCCAAGGTTTTTTTTGGACATACTTGGTCAGACGGGATGGCCCTCCAAAGTATGGTTTACTCAGTTTTGGGGCTTGGGGCAGGTTGGGGCTGCTGCCCGTGAGGCAGCCCGCTTGGGGCTGCTTTTTTTGCTTATGGTTCATTTTTGGGGCCCAACAGCCCGCACAGGGCCATTGTAGGGGGCAGGGGGACTCAAAATGGAGCCCCCCCACCCCGGTTGCGGCTGCCGCGCTGGGTGGCAGCCATGGGGTTGGTGGCCCCGCCTCCTCCCCCTCCCCTCGCTTGCCATTGCAAGGAGGAGGGGGAGGGCTGGCTGGAATGAACCAGCCAGCAACTGGTTGCAAGGAGAAACCAGTCATGGTGGGGGGGGACTTGATCACCCCCCCACCATAAGTGGCAGCTAGGCTGGTTGCATAGATGCAAACGGTGGTGGGGGGGGGAATCAACCACCACCCCCCCCCCCCCACCAAGGAAGGGTCGCTCTCCCCCCCCCCCCTTTACCAAGGGGGAGGAGCGACGGGCTGGAGGGGACCTGACCACCCCCCAGCTTACCTAGCATGACAAAGCCCTGGGGGTATCAACCCCCAGGCCCCTGGTAGGGGGATTTGACCTCCCCCTCCAGGGATCTGTGAGAAGGAGGGGGGGGGGACAGCATGTCTGCTGGTCACCCCCCCCCCCCATGTGTGTCTGAGACCGGACCCAGGTGTGTCCTGGGTCCCTCCTGGCCATTTGTATGGCAAGGGGCTGGTTGCAAGAGGCAACCAGCCAGAATGTGAGGTAACAGGCCAGTTTTAATAGACAACCGGCCAGGGTTTTGAACAGCTAAGGGGCCGGTTCAGCCCCATTGAGGTGGAAAAACCAGAAATAACCTGTAAGCCTCCTGGATGCCAAGACCCTTGCTATCCTTTAGCTACCAGAGGTGATAGAATAAATAATAAATATATTATTTAATAAATGCAGCAAAAATCCCTAAAATATTTTGATTAAGCTTATTGCAAGGTTAAGTGGTTTGGTTATGGTTTATTTTTTGAAATCAATATGAATAAATTGATTATTAAATATTTTTATAGAGGGGCAACAATTATATTGGGGATCTTGAACACCTCTCTTCAGGGATTTCAGTATTAAAACACGTAGTCCTGGTTACTTTGGGCTCTTTAGTTTAAAGGATATTTTACCCAAAGATAATATGTATATAAAATAAATGGTGGAGTGGCAGGGCCTTGTAACCAATCTTCCACGACAGAGAGAGGATAATAAATCTCACTGGTATATTATTGAACACTTTTGGTATCTGTTTGAGACGTGCACTGATGGGTTAAACCTGTATACTGGGGTTATAAGGTTGTTCAGCAGTTTTCATTGATAAAAAAAAGAGGTTGAGGACGGATATTATTGATCAGAATTAGCCATAAATCACTTAATTATCTCTTATAAGTAATTGATTACCTTGGGACGGTGTCTGGATATAAATATAACTGGGTCTCTGCCCATCAATATCCTCAAAAGAGCTCTTTATTTATAGCTTTTGGAGTCCCAATATTGTCCTTCTCAGGGTTACAGGGGCTCAAAGGGACGGACACTAAGGCTAGCAGGGTAACCAGGGGTAGCCTGTCACGTGTTTTTGGTGCTATAGCACGGGTATCATCTAATTCCTCAGGGTATGGGAATTATTCTACTATATAATAGATATTAGGACGTGTGAATAACACTAATCTGTCCCATTTATGTATTATTTAATTAATTATCCTTAGTAAATGTTCCCAGTAATTCAATAATTATTTAAATAGACATTTCTATGGACATCCTGATTTCAGGTGAGTTCTCATTATGTATTAAATAACTGGAGTAAAGTCATGATATTGATTTTACTCCTTATTTTGGAGTTCCAGTTGATTTACTAAAATAATTGCTTAAAAACATAAGTCATGGTAATTCATGTAATATTTTTACATCATTAGTTTTCTTAGTATGTCACAAAAATATTTATGTCTAAAAATTCTCATAAAAGTATATTAAGTATTTTAATATATTTTTAGAAGTTGTCATTGTCTTATTTTCGACATTCTTGGTACTTTCAATTATATTTAATAAAAAATATGTATAAGGGTCATTTAAGTATTTTTATATAATATTATGTACTTTTAGACTATCTACTATCTATGGTAACATTTATTACATATGTAGAATGTTTCCGTGTGGGTTGTAGCATGTTTATGTGTTACCTAAGCCTCTCAGGCCGCCTGTCACTCTGTGAACCCGTAGTCCCGCAGCTGCCTACTTTTCAGAGGCCCAGGGCTGCGTACACGACCATGGGAGTGACAGGGCTGTATCTCAGCCGCGCGCGGGTTCATTGGCTGCTGCAGCTGCGTGCAAGAATTGTGACAAAACACATTTCTGTCCATAACTCCTAAAATATACACAACACCTCAATTCTGACTGAATTTTAGATTTGAAACCTATACGTGACAATACACATGAAATATTTATTTGACCAAAATCTCAATAGTGGAGCCGTAGTATTTTGGTCTTTCTTTCCTCAATTATTTAAAAATACAAGGAGTTGGATTTCAAGGGTGGGGTCAGTGAGTGACCCTACCTACTTTTGGGTGGAAAATCCATTTCTGTAATAATATTTATGGTTTTCCTACTCCTTCTTAGGTTCATTGTATTATTATTCTTTTTATGTTATTTTTGTTACTTTTGCAGCTTGCTTTGCAATAGTAGCAAGCTGACATAACTGGAATAGGCTGGTTGTAAGGGTACAGGGACTGATGCAATGCGGGATGATGTAGCCCAAACCAAGTAACAAGGCCTGTAGAGCCTGTAGAGCTCTTTTGGGGCGTAAAATTTGCCTTTTGGCTTGTTGTATCATGGGCTCACAAGAGGCCAATATTTTGTACTTAAGGAGCTCTTCTCCCAGCTTTTTTCCATCATCCATTCATCATCCAATTGAATTCATTACCTATATCATCCAACATATTGCCCCATTGTGAGAGCCAACCAGCAATTATTGACACAAGGTGTCCAGAATTTATTTTGCTTTAAATACTGATCATTTGCCTAAGATAATTTCTGGCCATAATTATAACAGGAGGATGGCGGCTCATCTGGCAATTGACAACAGATGCTCTTGAAATAGGAGTCCTTGGGGATAGGAGCCAAGAGAGCCTTGCCGTCAAGAAAGCGCTTCAGGAGGGAATCAATTTAATGCAATTGATTCAGGTAAATCAGTCAGCTTGGATGGTAGTGAGTGATCTGGAGAGAGAGAAGATGGTGGAGGTCCTCATTGGCCCCTATTTGAAAAGTATCACCTAGGGTAGCAATGAGATTGTCAACATAGGCGGGCTCACCTACTTTTGCCAAATCATCCACGTGTGTGGTGAGAGCACAAATGGATTTGCCCTTTTCAACTCAAAATTAAAGTGTTGGATCATACTTTGAGTTCTTGAAATTGATAGTGACCAGGCATTGATGAAGTTCTTGATTCCATTGCCTGGGGGACTGCTTGAGGCCATACAGCAATTGATCCAGCTGAAAGACCCAGTCTGGGCGTTGCAGATCCAAAAAACCCGGCGGTTGCTCCATGAACACCTTGTGTTCCAGCTTTCTGTTGAGAAATGCAGTTTTAAAGTCAACTTGCAGCCCTTTCCAGTTGTTTGATGCAAGCAGGCTGAGTAGGAGTCAAAGAGTCTCAAGCCGTAAGGTGGGGGATAAAACTTCTTGACAGTCAACCCCAAGGGTTTGGGAATACCCCATTGCCACCAGTCTTGCTTTCATATTTTGGATAAATCCATTGAGTTTGCTTTTTAATTTAAAAACCCACTTACATTTAATGATTTTACGCTTGAGAGGGAATGGAACTAGTTTCCAGGTTTGCATGCAGAGAAGCAAGGCAAATTCATTGTCCGCTGCCTTTAGCCAACAACGCTTGTTGGGAGATTGAAGAAGCTGGCGCCACTTCTTTGGGGTATCAACATTGGAGGGGCTGTGGGTAGCCTTAGAACAGTGTTCAAGACGCTGTGGAGGTTTTTTTGTGTGGGTTGACCAAGGGGGAGGTTTTTCAGAGGGAGGGGGGAGTGGAGGGGTAGGAGGGAGAGGAATCCCAACAATGGCGTCATCTGGAGAGCTTGAGTATAGAAAAACCAGTTGAGTCACTGGGCTGTTGGTGGTGTCTGAAGATAAGGAGGTCAATTGTAGGCAATTTGCCGGAGCATGGATGGAGGAGAACAGATTTCAATTGAAAACCTCTCTAAGACGTATATTGGGGGGAGGAATGTTTACAGGTGAGGACAGCAGGAGATCTGTTGGTGAGGGCAAATATTGAATCACCGGGATATTGGTTCCTGGAGTCCTGGCGGAGTGGGGCCATGGTACTTCCACAGGAACAGGTTTCAAAGGCAGAATGATTCTGGAAGGATATGGGAATTTGAAATCATCAAAAATTACATCACAACTTTTGATAACCGTGCCAGCCTCAAGATCCCACAGCCTATAGCCATTCCCCTTGCTGAGAGGCAATAGCAGCATGGAGGATCTTGCCTTGTTTTCAAGCTTCTTCCTGTTGGCCTCAGGTACTTTGAACCACGCGTAGCATCCAAAAGGGTGCATGGATAGAGGAGAAAGTGTATCATGTCCTAGAATCAAGAGAGGGCTTTTGAATCCAGCTGGGGTGTGGCAGGGATATGAGTTGTGATAGGAGAAGATGTGTTAAAGGGCATCCGCCCAGAATGATTGTGGGACAGAGGCCTGTAAGAGTGAGAATTGGATGGAATTCCCAATTTTCCTGTTGGTTCTCTCCGCTACCCCCTTGAGTTTGGGTGAATGCGGCGGGCATGGCTCATGGTAAATGCCAAGATTCTTGAGATAGGTTTCAAGTGATGAGGGAATGTATTCCCCTCCGTCATTGGAACGGAGAGAGAGTATTTTGATCTTGTCGGGAACCTCAAAGGATGATTGGAAGATTTTTAAGCAGCTGAACACATTGCTTGTGAGTTTCATGGGAAAGACAGCGGTGAATTTAGAAAATTCATCTACAAATGTGACAAATTATTCGTAGCCTTTCCTTGAGAATACCTCAAAGGAGCCTACGTCTGAGTGAATGAGTTGTCCTGGGTGGGTTGACCTGTAGGGAAGGCAAGATTTGAAAGAGGAACAAGTCATTTTTCACTGGATACAGATGGAGCATTTTTGAACTTCTATTTTGTTTGTGTTTGTGATGGAGATTTTGTGAAACTGGAGAAATTTCTTCAGAGGTTTGAGACCTAGATGGGAGAATTTGAGGTGGTATTCAAACAGAGAAAGCATAACCTTGGCACTTTGAGATGATTCAGTGGATGGAGAACCCACCAGTTCAGAAGGCAGGTAGTAAAGGTTTCCTCTCCAATATCCTACTCCGGCGGGTGGATTTAGGAATCTGATTTCCTCTTTTGGTTGAATTTCCCACCCTTTTGAAGTGAAGATGAGGGCAAAACCTAGGTCACATAGACCCGCAACCAAAAGAAGAGGTTCATGTAGGGAGGGGACAACCAGAGTTTGGAGCTGTTGGTTCTTGGTGAAAGGAAGTTGCATACAACCAGGGTGGGTTGATTTAACAATGGAGTGATCTGCTAGTTGTACTGGAGTCTTTTCAAGATTTGGATGCTGTACTGACAATATGTTGGGAGTCATGGAGACGGAGCAGCCAGAGTCCAAATTGGTGTCCACTTGGTATGTGGTCAACAGGCATGTGGGGTGAGTGATGGCTAAACAAGCGGTTACCTCGTATTCCAATCCCCGGTAATCCAAATTATCTTCACTAGGTGGGTTTCCTGTTGAGTTGATAATTAGAGCAGTCCTTGTACGTCCTGCCCTTGGGGGCTGCTTTTGTTTTTTGATGAGCTTCTTTTGACACTGCTGGTTGGAATCTGATTTCCTAGATGTTTTGAATTCATTCAGTACTTGGAAAGTTTTATGACAGTTATTCGAGTTGTGGCCTTCCAGGTTTCAAAAGTAGCATTGTTCGTTGGAGCGCTTGTTGGGGTGGGATTGATTTGATTTTGCAGACAAGAAAGATGCTTCTACTTTGGTTTGAGACTGACAAAGAGTGGACTCATTTTTAAAGGCAGTGACTACCGTTTTGGATTTTACTCCATTCTGGTTCATGAGGGATGACACTCTATGTAGCCAATCTTGCGGAATGGAGCTGAGTAGGGCAGCTACGTACACCTTGTTGGCGGTCAGGGGGTTTTCACGGGTGATGAGAGAGTTGAGACATTTGTGGTACCTGACCATGGTGTCAATATGGGCAGTGATGTTGTCTCCGTCCATTTTGGTGAGGAGGGGTTTTCTGAGCCAGTAAACCCAACCACCTGTTTTTTGATCTTGATTGGTTTAACTAAGGGCAAGCCACATACTGCAAGCATCCCTATGATGTTCTCAAACATATCTGAAATTTGGTGCGTTGATTGCTTGCGTGATCAAAGCGCAGACAACTTTGTTGTAATTTTTCCAGGCAGGTGTAGCATGATCTGGTCAAGGATTTTAAATGTTTTACTCTAGTCCGGCAGCCTCAAAGTACAATATTATGACAAATTCACAGTCCAGGTAGTTAGATTCTGGGCCTGGGGAGTTGAGGATGGGTAGTTTGGCACTTGAGAGCCTGTTTGGAGAAGAGGGAAAGGCATCTGAAACTACATTGACAATATTGGACATCTTGGTTTTTACAAATGAGGATGAGGATGAGGTCATCTAACTTGAGGTTTCTTCATTGTTGAGCGTATGGATCCTTTACAAAGTTTAGCTACAGGAGTTAGCGGAGCTGTCAGCTCTTTGATACCAGGAACCTTCCAGTTCTTTAGCTACAGAGAGTGATAGAAGTACTGGAATAATAATAATTATTATTATTCAAAAAATAAACACTTAGAGGCTCAAATAAATAATATAATAAGAGCAGTTGCAAGGTTTAATTGGTTTGGTAATAAAAGGTTTTCAATATGTATATAAAAGAGGGTCTACAGTATTATACTACTGGGGATCTTTGCAGACAAGCAACCTCTCTTCAAGGGGCCTCCTCAGGCAATTTAAGAACCTTGGAATGAAGATGAATGCCTTAGAAAGGTCTTATTCCACTAATGGCTGGGCATAACAGCACAGTGGCTAAGACAGGAAGGGAAACACTTTCTCAGAGCACTTTAACACGAAAATCCTGCAATATTAGGAAGGCTTTCAGAGCAGATGGGGTGGATTGCTTGACTAAACTTCAAGGGTTGATAGGTTTCAGAAATAAATAATAATACTAAAGACTTGGTCATAAATCACTGGCTTAGATTCTTCATAAGCACTTGAATAACAATGACATGGTTTCTGATTGAAAATAATAATTCCTGGTAAACTGATTCTGGAATAATGGATCCAAAGAGGTCTGTATAAATACCTGTTTGGGGTGATTTTGAGCTTCTCAGGGCACATAGGGAGGGTTCTTCTTTTGGGCTGAGGCTTGCAAGCCAGTCAGGGCGAAATTGGCACGTCCACTTGGTGCTTTTAATCAGCTGACCTTAGATCTGCTGGATTTCTGTACTATTTGAGCCACAGGATCTGTTAATCTGTTATGGCATAAATTTGATCATTCTGTACTCATCCTTCATTTTTACTTTTGGTATTGCTTTAAAGCAGGAATATGTGGATTTTCACTGATTTTCCATCATCTGCTGATCAGGTAGATAATTTGTAATAATTTTTATGAACACTCCTTGTAGTGTTTTGTGGTCTTCAAACATCAGAGTCAGTGATTTACATGGTAATCCTTGATCTTTGATTAATTATTATCAAATGTTCTACACTTAAGTTTTATTAATTTTATTGAAGTTTTGATCTTTTTATACTATTGCTAATTCGTATGTCAACTTGTTTTATATGCTAGGCAACTCTTACTAGGTTTTAGCTCTTCTGAGCGGTACCTGGTTGTCAGATTAGTCACAATGGATCCAGACATGGGGATCAGTCACTACAGATGCGCGCGGGGTAGGATCCGCTGCGTGCGTGGCAGAATTAGCTGCGCGCGGGTCTCTAGTAGGCGGGAATCTGCTACTACAAGTACATAGGGATATGTAATGATGAGGGGCTGCGCGCGGGAATTGTGACATAACACATTTCCGCGTGTAACTCCTAAAATATACACAACACCTCAATTCTGAGTAAACTTTAGGTGTAAACCCTATACGTGACAACACGTGTGAAATATTGGAATGGCCTTAAGGTGCCATACTGGTGTTGTAATTTTTAGTACTTTTCTTTTTAATTATTTTAAAAATTTAAGTACTTGGATTTCAAGGGTGGGGTCAGTGAGTGACCCTACCTAATTTTGGGTGAGGAATCCATTTCTCTAATAGTATTTATGAATTTCTCACTCCTTCTGTTGTTTATTCAGACATTTTTTTTTAATTTTTTTAATAGTTTTGTGTTGCTATGACAGGTTGCTCTGTACATAGTAGCAAGCTGACATTCACCCACTCCAAGATTTGTCTATATCTGAAAAAGAAATTTCTGGGTCAATGCCTTTTGCTGGCTCTGTAGTTCCTTAGGTGTATGGGTCCATCAGAGATATTGTGTTCAGGTAACCATTCATCCTTATCAGCTGATTCTCCCTTGTATCTAACTAGGTAGAGTCTGAGATCTTTTCCATTGATCCTTTCCTTTTTATCTTTAAGGATCTTGCTAATTTTTCCTTTGTCTTTTTCAGGTTCTTTTGCAACAGGTATTTCAGGTGAAGGAGTATATTCTCCATTCCTTGGGTGGTAGTGTTTGATGAGACTTACTGGAAAGACTGGGTGTTTTCTAGAAAGCTCATCACTAAGGATTACTTCCACAGAATGTTTACCATGAAGTTTATTAATGCTGAAAGGTCCACCAAAAGCTGGTCTAAGCTTTCTATTTCCATCTAAGTTGGTGAAGTTGGTGGTAGAGATAAAGACTTGGTCACCAATTTTGAAATCAGCCTCCTTATGGGTTTTATCCCACTTTTGTTGTTTATACTCAAAAGCATCCTGTACACACCTAACAGCATTTGTATTGGCTAAATCTTTCATGTTTTTTAAATCAACTGATGTAGGGTGAAAATTTGTTAACTGGTGATGAAGGTTATCCTTGGGTAATTTAGGAATCCATCCTCTTTCCAGTATGTAGGGTGATTACTTAGGGGTAGATTGCTTGCTAATGTTGTAGGCCATCTCTAGTGCAGGTAAAAGGCTAACCCAATTGTGGCAATAAATATCAGAATCCTTGAATTCTAGACCAAAGCCACAGAATCCCCTGAGCATTTCTTCCAGATTCTGAATCATTCTTTCAGCTTACCCACCCGTCTGAGGGTGATAAGCTGTAGAGAAAGCTAAGGTGGTTCCCAGCATGTCATGAAGATTTCTCCAGAACTCAGAGGTAAATTTAGGATCTCTGTCACTGATAATGATCTTAAGTCCATGTTAATGATCTCCCATCTTTTCTTGGGTTCAGCAATCCTTTGCAGTAAACCAAACCTTTTCCCAGTGGTCCTGTTGGACTTCTGACAGGTTTCACAACTAGCAACATACTGGATAGTGGAGTCTCTCCAATTGTTCCACCAAACAGTTTTTTTAACCTTATCTAAGGTTCTATCAGCAGATAAATGACCAGATGAACAGTTATCATGGCATTCAGCCAGGACATGTTTGATATGGTCATCCTTAGTTAAGACTATAACACTTGAATGTTGATGCCTATAGTATACTAGACCATCCCCTGTGGTGAACCTTCCAGCTTTGTATGGTTTCAAGAGAGTTTCAGCTGGGCTATTAATCAATTCAGATGGTGGAGAAGTACTTTCCATATTGGTGATCAGAGTTTTCATGCCAGAATTGTAAGATTCTTTGATTGAGTTGAACAAGGATTCATTCAATTCACAAATGTGGATTCCCATTATAGGAGCTTCATTGTTCAACATGTTAATATTAAGGATAGGGAAGATATAATTATTCTCTGGATCATAAGCAGGGTTACTTGGGTCATTGCGTAAAGCTGTCAGCTCTCTGATACCAGGAACCTTGCAGTCCTTTAGCTACAAAGAGTGATAAAAGAATTTGGAGCAATAATATTCCAAAGAATAAACACTTTACAGCTCCAATAATAATATGGTAAGAGCAAGTGCAAGGTTTAATTGGTTTGTTTATAAATATTTTGAATATAATATAAAAAGAGGGGCCGCAGTAATATACTACTGGGGGTCTTTACAGACTTGGCAACCTCTCCTCAAGGGGCCTCCTTAGGCAGTTTATAACCTTGGAATGAAGATGGGTGCCTTCTAAGGCCTTATTCACTAATTTGGGCGGGAAAAGCAGCAAACAAATCCAGAGCAGGAAGGGAAAAACTTACTTGAGAAGTAATCCACAGAAATCCTGCAAAGATTTAGGTAAGAAGCTTCAGAACAGATGGGGTTGGTGGCTGGTTCAAACTTCTGGTTGTTGATAGTTATTTAGAAAATAATAATAATAATACTTCAGACTAGATCATAAATCACTTGCTTTCTTCTTGATAAGCACTTGACTAACAATGAAACAATTTCTGATTGATAATAATAATATTTCTGATAACTGATGGATGATTGGAAGCAAAAGGGCAAAAAGAGCATGTTTAAATATTCCTTTTTGGGTGCTTGAGGGCCTCTAGAAGGGGTATTAGCCATGGGCTGAGGCTAGGGGGGCAGTCAGGGCAATATTGGCACGTCCTCAAGGTGCTGTTAGCCTGCTGGCCTTAGATCTGTCAAGGACCAGCTCCTTTTTAGCTGCAGGAGCTGTTAATCAACAGATTGATCATTTTGATGATCCTGCACTGATCCTCAATTTGTACTGTAAGTACTGGTCCAAAGTGAGCAGAAATGGATTTTTTTTAATTTTCCATTCTCTGCTGATCCTGTATGTTATTTTTAATAATTTTTACGACCACTCCTTGTGTAGTTTCGTGGTCTTTGATGGTTCTGATCAGCTCATGACGTGGTGAGTCTGGATCTTTATTTAATTAATAAAAAATACTAAAAATTAGTTAATAACTAATTTTTATTGACTTTTAAGGTTTTTAAACTATGATCTACGCTTGTGTGGTAGCTTTACATGTGTAGAGTAGATCCTACTATGTTGAAGCTCCTCTGAGCGGTACCTGGCTGTCAGACTGATCACGGCAGGCTAGGCGCAGGGATCAGTCCATTCAGATGCGCGCGGGGACTGATCCGCTGCGCGCGTGATCACGGCAGGTTAGGCGTGAGAATCAGTCCATTCAGATGCGCGCGGGGGACTGATCCGCTGCGCGCGTGACTAGGTCACGGGATTACCTGCACGCGGGAGGGATCAACTGTGCGCGGGAGTTTGGGTGCGCCGGAGTCCAGCGCTGTAGGGACGCGGGGCTGCGTGCGGGAATTGTGAAAAAACACAATTCCCTGTGTAACTCCTAAACTACACACAACACCTGTATTTTGACTAAAATTTAGGTGTGAAACCTATACATAACGTATCATGTGAAATATTAAAATGGCCAAGAGGTGCCATATTGGTTCTGTGGTCATTTACCATTTTCTTTTAAATTAATTAAAAAATATAAGGAGTAAGAATTCAAGGGTGGGGTCAGTGAGTGACCCTACCTTATTTTGGGTGGGGAATCCGTTTTCGTAATAATATTTATGGATTTCCTACTCCTTCATTTTATAATAATTTTATTTATTTATTTATTTATTGTTCTTTTTATTTTTGTTAATATTATTATTGTTGTTGCTTTGTCAGGTTGCTCTGTGCTAAGTAGCAGGCTGACAAAAGCATTCCTGCTCAAACTATCAGCATTCTTGTGTTTAGTCCCAGCTTGATGAACTAAGGTCATCTGACCTCTGTACTGTTCAATGGCTATCTGCCACCTTAACATGTGCCTACTAGGGTTCTTCATCTTCATCCATGTCCTGACAGCATTTCAGTCAGTAATCAAATTGAAATTGGTGCCTTCCAAGTAATGATTGAGTTTCTCTGGAGCCCATTATAAGGCAAGACATTCCATTTGAATCGCACCGTACCTTTTCTCAGTGTCTTTAATTTGTCTGGATATGAAGAGTATAGGTTTTTCCACTGGTTTGGCAACCTCTATGACTTCTTGGTGTAAAGCAGCTCCTGGCTTGTCCATGCTGACATCTATGTAGAGCTTGAAAGGTTTAGAATAATCTGGCTGAATCAGTGCTGGAGCTGAGGTCATTTCCATCTTGAGTTCCTCATAGTTCTTGACTCTGTCATGAGTCATTTCAAACACAATGGTTTTGTTGCAGATCTCATACAGACACTTGGTTAGAAGAGCAAACTTTGGTAAGTACTTCCTATAGTAGCTGCAGAAGCTAATAAAAGATAGGAGTTCAGTTTTCTTCTGAGGCATAGTTCTATTCATTACTGCTGCTATCTTGTTTTGGTCAGCAGCTAAGGTTAATCCAGAGACAATGTTTCCTAAGGCTATGAGTTCCCCGTAGCCAAAGTTACATTTTTTCATTGATACTTTCAATCCTACGGCAGGGATGGTTTTGAGGACTAGCCTTAATTTTTCCATGTGAATATCCCAATGATCAGAGTAAATGATAAAATCATCAATTTATACCATCATCCATCCTTTTCTGATAAATAATCCTAGGAAAATGTCCATCATCCTTTGAAAATGAGAAGGAGAATTTTTTATACCAAAAGGCATCCTATGGTACTCATAAATTCCCAAATGACAGATAATTCTCATCAATTTTTGGCTATCAGGGCTGATAGGTATTTGGTGAAAAAGTTTCAGAATTTTCATGGTAGTGATGTACTTAGCTTTTGACAGGTTATGCAGAGCGTGGCCAATCCTTGGAATCGGATAATGATCATCTTGGGTGTAGTTTTTCAGCATTCTGAAATCTCCAACCATCCTTGACTGATCATTATGCCAAGCTATAATTACTGGGGTAGTGATATCCACTTTTTCATTGTGTCCTACTTTCCTTAAGACTTGTAAGTCAACCAACTCTTGAATATGAGTTTCCAGAGCAGCTCTATATTTTGGAATAGAATGGTAAGCAGGTCTCCTGAGGTTAGGTGGGTAAGGAGGCTTATTTGTCAGAGTTAAGATCATATGATGTCCTTTGATGTTACCAATGGGATGATCCTTGGTACAAAAGCATTCTGATTTTCAAAGCAGGCTTATAGGATGTCCCGTTTTTGTTCTTCATTGAGCAGGGAATTCAAAGCTGCTTGAGAGAAGTATTCCTGATTTAAACTTTCTAAGTGTTTTTCGTAAGTTGAATCAGAAGTTTGAGCATTGAAATGGCATATTTGGAACTTCTTGTTCCAGTCTCCACCTATAGTGAAGTATCTACCCTTGCTTTGGAATACATCTATACCATATAAGCAAAGAGAATCATTTCCAAGGATAAAGTAATCACATACTCCATTTTGGAGCACTACAAATTCAATGTTCAGCTTGAGTGATCCTTTAGAGTGAGGGAGTATGATGTCAGAAGACCATACTCCAAAAGCATTGAGAGAAGAATTAAAACTGCTGAATTTAGCCTGAGGCACTGTTAGTAATTTCAGTTTCCATTTTGGGTCTTGTTTCTCCAAATAAGTTGAACCAACACAAGAGCAAAAAGCTCCACTGTTTAGAAGTAACTTAACAGGGGAACCTTGTATTAAACCAGTAGCATAGCATGTTTTGCCTGACACCAGGAAAAATCAGGCATCTCTGGCTGACCAGAGACTTCACTTCACCATGATGGTTTCCCCAATTGCTTCACAGTTTATAATCAATTTCCAGAGGAAATCACCATGATTTCTGTTTTTTTTCTGGTAGAGTTCACAAAGATGGAAACACAGTTGATCCATGATTGCTTCTGAGACTCCTCTTAAATTCTCCTAAAGTGACCAATGAAGTCTCATTTGATTCTTCAAATTTTCCACTGTGTTTCTAATTGGTTTCTGCAGGACTTATCAAAAGTTTCTTTTGCTTTTCCATTAATTTTCCCCCATGAATCCCCTTGATTTCTCCCTGGTTTCAATTTGATTTTCCTCAGATTAATGTTTGATCTCTTTCAGAGCTGTATGATTTTCAAATAATTTAACCCCATTTGATCACTTCCAAGTATTTACTTCTTCAATTCACCTTTTTTCCTCTTATGGTGTATCAACCAAGTTTGGTCAGGTGGTCAACTGGGTGGCTTTTTTTTAAGCCACTGTTGGCAGGTTCTCAAAGTTGCATGGCAGTTAATCAACCGCTGCTTGTCAAATGATCACCCAATGGGGGTGTTCCATCAACTGGGGTGTGGCGGCTTTCAACTTAAGCTGCCAAGAGTTTGGCATTGACAGGAGGCCATCCTATTGGTCATGCTGGTCATGAGGATCACAACTGCAGCTAAATTGCTTCTTGTTGCTTTCAGTTGATCAACAACTAGGTCAGGTTGATGACCCAACAAGATTGGGCTCCCTTGACTTTTGCCCCATCAACCCATTTTGTCAGGTGGTAAAATCCAGCTTGTCGCATGACCAGCAGGAGTTTACCACCCATCCAGGCTCAGTGGATACACCATATTTGATTCATAAATTGTCAAAAAAATCACCTACCATTTAATATGGTCCAAAAACCAGGAAATTGATGGTTGCAATGGATAATTTAATATTGAAGAAAAAATAGGTGAGATGAATGTTTTCTTGAATAAGGATAATTTGAAAAAGCTGAAATTATCTCCCATGACCATTTTTTCAAATCATGTTTTAGCTTCTGCATACTGCTTTCCAAAAATTCAGTAATTACAAGCTGTTTGATTTCCAAAAAAAATCACCATGCATTTATTCCAAAAAAAATTGAAAATACCCATTTTTAAAAGGATACTTTCACCATTTTTGGGTGGCAAGTCAGCCGGAATTTAAGGTACAAATAGATGAGGTTTTTGCTTCCATTACAATAAATAATTTACTCCACCAAACAATAGCAAGAAGCAGCTTTATTTCAGCAAGAATTTGAGTGATTGTCAAGTTGATTTTTTGAATGGGCTAAGATTTAGAATGCTCAAAAAAATTGAAGAGCTTGAACCTGTTCATGATAGAAGAACTGAAATTAAACAGATATTAGATGATGATAGATTACTTCAAACTTGAGAGCATCAATGGAATGCTTGGATTTGTCACGCAGTTTCCATGGACATGAATGAAACCCAAATCCCTAAGGGTGAGTTTGTACCCACACAAACCATTGTGAAGCCTCATTTTGGAAATAAAGTTAGTTTCATGTTTGATTTTGTGCAAAATCAAACATGATGAAACCTCATTTCTGAACCTGATGTGTTTGGTGTCCACAAGCAACATGATAGTCTTGATGGGAGATGTCTTTGGCTTTCACCAGTGACAGGGGAGATTTCAAGGGCAAAAGTGGGGGATTAGTCAATAGTTAGCGCATAGAGGGAGGAGAGGATGTGTCTATGTATGTACATGATGCTAACATTTTGGTCCAGACCAAAATGTTCCGTTGTGTCCAATTTTGGCCTATGGCAGACCTCAAACCTTGAGAAGCATCAACTACCGTCATTTGGGCTAAAGTTCATGAGTGGACGCCAAACACACACCATGAAAAGCTACCCAACCATCATATGCCTTCATAAATATCCAGGATTTTCATGATGGTACATGACGGTTCATGTGGGTCCAAATGCACCCTAACTTTTACAACCTCTGGACCAAGCATTGTAAGGGCCCCTTTGGAAGATGACTTGTAACTGTAACTGCTGGTTACAAGTTAAAAATCTGCCCATGAGTGGATTTGTAACTGTAAGTACCTGCTCATATCAGGGCCCCGCAGCAAAACAGATTGGGGCCTGTGAGCTCTCATTTTTAGTGCATAAACAGCAAGTTACAGCAAGTTACAAGGGTAAGAGCTTGTAAATTTCTGTAACCTTTTTTGCGGAGGGCAGCATGGGAGTGTAACTTTGTAACTTCAATTTGGCAAGGGGGGATCTGTTACAGTTACAGATATGGTGTGTCCACTGAGTTTCATTGGCTCATCAACTTGGTGGGTTTTTTTGTCAAACCACAGTTGGCAGGTTCTCAAAGCTGTGTGGCGCTTAGTAAACCACCCCTTGTAAGTTTGTCAACTAATGGAGGTGTGTCATCAACTTGGCTGTAGCGGCTTTCAACTGAAGCAACCAAGAGTCTGGCATTGACTTGAGGCCACCCTGTTGGTCGTAACAGTCATGAGGAGCACAGCAGCAGAAAAAATACTTCTTGTTGCCCTGAGTTGATCAGAAACTTTGTCAAGTTGATGACCCAAAAAGATGGGGCCCCCTTGGCTATTTCCCCATCAAGTTATTTGGTCCGACCATCAACCATTTCTTGTCACATGACCAGGGGGAGTTGACCACCTGACCAAACTCACTGGATACACTATACATTGTGCAGATTAACAGCACCTAAATGGCTTGGAATAGGTCAGTGCTATGTTCATGTGCGATCATATTTCTAAGTCAGATAATGACTTGTAATCTTGGCAGGTCCACCAATCAAGAAGGAATGCTGTTTGAAACAAATGATTCATTTTTACAAGGATGGAATACGCCATGCCAAAGCTTTGGTGCTGACTTTCTCAACCATGATACATTTTTGGAATATTGGTCTTGTAAAGAATCCCAGAGTAACATAGGAGGAAGTAAATTTGTCTGCAGGATGATATGCTCTTTTATTTAGGATATAAAAACTAAAACATGAAAGGTGCATAGGGATGATATTGATGTGCTTTGATTGCTTTGTGATGGAATCTGAGAACAACAAAATCACTACTTTCAAATGAGAATATTTGAGAAATCTTATGTGGAATTTTATGTAGAGTGTCTTACAAGAGAGTGTGACTTTTTCTCTCTCTATTATTGGATTTTTTTGATCAAATGAGTATTGGATATAGAAGGGGGAATCAAATGATTTGCATCCAATGTTAAATGAGACAAAAAATCAAGACACATGCAAACGTTTTGAGGATGTCTAATTTTTTCATTTTAATTGAATTATGAGTCATATTGCTGATATTGTCAAGCAGTCCATATTGCTGATATTGTCAAACTGAGAAGCAAGAACAATATCTTAACTGATGAATTGACTATTGGTCAGTGAATCCGAGCGCATGAGCACTCCAAAGGTTATCTCAGGTATTCAGGGGGAATATATAATCCCCAGGCCTCCCACCAATACTTTCACTTTCCCAGAACATTCATCCATTTATCCCCTGATCCTGAACCAAGTGAAAGAGTACTGATCCTGAACAAAGTGAAAAGATGGAACGTGTTGTTGATTGTCAGTTAAACTTCAATTGAAAAGTTATTGATATATATAGATGCTTTAAACGGGTACTCACCCAGTGCATCATGAAAATCACCAGTGATCTCCCCCTACGGCAGATTAGTTTGTGTGTATTTGACTGATGGATTGATGCGTTTTTTTTTATTATTCTTAAACCCCTGTGTATTTCTGAAGATGATCCTGAGAACAATTGATATATCAAGGAAGATGATTTTGTTACTCCTACTCAAGCTTTAATTACTGTTGGAAGTTCTGTTCAAAAACCAGGTAATGTTGTGTATTCATCATAGGAAGTTGGATTGGTGTGAATGGATGAAATACCAACCATTTTTTTACTTGGAATGGATGAAATAACAACCATTTTTTTACTCAATTAATTCATTTTGTCTTGGATGAACAGCAGGAACAACCCCAGGTGATCAGATTCAGCACATTTAAAATGATGAAGAAAGCCTGGGTACAAGAATGGGGCAACATTCTCCGCATGACAATATTCAATCTGAAAATACTGGTAATTGAAGGGTTGATACTCTGTATGTTTAATTTTCTTCATTTATTAATGTGGGGTGATTTAACAGGAGCTGGTACGTAGTGTGGGGATAAGTCTTCAATAATATGAACTTAGCCAATCATTATATATTAAAATTTATTTTTTTTCATAAAAGAAAAAGGAAAGAAAGGTTTAGTGAAAAAGAAAAATAAAAAGGAGAAATCCGCATCTGCTAGACGCAGTGATAAGTCAGATTGCTCACGGTCTGAAAGTGCAAGCTCATTGGTCCAAAATATTTTGACCAAAAGAGTTGAACAACAACATGCATCTCCAACCATGTCTCATCAAGAAAAAGGTGAGGGGTTTTACTAATATTAACTGATTACAATTTCTGAAGTCTAATTTTGCATTGGGAATTATCTCCCCCCCCCATAGGAGAAAAAGTAATCATGTCTTCAAAGGAATCCAACCCAGGTATTATTTTTTATTTTTCCATCTTTTGTCTGACTCTTATTTACCTTGATTCATCATTCCTGTAGTCTTCCCACCTTCAATCAGATTGGAAAGTGTGGCATCTGGGGGAGGATCTTCACGTGGGGAGAGGGCCAGTGTCAGTGCCAGGATTCAAGCAGCTTTGCAACCACCTGAAGGTGAGAATCCTGGGTTATGGAGCATGAATATGAGATTTCAGGAATTGCAGGGGGCTTCATCTGAGAGATTGGATAGAAGGGTAGGCAGCCCCGGGGAAGGTATGTTCTATTTTTATTCAATCAATTGATTTTGTTGGTGGTATTAATTCTTATTTACCTTTATTCATCAATCCTGTAGTCTCCCCACCTTCAATCAGATTGGCAAGTGGGGCCTCTGGGGGCAGATCTTCACATGGGGAGAGTGCCGGTGTCAGTGCCAGGATTCAAGCAGATTTGCAACCACCTGAAGGTGAGAATCCTGAGCTATGGAGGATGAAGATGAGATTTCAGGAATTGCAGGAGGCTGCATCTGAGAGATTGGATAGAAGGATAGGCAGCCCACAGGGAGGTATGTTTTGTTTTATTTCAATCAATTTATTTTGTTGGTGATATTAATTTTTTTTAGGAAGGATTCATTTGACCATCAGGAGCAAAGAGACTTGATGTCACAAGGGAATCATCTCCAGGTAGCATGTGACATTGATTTATTTATTTATTCTGAATTTTTTCTGACATGTTCTATTGTATTTCAATTTTAGGAATGATTTTCCCATTGGGTGCCTCCCCAATGTTTTCCAAAGCAGCAAGTGTGGCCTCTGAAGGAATTTCTTCACGTGGGGAGAGTTCAAGCCTGGCCTCCAGGATAGAGGCTTCTTTACGTGTTCCAAGAAATCAAAATCCTGCCTTGTGGAGAATGAGAGATGAAATGGAACAAATGGAAAAGTCAGATTCCCTGTCTTCAAATGGTGAGATTGAGGCAGCTTTGACAGGATCAGGTATCCCAGCTTCCCAGAAAGGAAAACAAAGAGGTTTGTTTCTTTTGTTTACTTTGAGATAACCATGAGCTTTGGTCAATGAAACACGAGTTGATTTTTAATACAAACAGGGGCTGAAAATTTTACTTCCCCCCAAAGAAACAATTATTTGAGGCAGGTTTCTTTGGAAATAAATTTGATGACTCCTTGTGAGCTATTTTTTTTGTTGGAATTATTTTGTAAGATTTAACTGACTTACAATTTTCAAACAAGCACAAGTGTTAGGAGAGCACAGTCAGAACCTTTTTGTGGTTAATGTCAATGATGAGGGATATGTGTCAGGATCTAATCTCATGGTAACACCAGGTAGGTTTTTGAAATGCTCAAAGTTTCAAAATTGTCACTGTCTATGATTTTGATGCTAATTGTTTATAAATAAGCGGGTAAAAAAGATTTGGAAAGGGGTATGATAGGAGGGCCTAGCATTCATCAATCAATTTTTTATTCCACTATGATGAATCCTGGTGCTCAACTTGAAGCTCCACCTCCCAATATCACACCAGGTGGTAATCTATATTTTCAGCTCATTTTATCTGTGAGGAAAGATCTGATTTTTTTAATTTTGCAGAATTACAAAGAAGATATTTGGATAGAATGGAGAAACTTGGCCGTAGAATACCAGAGCGGGGGACTTTACAGCTCCAGGGAAGAAGGGGTCACTTATTTGGGAGTAATCTTAAAGGAGGCAAAGAATTTGAATTAAATCCATTGGGATCCCAAAGGCCTCCAAATGCTCCAATTCACCGACGCATGCAATCTTTACCAAACCCTTCAGAATGGATAAGAAGGCCACATGAAAAATCTGAAAAAGTAAGGTCACATGATGACATGGCAATAGAGGTAGTAGGTAAAAGAGTTTGGTATGACAAAGATTGCCAGCCAGTGTATGAAGAGATACATAAATAAAAGGGTAACTTAATTATATTTCCCACAATTTTGACTGTGGATTTGAGGATGAATATTTTGTTTTTCTATTTAGGCCCAGAGATGCGCAAGAGGGTGCAAACATGTGATGATGACATAGGAGGAAATATTAATGCAGATGTGCCTTGGTCTGCAAGGCGTATAGGAGAAGATTGTGAGTGGAATACAGCTGAATTTTAATTATTTTTGGCTCAACTGATGCATTTTTGAGTTTTTTTTTTTTACCCAAGCCATGGATTTTTTCCTCTCCAATTTTTCACAAGTTCAACCAGTCCAGAGCACATGAAGTTGGCCTTATGAGGCAAATGCAGCATGTTGATAATAGAGGGGAGGGTGGCTCAAGTGGATTTGTCTTGGAAAGTAACTTCCAGGAAAAATTGAGGGCTTCTGCCTGGAATTCCAAGAATGTCATGGAGAGGTCTCAACAAAACCCAGAAGTGCAAGATACACCGGAGCCCACATTGACCCAGGGTAGAATTGATACAAGTGGTTTGGAAGTGGTGAGATTGAAAAATTAGTTTTTGAGTTTTATTTTGGCATCAAATATTCAGAGGCAAGACTTACATTTGACCCATTCTCCCAATCAAATAGGTTGTGGCAAGGGAACCTTCTACATTGTTTGAGTCAAGTGCTGTTTGTTTGAGCTTGTCTACCCCACATCTGGAGGAAGTACGGGCTCATCCATTTGTATCAACAAGGGCCTCCCCTTCTTTCCCCAAAGAACAACCAAAAAGAGATGCAGATGTGCTGGGAAATTCAAATATTGAAGATATCTCACAAACTCAAGCCTCCCAAGCCTCTGGAATACATTTATCACCTTCAAACCCTGTGGGGAATAATGCTGAACCAATAGATCCACACCTCCAACAATGCAATACTGCTCTAATTCCCCCCAAACCTACTTCAACAACCACCATGCACATGAATGCAGCAACTACTACGGCAGCCACCGATGAAGCAATGCATGGAATGTCACCTCCACCTAAATCCAACAATGCCCCTCAAAGCCCACCTTCAGGGCTTGCTGACACAACATACACTTCACAAAGGTTTCCATCCGGTTCCAATTGTGAGTTAAAACAAGTGAAATAAAGACTAATAACTTAATCATTGAACATTGGATGTAAATTCTATTTTATTGCCAGACCAACCAACTGCTGGAACTTCACGTGGGAATAGTGGGTGGTGGCTCCTATCAATAAGTTTTTCAATAATCTAACTTCATTTTTTAGGATATTTTGACCAGTAATACAATAAAGTCAAGCTGATCAGTTGGCTATTGAAATACGTGAGTGAATTATTTGAATTTTTCATCTGACGGAAATCGACTGAAAATTTTATTTTTCTTTAGCCATGGAAATAGAAAATGAGCCTGATAATGCTGGAGAAGGTGTTTAAGAATTTAAATTATCTAAAAAAGATTAAAAATTGACTAACTGGTTTAATAACCTCTTTGTTCCAGTGGAAGACTATGCACGGGACTCACAGGCACGACAACATGAATGTCTCAGAGCCAGGGCCTCCCTATCTGCCAAGAGGAAAACTAAAAAGGAGAGGAAGAAAGAGTTGAATGAACAACTCCCACCAGAGACTGATACCATGCTGACTGTGGTCCATGCTCATGCCAGATTCTTGCATCAAATGAAGAACAGGGATGTCACCACACTGCCGCAACCTCCCAGCAATGATGAGCGTGATCTGGCAGTTCAGCGTGGGAAGGGGATTGCATTTGATCAGAGAAATCCAACTGCACAAGCCTCACCTGAAAACCACACCCAAGCCATAACCAGTTTCACCCAAACCCAGCTTTGAGAGCTTGGTCTGACTCAGTTTACGTTTGACTGGATGAGTGGATGGAAGCATCCTTTCAACCAAGTGATGGATGTCTTGTTTTTTTGTACACTGGATTTTGCACTTCATACTGGGGAGTACAACAATTTTTTATGGTCCCCTGACCATTCCAACCATGCAATTGTGTCCGCACTGTTGGAAAAGTACTTTCTTCATTTACAGGGTGAGTGGAGATTGATCCAAAGGAGCGGGGAGGTTGCTGTTGAGGAACAAAAGGCCAAGCAAAGGACTTCCAAACTACGGAAAAGAGTAAGCCATTCAATCCCACACTGGTTGCAACTGAACTGACAATGTACAATTCAATTTTTTAACTGAACTGACAATGTACAATTCAATTTTTTAGCTAGCAGAGAGGAGGCAGAAATGGTGTGATGAGAAAAATTATGTGGCCCTTGCAGCCCAGTTCAATGATCCTGCAGTGTGCTCTGATACAGAAGAGGTGAATGAAAATGGTATAACCATTCACAGGAAGATGCAATTGGATTGGCGTTCAGAAAGGGCTTCCCAATTGATGGAATTCATTGACCATCAAATATTGATTGGAAGCCGGATTGGGAAGGCCAAAAGGCAGCCCAAGTTTGTTGATAGGAAACCTTCAACCCAATTTGAGGTCAATCCAAGGATTCCAGCCAAATTATCTTGACAATTTTACAATGTAACTTGGCTCAACACACTACAGCTTGCGACAAGATCTGCTTTGAAAATAAATGATATTGAGGTGATTAAGAATGACGGGACACCTGCAGCCTGAATAACAAATAAATATTATCATAAATATTATTTTACATATTTTCATTCATTCCTTGAAATACACATCATACATGGTAAAAGAAAATTATTGCTCCTCCTTTAGTATCTTAAATATTTCTCTCAAATATTTAGTTGTGATGATGGTTGATCTGAAAAAGAAAAAAAGTTAGCTTGATAGTGGAGATTTCCTGACTGGTTGAATAATGGTGATTGTACTTGCTCTGCTAGTTGGCCCTTTCTCTTTTGAACCTGAATCAACATTAGGAGCAAATCAATACCATTTGTGCTTAAAAATTGCTTGTGAATGGGATCTCACCTTTTTAATATTCTCCTCAATGATTTTTGGAGCAATCATGTAATGCACATGCACTGTTTTTGTCTGTCCCAATCTATGCAAACTATCTACAGCCTGAGCCTGGTTTGTGGGATTCCATAGTGGCTCCTAGTGGGGGTGGAGTATGAGCTAGGTTCAATATTTTTACAGAAGTAATAGACCACATACCATGATGAAAAAAATGTTTGCACATGTGATGTTGAGACCCATCCCTGTGTTGATTGTTGTTCTCACAATGTTCTATCTGTTATCTGTCACATTCTTGTTATGTCTTCTTCTTTTATTTTCTTTGTCTTCTCACATACTTTTCATGATCTAGGACATGTCCCACGCACTGTTGCCGCTGTCATCCGTCTTTCTACATGTCACTGCCTGCCACTCGTGTGAACTTTGACTCATCCGCTGAAAGACCCGACTGGTACTCTCTACTTGGTCTCATCTACTTAATCTTGTACTTGATTCTTCTCTTCCTATGTCTCGTCCTCTCCTTCCTTCATTACTGTGCGATCACTCATGGCAACTTGACTAATCAACTCAATCGGATTAGATTGGTAATCAACTTTGAACTCGCAAACCAGATCATCCTCAAGACTACGATAGCCAGGTAGGCGTCAATGTTGACTCTAACTTCATCTCAACCTCAGGATGAAACTGACCTCTCATTTGATCAGCTCTCATCCACCAGCATAGTTCCGTCATACCTCAGTTTCCAGCGTCACTTCTCTACGTAGTCCTCTTTAGGGCCATAATCCTGCCCGTAGAGACATTTTTCCTGTTTGTTTTATTTTCTATCCGTCTTATGTTTTATCTTTTTCTGGTTTCTGATCATTTCCTGAAATATTTGAAATCTATCAGCCTGGTTCAGGTTTATTATTCCAGATTATCCTTTACACGGTTAAAAGCGGAATAATGGATCACCCAAGCTCAACCAACTTGGCAAGATCTTCCAAATCACCTGGACAAGGAGTCAATGGCAATTTCAAGGAACTGGAGCTCAAGTCCCTGATGGAATCTACTCCCCTATTGACAGAAACCAATTACTCAATTTGGAGGAAGAAAATGGAACGTCTATTCAAGATGAGAGGCATCCTGGAACTACTCAACTCCCACAATCCTCAAGCTGAGATTCCTGATGACGACAAAATGGCAGGATACTTAATGTCTAAACTAGAGCCAAGTACTCACACCAACATTATAACGCCTGAAAATGAGGATTCTACGAAACAAATTTGGATGGCAGCTAAAAATCATTTTGCTTCAAGTCAGGCTGCCAACCGGGCCAAAATGTTCTTTAATTTTCTCTATCTTGGATTCAACCCTACCGACATCAATAGCTTTGTTACCTCAGTTAAGGCACATCTTGGAAAATTGGACGAAGTTGGTATTACTCTTCCTGACAATATTCTCAGTTATCTTATTCTGTTCAAGCTTCCGGATTCTCTCAAGGCAATGAAATCACAGATCATGCATTCAGGCAGTGATTTGACTTTCAATCTAGTTCTGAATCATCTAATACAGCACAAGAATGAGATGCAATCAAAATCTTTCGAGACTATGGATACGAATTCAGCTCTATTTCACTCTAACAACTCAAAAGAACACAAAACGCCCAAATGTGAGAATGGAAAGCACAATCTGGCTGTCAAATCTCATCCTGCCTCCTCCTGTTGGGTCAAATTCCCTGAACTTTGACCCAATCAATCCTCCAATAAAGGACAACAAAGTTTCAGGAAGAAGCAGCCTGCTGAATCCCATTACCATGATTATGCCTTCTTTTGCATATCCAATCAAAATTTACAGTCTCACTCTACTCAATACATCCTGGACAGTGGATGCTCAATTCACATGTTCCACAATCAAAACTCTTTCCTGTCACTGACCAAGAAACCTGGAGAAGAATTTATCAAGACCGGGAAGAAGGGGGAAGGAATTGCCATCAGAAGGATTGGTACGGCTGTCATAATCAGCAGAGGAAAGACTATCCATCTCGAGAACGCAGCCTGGGTTCCTGAAGCCACCATCAACCTAGTATCTATGGGTGCTTTACTACTGAAGGGCTGTACTCTTTGAGTTAACTCTAGAACTGAACCTCCTACCTTTGCATTGCGTCAATCCAAATCTCCAGTTCTAATTGGTAGTGTTGAAAATAATCTATTAATCATTACTGCTGCAGATTTCTCAAACACTGGTCAACCTATCCCAACTGATACTCCGGCTCTGAAAATATCCTCCTGTTATTTGTCTTTGTTGGATCTACAGAAACTTCATCTTAAACTTGGCCATTCCAGCATGGAATGAGTTGAAAAACATCTTGGACATTCAATTGACAAGGAAACATTGAATTCCTTTGAGTTCCTGGCCTGCAAAAAGAGCAAGATCAAACAAGCTCCCTTCAATAAGGAGCAACTTCCGGCAACTAGGGTTTTTGATTGTCTTCACATGGATCTAATGGGACCTCTTAACCCCATTAGCAAAGGTGGTATGAGATTTTTGCTTACTATTGTGGATAACAAATCCGGATACATCTCAGCTTTTCCTCTTCCTTCAAAGGATGCGGCTGCTGAGACTATAAAATTTGTAATCAAAAACAAGGCGAAAAAGAAAAGAAGATATCCAATTGAAATATTCACTGACAGCTATGGAGAATTTGTGAGCAAAACTCTCAAAAGCTTCTTCAAGTCCAAGGCAATCAATCACTTAATAAGCAAGCCGTATCACTCCCAACATAATGGTAAGGCTGAAAGAGCCAATTGCACAATCATGGAATCCTTAACGTCCCTTTTCAGTGCCTCAAAAATTCCCAAATCCTGTTGGAACGTCGTTATACAAAGTTGTTGCCTGGCTTTAAATCAAATCCCATCAGAGAAAGGAGGACTCTCACCATGGGAAATGCTTCATGAATCTAAACTTCCAGTGGACTACCTTAAGCCAATTGAATCCAACATCATTTTTCTTCTCAACAATCAAAACGTTAAGTCAAAACTAAACAAAAAAGGAGAAGAAGGTTTGCTAATTGGCTACAACCCCAGATTTTACTCTTACAAAGTCCTATTGAAGAATGGCAAAATCATTGAAACAAAGCATATTAAGTTTCTGAAAAATCAGCCCTTCGACAAGTCTTGGAAACTCGACTGTGAAATTTTAACAGAACAAAATCATCCCAATGTGTCCATGGACCAATCATCTGTGGCTGTTGAATCAACAACTTTCCAATTCCAACCAGAAGATTCCAAACCAATTATCAATGAACCAAATGAAGACTGCTCTTCAGAATCAAGTTTGGGTCACTCTTCCACCGATGTCCTTGAATCACTGCAGCCAAAGCTGAGAGATTGGTCCAAGTTGAAGGCACCAGAGCGTTACGGATATTATCACGATAACTTGCCGCAGAACATTCATGAAGCACTGAAACTCGACAAATGGCAACCTCCAATCAAGAAAGAGCTGGACACAATCAAAGAACTCGGCGTCTGGGAAGACGCGGAAGATTCAGAAGTTGTTAACCCACTCAATACAACCTGGGCCTTCCAATGCAAGAAAGACCTTCACTGTGGTGAGACCTCTCTGAAGGCTCGGGTTTGTGTACAAGGATTTAATCAAAGGTTTGGTATTGATTACTTTGAAACATTTTCCCCTACAGGCAAGGTTGCATCACTGCGCGCATTACTCAGTTACTCCGTCAATAAACATCTAAATATTCTTCAATTTGACGTAAAAGGAGCCTTTCTCCATGCGCCCCTGGATGAAGATGTGTTCATCAAAACTCCGGCTGGATCTAAAAGAACATCTAAGTTTTTAAAACTCAAGAAATCTTTGTACAGATTGAAGCAAGCTCCGCTCAATTGGTACAAGACCTTGAGCTCCTGGATAAAAGAAAACGGCTTTGAAGAAAGCGACAGCAATCCTTGTCTCTATCTTCATAAAGACAAAGTCACCGCGCTCTTTTTCCATGTAGATGATCTCTTAGTGGTTGGAGACACGGAAGGGTTCAAAGCAAAATTTCAGAGGCGGTTCAAAGATTCTTCTGATCATAAAGTTGATACGTTACTGGGCATGAAGGAAGATGTTTGCCCAAACAGTATTTCTCTTTCTCTTCCAAATCACATTAAGAAAGGCTTAGAAGAAATGAATTTACTGGATGCGAAACCGATTAACAATCCCTGTGACTCCGGCCTACATCTTCAACCTGCCACCAATCAAGAAGCAGAAGATTTCAAAAAGCTGAACAGAAATTATTGATCGCCAATAGGACGTCTCAACTTCATCGCCACTCTAGCTTGGCCAGACATCAGCTATGCTGTCTCCAATCTGGCTTGTTTTTCCGAAAATCCTGGCATCACGCACTGGAAAGAGGTAGAGCATGTTTGGAGGTATTTAATCAAAACAATTGATTACCAACTGGTATTCCAAGCTAAAACCCCTGCAACTCAACTGGTCATTTATAGTGATTCGACCTGCGGAGACAATCCTTCAACTCAACTATTGCAAACTGGCTTCCTTTGCTTACTTAAAGGATCTCCAATCTACTGGACCAGCAGACAACAAAGGAGCATAGCTCACTCTTTGACCAAATCAGAGTGCAATGCTCTGTTGGCTGGACACCTGGAGGGTAGATGGATAAATCATCTGATCGGCGAAATTTGGAGGACAAAGCCCTTGGCTCCGATTCACCTCATCGCCAAAAAACGTTTGAATGATAAAATTAAAAAGTTTGGCTGCAAGTCTGACGCTAAATACATTGAAATCAAGCTAAAAAGTCTCCAAAATGACTGGAACAATCAATTAATTGAAATTAAATTAATTTCATCCCAAGATATGCTAGCAGACTCATTAACCAAAGCTGCCAGCACTGCTGCGGTAGAACGGCTTGTCAGTTATGTAGGAGCATAAAAACATCCTGTTGTTGAGATGAGCGGGCATGTTGATTGTTGTTCTCACAATGTTCTATCTGTTATCTTTCACATTCTTGTTATGTCTTCTTCTTTTATTTTCTTTGTCTTCTCACATACTTTTCATGATCTAGGACATGTCCCACGCACTGTCGCGGCTGTTGTCCGTCTCACTACATGTCACTGCCTGCCACTTGTGTGAACTTTGACTCATCCGCTGAAAGACCCGACTGGTACTCTCTACTTGGTCTCATCTACTTAATCTTGTACTTGATTCTTCTCATCCTATGTCTCTTCCTCTCCTTCCTTCATTACTGTGTGATTACTCATGGCAACTCGACTAATCAACTCAATCGGATTAGATTGGTAATCAACTTTGAACTTGCAAGCCAGATCATCCTCAAGACTACAATAGCCGGGTAGGCGTCAATGTTGACTCTAACTTCATCTCAACCTCAGGATGAAACTGACCTCTCATTTGATCAGCTCTCATCCACCAGCATAGTTCCGTCATACCTCAGTTTCCAGCATCACTTCTCTACGTAGTCCTGTTTAGGGCCATAATCCTTCCCGTAGAGACATTGTTCCTGTTTGTTTTATTTTCTTTCCGTGTTATGTTTTATCTTTTTCTGGTTTCTGATCATTTCCTGAAATATTTGAAATCTATCAGCCTGGTTCAGGTTTATTATTCCAGATTATCCTTTACACCCTGCAGCTTGGATGGAGGCCAGTAGTATTTGGGTTGAGGTACTGCTGGCAAAATCTGCCAGGCACTTGTTTTTCTCTGTAGCTGTCATGGTGCCATCCAAGCGGAAATATTTGATCTTTTGATGACTCAAAGCAATCTGAATTCTGAGAATTGAATATTTTTTTAAAAGAATGGTAAGCCTCTTTGTGAACATTGAAGCTTATCTGGAGGAAGTCTTACAAATCAAGAAACCTTGTCCAAAAAGAAAACACCACTGTCTTTCTTGGGCTATCCCTTTTCTCCAATTCATCCATGATCATGTTGATTAGTTTTTCAATTTTTGAGCTCTCCAAACACAAAGCAGGTTGGACTCAATGTTGAATTATACCACGTTTTGATGAATTTGAATCTTCTTCTTTCACTTGTGTTTCAAAATTACCAGATGATGTGAGAACCAGATTTGGGTTGGCTAACAGGGGATGATCACAGATTCCACAGAGTTCCTGAATTCTAGTGAGGAATTCAGGATTATTGGCACCTTGATGGACATAGGACTCTTTCTTTTGGAGTGATTTCACGAAAGATGTCCCTTTGATTATTGTAATATTCTTGTGCAGATGGTTTCAGGGGTGTGTAGATAATTTGATGTTTTGCACCTGGTAGACTATCAAGCTCATTCTCTTTGATTCTCCTGAGAACAAGGTGACGCAAGATGAGTTGGAGTGGTTTGAAGTTTTCAAGTTTGAGATGGGGTAGAAGCATTTTTACCCAATGGTTGTGAGATTCTTCAATATCCGTGCAGAGGAATGTCAGCAATGACATTAGGTCATTTAGATGGTTCTGGACTGGTGTCCCAGTGAGGCATAGGCGTCTTTGAGCTGTAATTGCAAAGATTGCTTGAGTCACCTTTCCATTGCTGTTCCCAATTGTGCTATCAAATGATAGATGATCAGTTTTAGGAATTGCAGGTAATGGCAGTGATACTTACTGCGCCTCATCAAGGATTATCCTGAACCAATAACAAGAGTAAATGAAAGAAGAAGAAAGTTTGGATTCCTTCTGTGCCTTCTCATGAGTAGATGCCATGAGGGGATAAGTGGTGATGATGACGGAGGCTGATTTGAGGACATCTGGACTGAATCAATGCCTTGCACGTCCATGTTAGATTAAGTAGTTGATGGTGTGAGGGGCAACATGTTTTCTGAGTTCATTTGCGCAGTTCTGAGTCAGGCGGGGTGGGCATATGATGAGAGTGGCATGATGAGGCACAAACGCTGGAGGGTTATCTTGGTGATGGTAAAAAGCGGTTGATTCAGGTATAGTCTGACAAATAAGGGAGATTGCTTGTAAAGATTTCCCAAGACCCATATCATCTGCCAGTATTGAGCCCAAAGCAGTTGGTGGAACAGATGTTGGATCAATTAGAGCCAAGCTTGAGCTGCTGATTTTGTTTTCCCAAATGTGCCAGGCATTCATGTTTGATTTATACCACAAGGCCAGAGAAGAGGTAGAATGTGGTGATTCACGATCAAGCAAGAATGCAAGTCCTTGAGCCTGGTGGGGGAGGAGTTTGGTGGTGACTATTTGTGGATTGGGGTGGATTGGATTGAGATCACATCCACTTGGTATTTCAAGTAGGTTTGGATCATAGTAAGGGTTTTCAAGAAGTGATGGCATGGTTAGCCTTTGGGATGTTAGGTTGGCCAGTGGGCAGCCCTGGTTTTTTGAAGGGTTATACTTAGGGGGTCTTTGGATGATTATATGAGCACCAAGAAGCTTATCAAGTATGTCCGATATATGTTGTTCATGACAGAATAGAAGGAGAGCAAGTTTAAATGTGGTAATTGTGGAAACACCAACATGGAGAATGGTTTCCACAAAGAGAATTGGATGAGGAAGTTCCTTCATCATTGCCTGCTAATCACCACCTGGTCCATAGCCTGTGGCCTGGGTAAGGAGGGTTAAAATTAATGAGTCAATTGGAGGGGCAAGGACTCCCACAGGGAAAGGAAGATCTGGTATGTAGACATTTAGCTTATTATACCTGGGGTATAACAATGCCCAATATGTTCCTTCACTATGTAGCAGTTTTGGGAGAGCTGAGGTATTTATTTCAGCAAGAGGAACCTCAACAAGGCCAACGCAGAATGGGGTATGATTAATCGACTGCATTGTGAGTATGGGAGTTTCTAGAGGAATACAACAGGTGGTGTGTTTCCAAGGAAGGAGGATGGTACTAGTGTGGGAAATCTGCCAGAATTTGAAATAGGGCAGGTATTTAAATGAAAATCATGTGAAACATTGGTGTACAAGTTGTGGGACAGGTATAAAGATTATAAATATATGCATAGAGGGTATTACTCTGAGGTGATGTCCGGTTTCCGGAAACCGGACATCACAAGCAGTGTTATGCCCCCGTAGAGCATGAAAGAACCCACATGATTCCATGTGAAATGAATCTTACTGGTTTTTACATGCTCTATGGGGGCATAACACTGCACCAAGGTGATGTTGGGTTTCCGGAAACCAGACATCATGAGCAGTGTTATGCCCCCGTAGAGCATGAAAGAACCCACATACCCACATAATCCCAAGTGAAATGAGTCTTACTGGTTTTTAAATGCTCTACGGGGGCATAACACCGCTTCAAGGTGATGCCCAGTTCCCGGAAACCGGACATCACAAGCAGTGTTATGCCCCCATAGAGCATGAAAGAACCCACATGATCCCAATTGAAATGAATCTTACTGGTTTTTACATGCTCTACGGGGGCATAACACTGCTCCAAGATGATGTCCGGTTTTCAGAAACTGGTTGTGATGTCCGGTTTCTGGAAACCGGGCATCACCTTGGAGCAGTGTGCTTCCCCATAGAGCATGTAAAAACCCATAAGACTCATTTCACTTGGGATTATGTGGGTTCTTTCATGCTCTATGTGGGCATAACACTGCTTGTGATGTCCGGTTTCCGGTCTACGGGGGCATAACACTGCTTGTGATGTCCGGTTTCCGGTCTACGGGGGCATAACACTGCTTGTGATGTCCGGTTTCCGGTCTACGGGGGCATAACACTGCTTGTGATGTCCAGTTTCCGGAAACCGGGCATCACCTTAGAGCAGTTTTATGCCCCCGTAGAGCATGTAAAAACCAGTAAGATTCATTTCACTTGGGATCATGTGGGTTCTTTCATGCTCTATGGGGGCATAACACTGCTTGTGATGTCCAGTTTCCGGAAACCAGACATCACCTTTGAGTGGTGTTATGCCGCGGACGGACGCTGTGGTGACCAAACTGGGACAAAAACCAGTAAGATTCATTTCACTTGGGATTATGTGGGTTCTTTCATGCTCTACAGGGGCATAAACCTGCTCATGATGTCCGGTTTGCGGAAACCGGGCATCACCTTGGAGTGGCGGTTGTTTTTTGAGAGAATGGTGCTCCTTCTGTTCTCTTTCCAAGCAGAAGGAAAGACTCATACACACACACACGCACGCACAGACACACACACATCAAGTTGAAAGCTGGTTGAGAAGATGTGAGGAGATCCAAGACGAGTTGGAGATCTGAGGACGTTAGAACCAGATAGCGTATCTACATACATACAGAAGCTTGTCTGTTCTTGTTGTCTCTTCTTGGTCAAGACAGTATTACAAACAAACACATGGGTCAATCATACAGGTATCTGAGGGTTCACTTTACACTAATTCAAGCAAGAAAGATCATTTTGACCGATGAGTTCAACATTGGGATCAACAAATAAACGAATTTCAAACAAATCATGATTGATGATTGTATCAGGATGACTATTGGCCTTGGATGTGAACAGGAGAGAAAGCAACCAAAACGTTTTTTTTCTTCTTTAAGGACGCAAGATTGTTCCAAGAATGAAAAGCAATATTCCTTCTGTTTTTGTTTATTTTATTTTACACTTCAAAAGGTTTCAATCGGCTCATACTAATTTTTCAGCTTGGGTTAGCTGCTTCAAGCCGAGAGCTGAGGGGATTGATGAAGTATCTTTGTATACTCCGTTTTGCTTCAGGTAACTCAATAGAATGTCATCGGTGTTATACTTCCGTCCCAAAGGCTTTCATTCGTGGGTGATCTGTTTGTAGTCGCGCGCGCCTGTCTGCGGATGGATGACCGATCTGCCCTGGCCTGTCGGATTGCACCCCTTTCCGTCTTTGGATGGGGGTGTGAAAACAACATTCCTTTGACCGCCCACGATCATCCACGGGCGGTCTCCGTTGTACATACCTATTGCCACCCCTTCCATCTTTGGGATGGGGTGGGTGATCTGTTTGTAGAAGCGCGGGCCCGTCCACGGACGGACAACTGATCTGCCCTGGCCTGTCGGCTCGCACCCCTTTCCGTCTTCGGATGGGGGTGCGAAAACGGCATTCCTTTGACTGCCCGCAATCATCCGCGGGCGGTCTTGGTTGTACCTATCGCCACCCCTTCCATCTTTGGGATGGGGTGGGTGATCTGTTTGTTGTCGCGCGCGCCCATCCGCGGACAGACGCAAGGAACGGCGGGGTGAGTGTTGTGCTCACCCCAGCCGCCGGAAAATGTCAGAAATGATTTGTTTTCTGCACTTATTTGTAGTATCCCTTGTAATTAGTATTCAGGGCCTCTTCCCCATATAAGGAGGGGCTCTCCCTGGCCTTTTTGCCCCATACATGGGAGTATTGATCTATCATCATCATCCAGGGGTATCCCTTCTCTGATCCATTTGAGCAATTCATAATCTTTAACCTGGGTATATCTTTTGATTGCCCCTTTATCCTTGAGCCTCCATACTCAAACCCTTGATCCATCCCTCTGTGGGCATTATCACCAACCAATAGCCTTGCTGGTTGAAGAAGAATTCATTTGGTTGAATTCTTGAGTGTGTTATACCACTCCTGATCCGTTTTTCCGACCATACTGGTCCTGATCATTCTTTGATTATCTTTCTGGGAGCCAGCCACGTTTGGCTGAGAGGTTTCATTAATCTTGAAACCTGGAGTGTTAAACCTCCCTTATTTCTTTGAAGTTACATTTTGCCACGCTACTCTTGAGTCCCTTGAAAAGTGTTGGGTTATTCTTGTTTGAATCTGTTATTGCTTGCTTCTAGAGCTTCATAAACAAATTGCTTTGTTTTGTACAGCCACCCACAGTTATCTGGTACCCTTCAAGCGCATGATTGCGGAGAGTTGGGCAGGTTCATTGAGAACCTGGAGGTTGGTTGGGATTGAGTGGATTTTTCCTAATCAGCTGCTGACGACCAGAGTTATTAGCTTGTGGGCTTTGTTACTTACAACTGCCTTGTTCTATTGAACTCTGAACAAACTCTAACATATTCTGTTCAAGTATTTTCACACACCATCTTTCCCAATGGATTGTCCAGGTTTTTCCCCCTCCTCTTGCATCTTCCATCTGAGAATGTTTGTTGATACCTCTCAATATTTTCACACAGGCCCCAGGAAAAAGGCGGTTTGTTGTTCCATTTTCATCTATTATCCTTTCCCAGGGGATAATTGTCTGAGGAGAAGTTTATGCAGGGAGTTTATCCAGGATGGGCGCCCTGTATTGCTTCTCTGTTTAGGACCTGACCTGAATGTTGCGCAAGCACTTTGTGGTTCACATCATTATCCCCTGGGATGATCTTTCATTTCCCCCTTATGTCCATTGGATGGGATGCCTTTTGGAGGGAGGGTTTACACAGGGATTTTATCCAGGACGGGCTCCCTGTATTACCTTCCTGATGATGACCAGCCTGAATGTTGCTCAAGCACTTCATGGTTTACCATGTCATCCCATACTTGTATTCAAGCTGATTGTTTTTCCTGTGGATTTTAGAGACATGGAATCCGCTCCAAGGAGGCCCAAGAAGCACTTAGGCAGGCCAAGAAAGCTAGTGAAATAAGTGGCTCTTGCCAACCAATCTCAACACCCATGGTCAACATACCCACTCTTCCTGTCCTTCCTCCACATCCAACTCAGAGCCAACATGTCCTCACCCGTACTTCCACCAGTCAGGATTGTGGTTTCAGCTCTGAAACTCAGAAGAAGAAAATGGAGGCACTGGCCAATATCACTTGCTGCGCCAGTCTCAGCCTCTCCATCAACCAACCTGAAGACTTTACAATGATCAGATGTCCAGATGTGGACTCAATTTCAAACACAACCAGGTTCCTTGAGCAGTTCAAACACCATATTAACCCAGGCCCTCCAGTGGTTGTCCTCACCAACCACAAGCGTGAACTTGGCTTGGTTTACAAATTCACCAAGTGTTCGGACATTTTATGCACAGAATATGATGAAATCGGACTCTTGACCACAACCATTGTCCAACTTGGATCTTTTTATGGCAATCAAAAAAATGCCTCTTTTCTTGGTGGTATCATGAAAGCACTTGGTTGGGGTAAGGGGTATGATAAAGTGGAAAAATTTGGCAAGCAATTCTATTACTGAATTCTTTGATTACAAGTGATACTAATTGAAATTCAATTTTTTTGATTAGGAATATATAAGCCTTTTACATCAAAGACTCTTACACCAGAAAGATACAAACAGTGGAAGGCACTCCTGGACAAGATTCCTGTTGTTCAACAAATCATCTCCAAAAGATACAAAGCGTTGGCCCCTGGACTCTTTTCACATGCAATCAAGCAGATGAAACAGGCCAAAATTCCTGGTTTTGGTTCCCAAGAATATGGTGACCCCCAGGACACTGAGCCTTTTGCTGGTAAAATCACCGCCACCTGGAGGGAGTTTTACAATCAAGCTCATATTGATGATGATGTCAATGCTATCACCTATGGTGGCTTTTGTGGTATCCATGAGGCAACTGGTGAACAAGCTCACTTCAGTCAAGGCTTAGGAATCAAACAAGGCCAGTTTGTTCTTCCAGGTATTTCTATGGTCATTGAGTTTGACAAACATGATGGATGGATTGATCTCTTTTGGGCTTCCAACCTATTATTCCACCAAACCGTTCAATCCAATCAACACGCAGGAAGTCCATTCACCAGACTTGGTATTTCCGTGCAAATTGCTCAGAGACTTTACAATGGGTGTTTGGCTGCAATGCAAGAGGATGAGGTGATCACTGGTGGATCATCTGCACGCAATGCAGACCTGAAAAGTCAGTTATCACATTGTGTGTAATTAAATTGACTTCTGAGTACATTTCATGCTTCATACTATATCCGGTCTCTGTACTCTTTCTTCTGTTTATTCATGTTTTGTATGCAATATACACCTGCCAACATCAAAACATGAATATACTCTAATAGAAATTGTTGCATGCTATTCAAGGCCCTGTCATCAGTTCTCTCATCACATGTTTCAATATCAAATACAGTTGTCCTATGATTCCTCATTGCATATTTGCTGTGTAGAAATACAATGGCTTGATTGCTGTCAGGGTACTCTTATGATCCCACAGCACCATTATATAAAGAGCATCTTTCCCTGCCCTTGTCCCCCCTCATCCATCCACTCAATTGTTCCTCACTACACCACTGTTTCATCCCCAGCTCCTACATCCTACTTTCAATTCTTATCATACTCATTTAAAATTATATACCTGATCATGGTTACCACTCGATCTTCTTGCCATTCCCTTGGGAATGATACTCCTGCACCCCTTTCATCAACAGAAAATACAACCACCTGTGCCAATACCCAAACTTTACCTGATAGCACAGGGCCTGCAGCAATGGATGCCCCCCCGCCCCTAGATCAAACCTGTCTAAACCTCCCGCTTGGAACAAAGTTGTTGGTGACAAAGACAATGCAGTGGAACCACTTCCACCCCCTCCTCCATCCAAGACTGGTGGATTCCTCAACAATTCAGAAGTGTCCCTCATATCACGCCAGGAATTCCTCTCCAGTAACAAACGAAAACGTCAACAATTGGAAAAAATTGCAAATGACAAAACAGCCACCCGCTCTCTTCCTGATATTGCTTGTCAAGGAATTGAAGCCTGTGACAAATATGATGCCAGTAAGTCATTCCCACTAAATTTCACTCTTGAACCCTGTTGACCATTGTGTTTTTTATCAGTCGTATCAAAGGGTGAAGAAATATCTGAAGAAGAAGAGGTCAGAATTGGTAGTGGCAACCTCCTCAAAAAGCAATCTGCCTCTCACTCATCCTCCAACAGACCTGCCAACAAACAGCATGTATTTGTTTCAGAAAGTGATGAGGAAGAAGATGAAATCAACATGTCTGCACCACCCAATACAGAAAAAACAGATGATTCTCCTGCAGTCCCCAACAATGAAACTGGAACCAATCCAGCCGGGGAGACAACTTCACAAACACCTGCTGAATCAACTCAAAATCTGCAGCTCACTCAAAGCATCCAAAACCCAGCTCCTGGTAGGGAAAATCTATTTATTTATTATTGATTGATAGCAAAACTAATGTTGAAATTCTTTTCATTTTGTTCAAGATGTGATGCCTTGTCTCAAAAAGTATCATGCAGAGGCTCAGCTGATTCTCAAATTATTCTCTACCTCCCTCACCCTTTCAGCATATGAATTGGCAGTTTCATCCACAATTCATCTCTTTGAGGCTCGTTTGAAACACATCAAACCCTTGGAATCATACCCCTCAACTCTGAGCCAGTCCATCCGGTTTGAAACATGTGCCACTGGTTTGAAGGAGTGGGTCAAGCAGTTGGAAAATAGTGGTAATTCAATATGAATTTTGACATGCATTTTTCCAGGGCTGAACTGGTTTTTTTCTGCCTTCAGATTTCAACCCATTCAAAGCTCAATTCAATGAGCCGTATTACTTCCCAGAAGTCATCAACATCCCGTCCACACCAACTGACCTCCCAAAAAGGGCACTTATTCCCTTGAGGATTTGATCCAATTACTTTCATTTCCTACCGATCACTGCAAATGCGACTGGGCCCACATCTGGTTCCAGTCAATTTTGTTTGTTTCTCAGGAAGTAACTCCTGCCCCTGAATTTGAGGATCCAGTTGATCCAGAGGATGAAATTGCAGAGGAAATATTTAAAATTCAGTAATTCATCAATTGCATCAAATCTTGGCAAAGCAAACCAGCAATCACACAGTATGGAGAAAACAATCCATCCAATATGCCTCCAAGCGACTTCAAAGCAATAGATAATGTGGTAGATGGCATTTACTATATGCTCATAGCTTTCTCCATTCTTCGGGAAAAACATAAAATCAACAGGGCCACAACCAATATTGCTAAATATACTCCTGCTTTTTCTAAACTTCCTCAACAATTCACCAAACATCCTGCCTATCACCTTCTAGCAGCATATCTGGTTTCCGGAATACGTGGTTTCCTGCTTATTCTAGATGATCAGAAGAGGTTCAAAGTCACCGATTCTCTCCAGCTTATATCATTAATCTCTAAAATAAATCAGCTGGAGCCAAAAGATATAACTGAAAAAATATGGAAAAGAACCGATTCATATGTTGTATCTCTGATTCAACAATCTTTCTTTGATAATAAAGCCTACTCTCGGCCTTGGACTTCACGATTTACTCTTGCAAAATGTCTTGTACTTGATTTCAGTGATTATTGGCTTCAATTGGTGAATACTGAAGAAAATTTTGTTTTTAGTGTTCCATGTAAAGCCCATGTTGGATCAATTACACTACAGTAATATGTTTTATTCCTTCATGCTGGAAATGGAATTCAACAAAAAAAATTGATTATCCTCAATCAGCAATACACACCTAAAAATTCTACAAAAGTCTCACTCTTGGGGTAATGAATTATGGCAAACAAAAAAGCTATGTAAATAATTTTTCATGATAAGTAATGAAATGAAACATCTCATGATAAGACTTCAAATGTTTCATGATAAGCCTTGAAGTTTTTCATGATGATCGTCTATTGTTTCATGATATGGAATCAACTGTTTCATGATAAGACATCAACTTCTTCATGATAAGCCATTAATTGTTTCATGATAAGTGAAGAAAATCTTTCTTCCAAGTTCCCAAAACATGTATCATGGAATCAGTTTCAATGTTTCAAGATAAGCACTCAATTTGTTTTCATCTTAATAACCCATGCGAGTCACTGAAACAAAAACATTGAACATGCAACCTATTTCACCAGATTTTTTTCATATAAAGAGACATTTTTCTCCCCCATCATCAATTCATCCACTCATCAAGAACTTGCACCAAAATGGCCCCAAAAAATATCCAACTTATTGTTTGCATGTGTGAAAATTGCTCCAGAAAAACTCATATGACTCCCAATGGGATAAAGCAAGGCATAGCATTTACCCCTTCTGGATATGCTAAGCATCAAAAATTCACCACAACTTTACTTTCCACTCAAGTTTCTCCCCAACCAATAGCGGCTCCACAAGCACTGTCGCCAAAAGCACCAAAAAACCATAGATATCCATTAGATAATAACAATGCAAACATGGCCCAATCTCAATATGATATCACTGCAATTTCACCTCCAGCTGGTGTTCCCATATTTGACACTCAAGAATTTGTCCTATTACCCTGGATACAAAACCAACACCATGTCATCCTTCCAATGGTGATCACAGCCATCATGAATGTGCATCATCAAATCAGTACAGAGGCATCAAGTTTTCTGCTTTGTGCTTTCAATATTTAAAATAAAACAATTTTTCAAAACAATCTTCAAAACCATCAGGCCAATAAAAGCTCAAAGATTCCCCTCAGCATTTTGACCATCTTCAAGCATCTCAACCTGGATGCTTCACTGAAGATATATGTCTGTTGTCCAGAGTGCTTCTACTTGGTTGACCAAGAAAAACATGTCACAGACCCCAATATCAAATGCACACAACATTTAAAAAGATTTGACCAGGGTCCACCTTGCTCATCCACCTTGGGAGCTATGAAGACTTCCATTAACTCCATGCCTAGCAGAAAAAATTTAAAAGAATCAAAATTCTCCGCAAGCAAACATTTCATTTACCAACCATTTCAACAATGGCTGGCAAGATTTTTGAACCGTCCAGGTATTGAGGAAGAACTGCTCAAACATCTCCAAAACAAAACCTCTGAGATAATGAAAGATATATGGTATGGGATTGTTTGGAAAAGATTCAGGGGCCCAAATGAAACTTCCCCCTTTTTTTCAAAGCCTGGGAACTTGGCATTCACCCTATATGTTGACTGGTTTAATGCTTTTGGAAAGTCTAGTCATCATGCCTCTTTTGAAACCATTGCCATGGTATGCCTGAATCTTCCACCTGAAATATGTCTGAAAGCAGAAAACATTTATCTGGTAGGAATCATACCTGGCCCCAAAGAGCCTACTGGTCCTCAACTGAATCATATACTCACCCCCCTAGTCAGAGAACTTCAGAAACTTTGGAATGGTGTCCACTTCTCCAAGACCTATAATAATCCTTCAGGAGTTACCATCAGAGCGGCTATACTCACTGTCATAGCAGATGTTGTAGCAATGCGCAAGATCATAGGATTTAACAGTCATTCAGGAAAAAGGTTTTGCAACTTCTGTACCATTGGGAAGTCTGAGATAAATGAGATTGAGCCTTTCAATTGGGCCCCAAGAAATTTAGCAGAGCACAAAATTCAAGTAAATTCATGGTAACATGCAACTAAATCACACAGAGATCATCTCTTCAAAGAGAATGGTGTCTGTTACTCAATATTAGAAGAACTCCCTTATTGGGATGCCACAAAAATGGTCAACCTTGACATAATGCACAATATGATTCTTGGAGCCTTGAAAGATCATGCTGTTACCAAATTGAAACTTCCAGAATCCTCTTGGAAAAAGATACAGAAAAAAACTCCAGACTCATCAGATGAGGGATCAAATGATGATGAAGATGAAAGTGGAGACAATGAAGATCCCAGCAAAAAACAAATTGATTCTAGATAATTGCGTTACTTGAAAAGAGATGCCCAGCCAGATATTCAAAATATACAAAAATCCATAGGCAAAGGGAGAGAACAACCTCTGGCTCTAACTCATGAAGAATTCATGGCAGAATATTCTTTTTTCTCTGACTTAGATTATGTACCTGTCTCATTTTTGGATCCAAGCACCAGTGATATCCCTGAGCGAAGCCCTTCAATTCTGTCAAAATTCAAGTTTGATTCTGTTCTGCTGAAAAATATTCAACAAGTCATCAAGATTACTCTAATCCCATCTGATTGGACAAGAGTACCAAAAAACCTTGGAGCAGCAAGTCATGGAAGTCTCAAGGCTGCAGAGTGGTCTCTCCTTTATAAAGTCTACATTCCCAATTTCATCATTGCCATGCAATTTGAACAATGTCCATTCCCAGAAATAGTTGTTGAAAATACCTTCCATTTAGTGACCTGTTTGAACATTGCCACTAGTTGAAATACCAGCTCCCAAAATGGTTCTGATTTCACCAGGCACTGGGCAAAATATCGCCAACTTTTTAGGAAGCTCTTTCAAGAGAAAAATCAAAAGCCAAATCATCATCTTGCATCCCATATACCTGAGCTTTTACAAAGGTGGGGGCCTGGCCCCACATGTGCTACCTGGGCTTATGAGCGCTTGAATGGGCTATTTTCCAAGTTCAACACCAACAATTATTTGGGTGTGTGAATTCCTTTAAATAAAAGATATACAGAATACAACAATTCTGACTATGATTTACATTAAACTCAGATGAAGTACCACTTACTATAGTTCAAAGGTTCTGAAGACTTTCAAATTTAAAGTCCCTGATCAACTCACCAGGTGCACCACCAGAGGTGAATCAACTTTCAAGAATTATTGAATCATCCACCAGGTCAAATTCTATCCCACAGCTAAATCCAGTCCATGCAAATCCAGAATCTTATTACAAATTCCTCAATTATCTCAGGAATTCCATCTCTTCTACAAATTGGCAAGATTTCAATCAAATCAATAGTGCCAATGAACCAAACACTGTTACTCTCTCACCATGGTGGAACTATTGGAATCATCTCCATTCAAATAGAATGGCATTATCCACAACAGAATCAAATTATGGAAACAGTACTGTGTCATATAATCTGGGTAAAGTCTCCTTCTTGGGTCAGATAAAAACCATATTCAGTGTGGTGGATCCATATGGGAGCATACCAGGTTACTTCTTGGAAGTGAATCCATTTCAAATTGACAGGAATTTTTTAGTTGATTGGAAGCATCTCAATTTGTACAAAGTTAAACATGGGATTGAACAACAAATCATTTCTTGTGATGCTGTTGATGGCCAGTGTGCATATTTCTCTCAAAATGGAATCATAATAGTCACAAAATTATATCTTCCTGAAAGTGAAATTTAAAAATTATGCAATATCCCAAGTTTTATGAATTGTTTCCATCTTTTTTATTTGAATTATTTTTTGGAGTGAATTCCAATTAAATTTATCAAGCATTACCTGTAAATAGAACAGATGATAACTTTTGTTCAAAAAATGCTTTTATTTCATTTCAGAAAATTATGAGGGATTATCCTCATAGGGGGAAAAATGGATACTTGTGGGAAATCAGCAAGAAATCAGAGAGAAATCAGGGAGAAATCAGGGGGAAATCAGGGACAAAAAAATTGGAAACCACTTGGAATCTGGGAGGAAGTAAAATAGAAACCTTGTAGAATACCATTTGAAATCATAGGTAAGACAGGAAGAAAAGAAGGAGAAAGCTAGGATATCAAAAGGTGAAACAGAATGGAATGAAATCAGAAACAAATGTGAATAATTGGAGAAATTGTGAAGCAACTAATTGTAAACTGGGGTTCAGCTGTGTTTCCAAATGATGGAAACATTCAAGAAATCCATTGGATTCAACCATCTCATCAAAAGGATGTGATGTCACTGGCTGACCAGATCCACCAGATTTTTCCTGGTGTAAAGTGTAACTTTTACCGGCAGAAGGTTTTAGAGTCAAGGCCTTAGCCTCAGAGATGTGGTGAATCTTCATGTTGGGATTCCATTTTTGAGGTAATTTAGAATCCTCATTAACAGAATTTATGTCCAGAGAAGACTCAATACTTCCTTCAATAACATTGATGGGGTTAGTGTTCATTAAATCACACTCAGAAAGTGATCCATCAGTATCATCAAGGTGAGGGTCAGGATTATCATACTCTTCTCCTTCAATAAGATTAATCCTTTTCCTAGGTAGAGGACAATCAGGTTTTACGTGTCCTGTCTGGTTACAGTTCCAACATACTTTCTCCTTTGCCTCTGGAGTCTTCTTGACTTCCAAGGTAGTTGAATTAGTGGCAGGGGATTCCTTAGTTTTGGTAGTATACTCTTCCCTTTTCCTGGTATTTTGTTCCCTGGGGAGTCTGTTGACTCTCTTATCAAGACCATTCATGTCAATAGTCTCTTCCAACACACCTATCAAGGTAGAAAGATCAGAATCCATAGGAATCCTGCACCTTACACTGTGGTTGATTTTTCCGGTACATAAGTTGAGAAGTCTTTCTTTGACTTCTTCTTTATCAGCATCTGGGTAAAAACATTCTATTCTCTTTTTCTGGTCTAAGAACCACTTATGAGGTTTGTCCTTGGATGGATCAAACTGGGAGGTTTCAAAAGTTTTCATCATCTTTCTTTTCAAAATTCTAGTACCAAATTGTACTTTGATAAATTCTTTCGAAGAACTCCAGGATAAAGAAACACCTTCTTCTCTTTTATGGATAAACCAATCAAGAGCTACTCCTTCAAATAGTCTGGGCAATCTCACCACAGCTATTTCATCAGGGAGTTCATAAGAAGCAAGTTTACAATCAATAAATTTAATAAAACTGACATGGTTGTATTCTCCTTCTCCAAAGAATTTAGGCCATTCAGTAATGGGAGGAAGTAACTTCAAGGCCTGTTCTATTTCTGGAGTAGGACTGGGCCTAAAAGATTCATCCCTAGTTGTCCTAGTTCTGGAAGGAACACTAGGATTACTGTTAAACCTAGCAGGTCTAGTTTCTGACAATTCAATGACTGGGGAGTTAGTAGAAGCAACTTTTAGATCTCTGAGATCATTCTTAATCATACCTAACTCCAAATCAAGTTTGTTATTTAGTAAATCAATTTTGTTAATCAGATGAGCTGAAGGAGTAGGACTAGTTTTCTTAACTTCTTCCTTAAGCTTGTTCAATGGTTGCAAGAATATCTTCCTCAAGAATTGATTGGTTATCATCAATATGTTTCATCGGGTCCAACTTACTAGATTTTATACTATCCTTGATTTTTTGTATTTCCAAATCATCAATTCTCATAGTCTGAGACTTGGTATCAATCACTCTTAAAATGCTAAGACTCAATTTGTCCAATTGTTGATAAACTTTGTCAAAGCACTTGCTAATAATAGTAAAATTATGAGACACATTTACAGAAAAGCTATTAAGAGCTTCTACATCTCATTTTGGTACACCTTTTTCCACTTCTGAGATGGAGATATTATGCTGTCCCAATCCTTTGGGTTCCTTAACTTCTGATGGGCTGAGTACCTCTTCTTTTTGGGGTCCTTTCCCTTTAAGGAATCTAACTGATCCCAAGGATTCCAGTTCTGCATGTAGCCTTCTACTTCTTTCTTTGCAATCAGCTTTTGCAGAGAAATCTGAGATTTTTTTGCCAGAGAAATAGCTTTTCTCATACCTAACTGATCCTCCTGGGTCTGATCCAATTGTAATTGTTCCCAATAGCTCACGTGTCCTTTCACTAATCCTTTGACTATTTCATCCTTGGTTGAGTCCAGCTGGGGTGGCATAGGAGGACTGTTATCCTCCTGGGATAACTTTTTGGGCAATGTGTGGTTCTCCAAGGCTCTGTTGGTTTAGTTGGTGGCCGCGGTTGTTGCCATTGTTGTCCCGCGTGAGGCTATGGTCATGGGTTTGAGCCCCCTCATTGCGCTTGCAACTAACGTCCTTGCGCGTACGAGTTCCTCTGGGCAGAGATCCACACAATGGGGCTCTACCTGTTGCAAAGGTGTTGCGCCTGTTTTTGTAAATAGAACCAAAATAAATGAGTAAGTCTTTTTTCAAAACCTTTGAGAAAAGACTTAAAAATAGAAAAAATAATGTTTTTTGTGAATTTATATTTTTGATAATTTTTTATATATATTTTAACTCACTTAAAGTTAAATACAAGGGTACCAACACTTGTTTGGGATAACAACTGTTCTTGGGGGGTATTCCAACGGGGTCTGAGTGAGTTCCAATCAGATCCTGGGATAAATCCAAGGGTAAGTCCAAGGGAACACTTTCTGGGACGTCCTCTAGGAGGTCCTTGTCAATGAGATCACCAAAAACAAAATCCACTGAGATGGATAAAAACAAAAAAATATATGTTTAATATTTTTTTGTATCTTTATGTGATGAGGTGATGTTTTTAGAAAAAATAATCAATTTTATTAATTTTGGATTTTTCTTTATCTTCAGGATTCTTTAGTTTATAAATATAAATCTTCCTTTGATAAATTTTCCACTCCTTATGTTGCCTTAATAAAGAACTAAAATTGATAATTCTTTCAAGCTCAATTTCCTTTTCCTTTATAACTTGCTTTTTATAGTAAATCAATTTCTCCTTTTCTTTCTCAGGATTCATATCAACAGGGACAAAGTTACAAATTCTTTCTTCTTTTTTTTAATTAAGGAGGATCAAATAATAATTGATCAATTCTCCGTTTTTCTTAAGGTCCACTAGAGAGACAAATGATCAAAAATAAATGTTATACGTATTTTAAATTATTTTTAAAAAAATAAACAGACTGGTTCAAGGACTAAATAAGTAAAAATTAATTAATTAAGGATATTTCTGGGCCAGACCCCCAGTTGTCAGCTCTCTGATACCAGGAACCTTGCAGTCCTTTAGCTACAGAGAGTGATAAAATTACTGGAATAATAATAATAATTATTATTCCAAAAATAAACGCTTAGAGGCTCAAATAACTAATATAATAAAAGCAGTTGCAAGTTTTAATTTTTTGGTAATAAAAGGTTTTCAATATGTATATAAAAGGGGGGCCACAGTATTATACTACTGGGGATCTTTGCAGACAAGCATCCTCTCTTCAAAGGGCCTCCTTAGGCAGTTTAAGAACCTTGAAATGAAGATGGGTGCCTTAGAAGGGTCTTATTCCACTAATGGCTGGGAATAACAGCACAGTGGCTAAGACAGGAAGGGAAACACTTGCTCAGAGCACTTTACCACGAAAGTCCTTCAATATTAGGAAGGCTTTCAGAGCGGATGGGGTGGATTTCTTGACCAAACTTCAAGGGTTGATAGGTTTAAGAAATAAATAATAATACTAAAGACTTGGTCATAAATCACTGGCTTAGATTCTTCATAAGCACTTGAATAACAATGACATGGTTTCTGATTGAAAATAATAATTCCTGGTAAACTGATTCTGGAATAATGGATCCAAAGAGGTCTGTATAAATACCTTTTTGGGGTGATTTTGAGCTTCTCAGGGCACGTAGAGAGGGTTCTTCTTGTTTGCTGAGGCTGGAAAGCCAGTCAGGGCAAGATTGGCACAGCCACTTGGTGCTGTCAATCAGCTGACCTTAAATCTGCTGGATTTCTGTATCATTTTAGCCACATGATCTGTTAATCTGTTATGGCGTAAATTAGATCATTCTGTACTCATCCTTCATTTGTACTATTGGTATTGCTTTAAAGCGGGCAGATGTGGATGTTTACTGATTTGCCATCATCTGCTGATCACTTAGATAAATATTAATACTTTTTATGAACACTCCTTGTAGTGTTTTGTGGTCTTCAAAGATCATAGTCAGTGATTTATGTGGTAATCCTTGATCTTTGATTTATTATTAAAAAAATTTTTAAACTTAATTTTTGTTATTTTTATTTAGGTTTTTATCCTTTTCAACTATTACTATTGCATATGTCAGCTTGTTACATATGCAAGGCAACCCTAACTAGGTTGTAGCTCTTCTGAGTGGTACCTGGTTTTCAGATTAGTCATGATGGATCCAGACGCGGGGATCAGTTAGTACAGATGCGCGCGGGGTAGGATCTGCTGTGTCTGTGGCAGAATTAGCTGATCACGGGTCTCTTTAAGCCGGAATTTGCTACTACAAGTATGTGGGGATATTTAATGATGCGGGGTTGCGCGCGGGAATTGTGACATAACACATTTCCGTGTGTAACTCCTAAATAATACACAACACCTCTATTCTGAGTGATTTTTAGGTTTAAACCCTATATGTGAAAACATGTGTGAAATATTAGAGTGGGCTAAAGTTGCCGTACTGGTTTTTTAATTTTTAGTACTTTTCTTTTTAATTATTTTAAAAATTTAAGGACTTTGAATTCAAGGGTTGTGTCAGTGAGTGACCCTACCTGATTTTGGGAGGGGGATCCATTTCTTTAATAATATTTATAGATTTCTCACTCCTTCTTTTGTTAATAAAGATATTCTTCTTTTTCATAATTTTGTGTTGCTATGACAGGTTTCTCTGTACATAGTAGCAAGCTGAGAGGAGCTCTGGGCTCATAACCTGATGGGGTTGACTGGGGAAGAGTGAGAAGGAAGCAGAAGGATAAATTGCATGTTTTAGAGAGATCATCACATAAGAGAAATAAGAAAAATAATAAGAAGAATAACAAAAAGAATAATAGAAAGAATAATGAAAAAAGGAACATACCTGGGAAGAGTGAGAAGGATGCGGAAGGATGAGGAAAGAGTCCTTCCGTGACCCAGAGCTGCCCCAGGTATACCATACAAAGTGTGACATGTGCTTGACATGTGTGTGGCATACTAGATACAAGAATTTTAAACCAACAATATTCTCCTCAGTTGAGGATGCACAGAGGTATGTTCAGATGGTTGATGGTTATTTTGGGTTTTATTTGTAGGAGAGGCGCCACAAGGGGTATGCCTTTGTGCAACTTGCATGGATTAAAAACTTGCATCCAACCTTCCTTGTGTGAGTTTGTCTAGACTGTTTTGTAAGAAGACTTCCTGAATAGGAACCATGTCTGGCTTGATTCACATATTGGTCACCCTTTGAGTTGCAAACTGCTAAAGCCTAACCATGCTTAATTGCCAATGTTTGAAAATAGTTTTGTGCCTCTTCCCTAGAAGGAAAATCTCTCAAGGGAGGTGGGTCAAGTGGATCTTCCATAGTTGCATAGTTTGTTGATAGAATACACTCCATCAGTTTCAATCAAATTAAATAAGGCAAAGATGAAGTAGCATAAATTGTCAATCACCACCAGAGATCATGTCCATTTTTGAAACATTTTGCTCATCAATTGTCACTCTTGATGAGGATGAAATTGGGGCTTCCAATGTTTCATTACCCAAATCCCTTTTTTCTTTTTACAAAGCTTTGTTGATGGAACTATCAACGTAGAACTTCCAACCAGCCATTTCAGAAGAAGAACGGCTTGCCACTTTTCCTATGCAAAAAAATGCAATGGTATACTTCAGTATACAATCCAACCTTCAATTGAACAAACAAAGTTTGCTCCCTTTTGAGTTGAGAAAGAATTTTTTTCAGAATGTTATATGATTCATGATTTGAGTTTTCACTTTAATTTCACTTTGGTTTCTCTTTAATTTCTCTTTGGGATGGCTAGTTATGGGAGAACAGTCCCACAAAGTATGTGTTAATCCCAAATTTCTTTGACAGAACCCAAGTGTGGTCCAGGGGGTGCCCAAAATTCTGGAACAACTTTGGCAGAGTCTTGCACCCCCAAACACGGCTCCTACATAACCCCCCAGGGGTTGGGTGTGTTTGAAACAGCGCTTTGTAGTCGTCTTGGGACCCCCACATCTCATTTAATCTGTGTAGGGCCCTACACAAATACCACACAGATGGAGCCGTGAGTTTAACATCACCCATAAAAATGATGTTTTTGGAGTATTTTTTATTTTTAATATTTTTTATATAAATTTTAACTTACTTAAAGTTAAATTCAACGGTACCAATGCCTGTTTTGGGTCAAGACTGTCCTTTGGGGTATTCTAACTGGGTCTGAGTGGGTTCCAATCAGTTCCTGGGAGAAATCAAATGCAAATCCAATGGTAAACTTTCTGGGAAGTCCTCAAGAAGGTCCTGCTCAATGAGGTCACCAACCAAAAAGGTCACTAAGGTGGATAAAATTATAAGTTTCATAATTTTTTTATTTTTTCCTTAATTTTTATAATAATATTTTAAAAAAGAAAATAATTATAATGCTCAATATTGTGGTTTTTTTTCTTTTCAACTTCCTTGTTATTTCTTTTATAGATACAATTTTTTTTTTGATGAATTTGCCACTCCTTGTGTTGCCTTAAGAAATAGTTAAAATTGATAACCCTTTCAAGATCAAGTTCCTTGTTTTTTATAACTTTTTGATTACAGTAAAGCAATATTTCCTGTTGTTTCTCACAAGTTATAATAATAGGCACAAATTTACAGATTCATTCTCCCCTTTTCTTTTTAATTAGTTTCAAATTATAATTGATCAATTCTTGGTTGGTCTTAAGATCCACTGGAAGATTAACAGAATCAAAAAATAGGTTATAACTATTTTTTTTACTAATTCTAAAAATAATTTGCCTGTTCCAAGGAATAAATAATTAAAAAATTGATTCTTTGAGCATATTTCCCATCCAGACCCCCAGTTTTCAGCTCAACAATACCAGGAAACTTGCAGTCCTTTAGCTAAAGACAGAGATTGATAAAAATGCTGGAATAATAATGTTCCAAAAATAAACACTGAAAGAGCTCAAATAATAGATACTTCAAGAGCTGGTGCAAGGTTTAATTGGTTTGGTTAGAAGGGTTCTCAATATGTTATAAAAAGAGGGGACACAGTTCTATACCACTGGGGATCTTTACAGACAGACAACCTCTCTCCATGGGTCCTTCTTAGGAAGTTTAAGAACCTTGGAATGATTAAGGGGTGCCTTATAAGGACTTATCCACTGGTATGGCCGGGGAAAACAGCGCAATGGCCAAGACAGGAAGGGAAACACTTAATCTGAGCAATAATTCCACAGAAGGCCTGCAAAGATTCAGGTAAAGGGTTTCAGAGCAGTTGGTATTGATTGCTTGACTATCATTTAATGAATCAGGTTTATTGTTCTTTTAGAAATATTAATAATACTGCAGACTAAGGCATATATCACTTGCTTTTCTCCTAAAAATCACATGATCAACAATGAAATTGTTTCTGACTGATAATAATAAATTCCTGATAAACTGATGGGGAATAATGGATCCAAAGAGGTCTTTATAAATACCTTTTGGGGTGATAATGAGTCTCTCAGGGCAAGTAGAGAGGGTTCTGCTCATGGGCTGAGACTGGTAGGCCAGTCAGGCAAAGTGTAGCACGTCCACTTTGTTCTGTCAATTGGCTTTCCTCAGATCTGCTGGATTTCTGTACTATTTTAGCCACAGGATCTGTTAATCTGTTAATGGTGTAATTTGGATCATTCTACACTTATCCTTCATTTTTACTATTAATATTTGTTTAAAGTAGACAGATGTGGATATTCATTGATTTAACATCACCTCATGAGCACTTAGGTAATTTTTAATAATTTTTACAGCGACCAATTGTAGTATTTTGTGGTCTTCAAAGATCAGAGTCTGTCTGTTTTGTGGTAACCTTCAACATTTGATTTATTATTTAAAATATTATTAAATTAATTAAATAATAGTTTTATTTAGTTTTTAAGGTTTTCAGATCATTTTTAATGCATATATTGCCTTATTAAATATTCCAGGTAAACCCTACTAGTTTGTAGCTCCTGTGAGTGGTATCTGCTGTCAGATTTGTAACAACAAATACTGACACGGGGATCAGTCCATTCAGATGCACGCAGGGTACAATCCACTGTGTTGCTGGCCAAATTAGCTGCACGCTGGACTTCTGTAGGCAGGAGGGTGATGCGTGCGGGTTGTATAGGGATGCGGGGCTCTGCGCGGGAATTGTGACATAACACATTTCCGTGTGTAACTCCTAAAATATATATAACACCTCAATTCTGACTGAATCTTAGGTTTGAAGCCCATACGTGACAATAAATGTGAAATATTAACCTGGACAAAAGGTTCCATATTGGTGCCATGACCTTTTGGTCAATTTTATTTAATTATTTAAGATAAGAAGGAGTTATATTTGAAGGGTGGGGTCAGTGAGTGAACCAACTATATTTTCCGTGGGAAATCCATTTCTGCAATAATCTTTCTGGATTTACCACTCCTTCTTAATATTTTACTTATCATATTTTTATTTTATTTTTAGGGTGATGATAAATTCACAACTTTGGTCGTGTGGGAGTCATTTAGGTCCTCACACAACCTGTGGGAGTTGTTTGGGGCCACATATGACCTGTGGGAGTTTTTTAGGGCTCCACACAACCTGTGGGAGTCGTTTAGGGCCCCAAAAAACCTGTGGGAGTTGAGTAGGGCGCCTCAATCTATGGGGGCCCATACACAACTCCAAAGTGTTGTTCTAAACACATGCAACCCTTGGGGGGAATATACCCCCCATAAAGGGCATTTTTGATTTTTGTACCCCTGTAGAAAACCATATTATTTATTTATTTATTATTTATTATTCAATCTATTATTTAATTAATTATTTATTATTTAATCTATTATTTAATTTATTATTTAATTTATAATTTAATTTATCATTTATCATTTATTATTTATTATTTATTATTTATTATTTAGGGTGATCTTGAATTCACAGCTCCAACTGTGTGGTAGTTTTGTAGGGCCCTACATGGCTCAAATGAGCTGCGGGGGCCAAGAGACAGCCACAAAGGGCTGTTGCAACCACGTGCAACCCCCTGGGGTTATGTAGGAGCCTTTGAACCCCCGGAAATGGCTCAAATTGGCCTTGTTTGGGGGTGCACCACCCCCCCGAAGACATGCCAGAATTTTGGGCACCCCCTGGACCACACTTGGGTTCTTTTAACCCATTTATGGGATTAACGCATACTTTGTGGGACTGTTGTCCCAAACCTAGCAATCCCAAAGAGACATTAAAGCAAAAACCAAGTGAAATTAAAGTTAATAATCATAAATCATATAAAAATCTGCAAACAATTCAATCTCTACTTGAAAGTGAGCAAACTTTGTTTGATCAATTGAAAGTTGGATTGAATACTGAAGTAAAAAATTGCATTTTTTTTCATGGGAACAGTGGCAAGCCCTCCTTCTTCTGACATGGCTGCGTTGAAGGTCTACATTGAAAGTGGCATGAACAAAGCTTTGGAAAAATAAAAAAAAGAATTTGGGTAATGAAACATTGGAAGCCCCAATTGCATCCTCAACATGGGTGACAATTGAGGAACAAAATGTTTCACAAATGGATATTACCGCTGGTGGTGAGTAACATTTAATGTTACTGGTCTTTGCCGTATTTAATTTTATTGAACTTGATTGGTTCATGTAACTATGAAACTATGACTTAACCAATGATTGTTTACTAGATCCACTTGACCCACCTCCCTTGAGTGCCTTTCCTAATAGGGATGAGGCACAAAATTATTGTCAAACATGGGCAATGAAGCGTGGTTAGGCTTTAACATTTTTCAACTCAAAGCGTGTACAACATGTGGATTTAGCCCCTGATAGACATGGTTCCTATTTAGGAAGTCATCTTAACAAACTGTCTAGAATAAATTAAAAAATGAAGGTTGGTTTCAAGTTTTTAATCCATGCAAGTTGCACAAAGGAAGACCCCTTTTGGCGCCTCTCCTACAAAAAAACCCAACATAACCATCAAACATCTGAACATCCCTCTGTGCATTCTCAACTGAGGAGAATCTTGGGGGTGGCCTTAGAAAATCTAGTAGAAGGCATGAATGATGGGCTCAATAGCTTAAAACTGAAGAGTAAATTGAGCAAGATTGATTGGGGGGATTATTTTGATGACCAAACAATCTATAACACTAAGCAGAAGATTGCACTTGCAGAACTAAAGGGAAAAAGTGTTATGGAGGTACTATTTGAACAGCTTGAAGAAAAAATTTGGATTCACCGGTCAAATTTCAGTGGAGAGGGTCACTTGGAGGCCCTGTTCTTAGCGCATCCAGAGGCAGTAAAGCTATCAAAACTATTCCATCATATTGCTATTTTGGATTGTACGTATAAGACAAATAAGTACAAAAACCCACTATTGCATGTTGTAAAAATGACAGCCAATTGGAAAACCTAAAAAAGCTCTTTTTTTTATAAAAAAAGAAACATTTGATTTCTACATCTGGTCTGTAAATGCATTGAAAGAAGTTGGCTTATGATCCTGAGAGACTTCCAAAAGTCTTTGTGATGGACCATGAAAAAGCAGTGATTTGTGAAATTGAAACTTGTTTCCCAGAGTCATCAAGAAAATGTTCCACTTTGCACTTGTCTAAAAACATACAAGCAAACTGTAAAGTGCGCTTTTTTAATTACATTGAAAGATTTAAAAGCTTTGTGAATCTGTGGGAAAATTATGGGGCCTCAAAGACCAAGGAGGAGGCAGAGGTCAATGATGCAGAACTCAGAGTAGGTCCATTTTACTTATTCTTATTCTTCCTAGTTTTGAGTTCTTACCGTTTGACTTTTATAGTGTTTCTTGAAAGAATATGCGGATGTACTCGATTATATGGAAAATAACATTTTCCCTATCAAATAGAGGTTTGTAACAGCATGTACTTGTATAAACCCACATTTTGGAAACAAAAAAATGTCTTGGGTTGAAAGGGCCCATGCGACTCTCAAACAATTCATTGCAAACTCTTGGGGAAGCCTGTTGGATGTTTGGAAAAGCCTTGAAAGGACAGTTTTGAATCAAATTAATTCATTTCATGCATCACTTTATAACTCTTGAATTAAGTTAGGGACATCTTTTCCCCCTGAACTGTTACCATTGGGTTACAAATTGTCTTTAGAGGCAATCCATCTGGTTAGGGGACACTTTGAGAAGTTGAAATGTGACCATGATGGCAAAGTCTGCACCAAGTCATATTTCAAGGCTATGGCTTTTCCCTGTTCCCAACAAATAGGTGGCTGTCTAGCATTCAGAGGATTCGTGGTACCTGAAGATGTTGATCCTCAGTGGAGGTTGGACTACAACCCTTGCAGTTCTAGTTCTGTAAGTTGGCTTAAGTTGGATTGTTCAAATAACTATGTGGTTAATGCTTTTTGATTAAGTAATGCACTAATGGTTTATCCTTTTGAATTTTTCCAGTGCAATGTTGATGAAATGCTAAGAATTCCTCAGTTACGTGAAAAATTCAATTCAATTATCTTACAATCTCCAGATTATGAGTAACTGGACTATTGAAGTATATCATCCAGAAGATTAAAAAATATCAATCCAAGCCAGACTTGAACCTAAAGTCTTACAATCAAGTAGGGGCAGGCCAAAATTGAAAGATATGTTGCAAGAACTATCTTGTTTTGAGCTTTTTGAAAAAAAAATTACGGGGGACAAAAGAACTAGAAGCTCTCCAAAAAAGAAAAGACAAAAGATTGTAACTCTTTTCTTTTGAGATATGTTCATTTTTTTGGTTGAATGAACTTAGTTACTAACTAATGATGAATTGTTAGTAAAAGTTGGCAGAATCTGAATCTGAATTTCATAGTTCAGAGGAAAAGGCAGAAAGTGAATTTGGATGACTTAATTTGGAATCAGAATCCTCTTCAGAGGAAGAGTACATGCAGCAAACCTCAACCAGAAGCTCATCTTTGGTGAGTTTTCATTTCATTGATCCAATTAAAGAAATTAATACTAAGTTAGTTTTTGTGATAGGAACCAAACTTGAAATAAATCAATCAGAAAACCAAGAACTTCCATAAGTTCTTGGGTGAGGTTTGGGATCCAATTGAAAATGGGAATTGTGGATTTAGAGTCATTGCTAAATCTCTTGGTTATGAAGAACATGGTTGGTTTAAAGTTAGGAAGGAAATGATTGAAAAATTAAGGAAACATAAAGCATGCTACATTAAGATGCTTGGTGGGTCAAAGGAGGTTGAAAAGAATAAAAAAAGACTTGACATTGAAGAAATAAATCAAAAAAATTCCCTCCTCAAAATGGGTGGCTAAATTGGACATTTTTCAAATCTTAGCAGACAAATATTCCAAACATGTATGTTTCATTTCATTGGATTCATGTGATACTTATACTCCAATGAAGAATGGTTTTACTGATCAATCAGATCCAACATTCATTTCCTTTGTAAACAATAACCACTGGGTTCTATTGCTACTTGAGGGAGAAATGATTCAAATCCTTCCCATTGTTGCAAACCCACGTTCGTTGATTTCTGAAAAAGCCTATGGTTGGGTTGATCATCTCAAAGATCAACTGCAAATTTATTCTAGATTATAGATATTATAGGCTATTACTTCATTTCATCATTGGGTTTAATATAAATTGTAATTCTCATGCAGCTAACAATTTCTATTAATATAAAGGGTGATCAGATTTTTAACATCATTATTTTGAGTGTTTTGAGTTAAAATCATTATATTGAGTGTTTTGAATGAGAGTTTAATTCCATGTCAGTTCAACTTGTGTTGGGCTAATTCCATCACAAGTTTAACTTATTTTACGCTTGGCATGGGATCAGCTTAACACAAGTTGAACTTGTTTTTTTTTGGTATTTTTAATTTAGGGCTTGTAAAAAGACTTGTATCTTTTTGGGCACTTTCACTTTAGGGCTTGTCAAAAGACTTGTATTTTTTTGGGCACTTTTACTTTAGGGCTGGTTCAAAGACTTCTTCAATTTTTGGGCCCTTTTTCTTTAGGGCTAGTCAAGTTGAAATGACTTTGGGGCTTGTGAAGTTAGTTGTATTTTTTTGGGTGTTTGTACTTTAGGGCTTGTCAAGTTAATTGTCTTTTTTTGGTGTTTTTACATTAGGGATAGTCCAGTTACTTGTGTTTTTTTGGGTCTTTTTACTTTAGGTCTATTCCATTGGATAGTACCAGTTTTTTTTATTTTGATTTATTCATTTATTTTTTGTTTTTTTTAACCAAAAAATGAACATTGTTTAATTTTCTTGGTTGATTTCTGTTTTTTGGAAGGTTTATCTAGTTTATGGGTTGTGTTTGTACCCTTTCATTCCATTTCCCTTCCTTTTTTTTTCTCACCCCAGTCTGGCCCAATGTGGAAGTTTACGCAGAGGCGGAGCGGGTTGGCTGGGCCACACAACTCTGTGTGCCATGGGGTGCTGTACACAGCTTAAATTGGACCGTGTGCCATGCCACAAGGCCCATTTCAAACTTTTTGAACGGCTCAATGAGCAGTGAATTTAACATTACACTATTATTTATTATTTATTATTTATTATTTATTATTTATTATTTATTATTTATTATTTATTATTTATTATTTATTATTTATTATTTATTATTTATTATTTATTATTTATTATTTATTATTTATTATTTATTATTTATTATTTATTATTTATTATTTATTATTTATTATTTATTATTTATTATTTATTATTTATTATTTATTATTTATTATTTATTATTTATTATTTATTATTTATTATTTATTATTTATTATTTATTATTTATTATTTATTATTTATTATTTATTATTTATTATTTATTATTTATTATTTATTATTTATTATTTATTATTTATTATTTATTATTTATTATTTATTATTTATTATTTATTATTTATTATTTATTATTTATTATTTATTATTTATTATTTATTATTTATTATTTATTATTTATTATTTATTATTTATTATTTATTATTTATTATTTATTATTTATTATTTATTATTTATTATTTATTATTTATTATTTATTATTTATTATTTATTATTTATTATTTATTATTTATTATTTATTATTTATTATTTATTATTTATTATTTATTATTTATTATTTATTATTTATTATTTATATTTATTATTTATTATTTATTATTTATTATTTATTATTTATTATTTATTATTTATTATTTATTATTTATTATTTATTATTTATTATTTATTATTTATTATTTATTATTTATTATTTATTATTTATTATTTATTATTTATTATTTATTATTTATTATTTATTATTTATTATTTATTATATATTATTTATTATATATTATATATTATTTATTATTTATTATTTATTATTTATTATTTATTATTTATTATTTATTATTTATTATTTATTATTTATTATTTATTATTTATTATTTATTATTTATTATTTATTATTTATTATTTATTATTTATTATTTATTATTTATTATTTATTATTTATTATTTATTATTTATTATTTATTATTTATTATTTATTATTTATTATTTATTATTTATTATTTATTATTTATTATTTATTATTTATTATTTATTATTTATTATTTATTATTTATTATTTATTATTTATTATTTATTATTTATTATTTATTATTTATTATTTATTATTTATTATTTATTATTTATTATTTATTATTTATTATTTATTATTTATTATTTATTATTTATTATTTATTATTTATTATTTATTATTTATTATTTATTATTTATTATTTATTATTTATTATTTATTATTTATTATTTATTATTTATTATTTATTATTTATTATTTATTATTTATTATTTATTATTTATTATTTATTATTTATTATTTATTATTTATTATTTATTATTTATTATTTATTATTTATTATTTATTATTTATTATTTATTATTTATTATTTATTATTTATTATTTATTATTTATTATTTATTATTTATTATTTATTATTTATTATTTATTATTTATTATTTATTATTTATTATTTATTATTTATTATTTATTATTTATTATTTATTATTTATTATTTATTATTTATTATTTATTATTTATTATTTATTATTTATTATTTATTATTTATTATTTATTATTTATTATTTATTATTTATTATTTATTATTTATTATTTATTATTTATTATTTATTATTTATTATTTATTATTTATTATTTATTATTTATTATTTATTATTTATTATTTATTATTTATTATTTATTATTTATTATTTATTATTTATTATTTATTATTTATTATTTATTATTTATTATTTATTATTTATAATTATTATTTATTATTTTTTATCTATTATCTATTATTTATTATTGATTTATATAATGTATTATTTATTATTTATATTTTATATTTTATAATTTATGTTGATATGTGTCTTATTTGTCCTATGCTAAATCATCATTCCTTTAACTACTCAGTCTGCCGTCTCTACTGCAATGGTGCTTGCCATATTTTGTGTCTTCATTTTCTGCATCTCTTCATTCTTTTCTCACTGTCTATGAAGTTGTCACCAAGCGCAGCAAGGACTTCTCCCACCACAACAGGTGTCAGTCACCATCGGCTGTCGCTGATGCTCTCACCATGGGAGACAGGTTGGAATACTCCCCTACTCCTATATCAGCAATTCTGCTGTCAGTCCTCACAGTCTCAACCATCCACCTTGACCTCCAGCCTTGAACTCACCAACTATCAACCTGAATTGGATAGATTGGTTTACAACTTGGACTTTGTCCACCAGATTTTCTTCAGAATTGATATAGGAGTGGGTACCATTCAATCTTCCAACTCAATCTCTGGATGATCAAACTGATGGTATCTTCCTGGTTGATAAGTCTCTCTGGAAGGATAGGCGTTGTTTTGTTGTCTCTACTGCTTGATCACTTTACATAGTCCGTTTAAGGGCCATCATCCTGCACATAGAGACATGGCTTCTGTTTGTTAATTGTTTATGAATTTTGAATATTCTAGTACTGGCGTTTCCTTCTTTCTTACCATTTTTTGCTGCAATTTGAACAGCCTGGTCCAGGTTTATCAGCTCTTCAATTCTTTCACAATTTATAATTGATTATTTAGTGGAGGCTACGCAACTTGATTTTAGTTGTTTAGCATTCCACACAACTCAAATGGGACGCGTAGCATCCCACACGGCCCATTTGAGTCGTGTAGCATGCCACACGTCCCATTTGAGCCATTTAGCATGCCACATGGACCATTTGAGTTGTGTAGGGTGCCACACGGCCCATTTGAGTTGTGTACACAACTCTACACAAATCAAAGAGTTTTTAATTCAACATTACCCTATTTTTATTTTCTGTTTTTATTATTTTGAAATTTTTCTCTGTAAATAGTAGCAAGCTGAAATTTGGTAATTTTGGAGCCATTAGAACCCCTTCACAAATTCAATCAAAAAATGAAAAAATTCCGTAAAAACAAATTTTTGCATGGGTTTTTGGATCATTATTTTGGCTATTTTCATTGGTTTTTTCTTCTTATTTTGGCTGCCATGAATTTTTAGAAAAAATTCAAAGATTCTTCTAAAATTTCTTTCATATTTTTTGGATTTATCATTTCACCTTAAAACATTCCTTCAAAAAACACAAAAAATCAAAAAAATCAAATTTCTCTTTGGAAATTTGAATCCTTTTATGTTCCTTTTTATTTCATTGTTTTGGGTAATTAAAGCTATAAAAAAAATTATAAAAGATTTTAAGAGAATTAAAATATTTTTTCCAGCTTTTTTGGATGTATTACTTTACCTTAAAAAATTCCTTCAAAAAAGCAAAAAATTCAAAAAATTCAATTTTCTCATTTGACTTTTGGATCCTTATCTTTGCCATTTTGACTTATTTTTTTCGATATTTCAAGATTTTAGAATTTTAAAAAAAATATTCAAGAGCTTTTGAAAAAATTTTTCAGTAATTTTGAATGTCATTTTTGAACCTTAAAAATACCATTGAAAAACTAAAAAATTCAAAAAATTTACTCTTCTCACTGGATTTTTGAATCCTTTTTTTTGCCTTTGGATTTTTTTGGGTGATTCATGCTTTCAGAATGCTGGATGTTAAAAAAACAAAAATACAGTTAATTAATACTTTTTGATGATCATCTGTATTCTTGCATACACCTTACAACCTTCATTCAAAAAATTGAAAATAAAGAACAAATTTGGGTACAAATATTATAATTTATTCGACTACAATTGACTTTGTTTTTCTACTTCATTTTTCTGGAGGGAAAAAAACCTCATTACCAAGATCCAAATTTCTTTGAACTATTGTTTTCCATGATTTGGAATCCTTTGTCAAAAAGCTTTTCCACAGTGGATCTAAGTTGGGAGCTGGCCAATGATCAGAATTGAACTTGAATTAGACTATATGTTTGGTTTCTTCCAAAAGAATGAAGCAATTAGGAGAAGTTTTGGAGTGGGAGGGGAATTCAGAGGAAGATAAGTGAAAGGAATTAAAGAATAAAACAGAACCACTGGACACTTATATTTTTCAGCCAGAAGGAAATCATGGGATGAAAATTTCATCCACATATTTATGGGAGCTGGGCCACAAAGGTGCTACAGTTGCCTTCTTGCTTCTTGGAAAGTTTAACCCCAGATATCAAGCAGTAATTTTGGGTCCTTGAAGATTGGGTTTGAATCAAGTTATTTCACCATTTCTTTCCTGAATTCAATCCAGTCTTCTGAGATCCTCCCCAAGAAAATGGCTGCTTCTCTAAAGCCACAGTTCCCGTCCCCCATGGTATCTTGAACATGGCAGATATCTGGAATGGCTGCTTTTGGGTAAATGGATTCTCTTTGTATTGAAATACAACAGTAAGTGCATATGATTATTTGAGAAACCCGCCATGAAGAATGGAATTTGTTTTCAAAAAAATGGCGGGTTTCTAATGGCAGCTTTGCTAACTTTGATATGCCCTGTTGGAACTAGAACCAACAATCAGAATTGTTTATAACAGAAAATATGCACTAAAGATAATACTCACTTCTTCAATTGATCATTGTTTAAATATTCAAGAAGAAGAATAGGATAATGTGCAGTAAACCTATATGAAAAATCCAAAATAAATCAGGTAAAATTAAAAAATGAGAAAATACCAAATTTACTCGCTTTCTCACTGATTGTTGGGGCGGCTAATACCTTCCCCCCAGGAGGATGGTAAGGATTATCACCATCTTCATTAAATACCTTTATTGTTTTGATTCTTTTCTCAGGATTGTATTCAGGAGAAGAAACTTGCTTATTCACAATGGTTCCAGACCTCTGATAAAGGTTTGAATGAAAAAATTAATGAAAAATAATATCCAAAAAATTGGCCAAAAATAAAAGAAAATCAAATATCACCATCTGAATTACATCCACATCTTGCAGCTCTTCATCTGATGAATCTTCCCCTTCATCAAAATCTGGAACCTCTTCATCTTCTGAATATTTCTCTTCAGTCAGAAATTCACTCTATGTTAAAAAAATGAGAAGGACTCATCAAAAAAAACAACCCATTGAAGAAAAAATAAGTATAGTTGTAAAATTACCTCTTCCTCTTATTCATTCTTTTTTTTCCCTTCCCCTTCCCTTGGATGGCCTTGCACCTTCTTGAAACTTTAAAACATAATAAAAACAATTAATTATGAATTTTGATATATTTTTTTGTCCAAAAAATTGGTGACTGACCTTCAAATTTGCTATGAATTTCTTCTTTGGCCTTCCTCTCCTCTTGGGTTCTTCTAAATATTCAAAACTAGATGGATCTCTTTTGCTTGAGGACTGAGAGAGCTTCTTGAAATTATTGGCTTCTCCTTTGGAATTCCTCTAACTTTGGATCTTTGAATGGAATTTGGTTCTTCAATCAGAGTAAGTAAATATCTTCCACTGTACAGCTTCATGCTTTCACCCAGATAATATAGCTATTCTCCATGTGGAAACTTGCTGAATTCTTCAAAAGTTTTAGTGAAATATAAGTTTTTATTACTGTCTTTGGTTGGAACTTCAATTTTTGCTGAATATTCAGTTGATTCAGGGTTCACAGTTAACTGGCAAAATTAAAATCAAAATCAATCAGGAAATTATTCATTTGACCTTGAATCCCAAAAAAAAGACAAAAACTTACTGAGATGGGAGCTTTGACATTTCATTGAGGATGAAAATCATCAATTTGGAATATTTAACCCTTTCTGATGGCCAATTTGACTTTTTGAACACATGGTAAACCCATGTAAGAAGATTAATAACAGTTGTTGAAATTGGCAGAAGAATCAGGAACTTGATGAGATGAATGAATTATTTTGAGGGAAAAGTCACTGAACTCTCCAGGGAGATGATTCACACAGTGAGGCAAACCAATGAGATTCTTGAATTCTTCCTGAGAGGCTTCAATGGCTCTCTCACGGGTTTGGATGGTGATCAAAGTGTAAATTTTTTGAACTACATTATAGAAAGAGCCAATAGAAGAATTGATGAATCTTTTAATGTAATCTTGAGAAAAATCTATTCTTGATGTGCTTGTGTTTCCAAAGTAAAAGTATTTTTTTACAAATAGGAGACAAATTTTCTTTTTAGAGGAATCCAGTCTTCAAGAAGGTAGTCAGAAGTGGGAGGATTTCAGACCAGAGAAAGTTTTGTGATGTTTTTGTGATAGCTTGATTCAGATTTTGAATAGACCAAATGATGCCATTGTTTCTTGAATAGCTTCCATTCATCTTTAGATTGAAAGCGCTTCCTGCAATGAGTTTGAATATTCTTGAAAATGTGCTAGACACAGAGAAGATGATTAGAGGAAGGGAAAACTGATTCAATTGAGCTAATAAGTGCTTGTTACTTGTCTGTCACAATCATACTAGGTTCTTTATCTTCAAATATTTCCTGAAGTTGAGTCAGGGACCAATCATAGTTCTGTTTTTTCTCTTGAGATAATAAACAGAATGCAACTGAGAATCTTCTAGAAGAATTTTTCATCCCAAGAATATGAAGAAGGGGCATTCAAAATTTGTTGGTTTTATATGTAAATTCCATCATAATGAGAGTAGGGAAAAGGTTGAGAATTTTCATGGAATCAGGGTGTAAAATAAATAATGAATTAATTTGAAAATCCACATTGTTCATATTGTAGTAAAAAGATGAATTACTGAGTTCCAGTATGAGTGCTTCCACAGGAGTTTTGCCATCAAGGGCATTTTTTTGTATTTGGGATCTTTTGTTGTAAATTTTAGGGAGATTTTTATGGATAGGTGATGATGAGTTTTGTATGAGAGAGTTGAGAATTTTTAAAGGGTGAACTCCTTCTTTGGATACATTTTCAACCACATTCTTTTTCTCCCCTTGGATTCTTCTGTGGATGGGATGAGTGGAAGGATCAATGGAAGGTGGATGGTTGTGCTCTGGAAATATGGCCTTCACCACCCAAACACCCAATCTTTTTTTAAAATTCCCTGATAACCTGAAAGGAAAATAGGTCTTGCTTGATTTTTTTAATTTGGAGGTATCTTTTCTGGGTTCATATTCCCCAGATTTATCACATTGTTAAGTGTAGGCCTGATTCTTGCAATCTTATACTCTGGTTGATATGTCAAATCCATGCAACTTTGCCCATGATTGGATAGCCTCAACCAGCTCCTCCTTTTAATTATATGATAGCTGAGGAGGAGGGGGCAGAGGAGTGGAATCAAGATTTTGAGTAGATGAATAATGAGAAAGAGGATTTTGATCACTATTTTGATTAGATGAGATAATGGAGGATGGGCCTGGTAATACAGTTCAAAAATTTCTGAAAAGTGGGTGGATGTTTTCTTGAGCCATTGGAAAAAGAGATTTTATTTTTTGGAAGTATTTGGAGGATTAAGTTGTTTTGATGAGTGGTTGGTGGTGTGGTGTGAAAAGGTGTGGTGTGGTGTGGTGTGGTGTGGTGTGGTGTGGTGTGGATTTATGTGGTGTTGTTTTGTGCGTTGTGGTGTGGTATGGTGTGGTATGGTGCGGTGTGGTGTGGTATGGTGTGGTGTGGTATGGTATGGTAGTGGGATGGTGTGGTGAGGGGTGATGGCAGGGTGGAACAGGTTGAGGGGGTGGTTTATAAGATAATTTGGCCGCTCCAAGATTGGCGATGGTCCTGGGAAAAGATTTTTGGTCATATTGAATATATGCATGTGAAGGGTTCAAAGAAGAGTGAATTTTTCAAATTTTTTTGTTTTTTGATGGAATTTTTAAAGGTCAAAAATGACATCCAAAAATCCTATAAAAAATATTTACAGGTCTTGAAAAGTTCTCTTACAATTCTAAAAGCTTGAAACACCAAAATAAAATAAGTCAAAATGGCAAACATAAGGATCCAAAAGTCAAATGAGAAAATTTAATTTTTTGAATTTTTTGCTTTTGTGAAGGAATTGTTTGAGGTAAAATAATACATCCAAAAAATCTGAAAAAAAAATTGAATGCTCTTTAAATTTTGTTTCAAATTTTTTATAGCTTGAATTAACCAAAAGAATCAAAAAAAAGGGAAATAAAATGATTCAAATGTCCAAAGAGGAGTTTAATTTGTTTGATTTTTGTGTTTTTTGAAGAAATTGTTTAAGGTGAAAGGATACATCCAAAAAATATGGGAAAAATATGTGAAGACTCTATGAATGATAATTATAATTTATGAAAGCTTAAATTACCAAAAAAATTAAAAAAATTAAAAAAATGAAAATAGCCAAAATCATGATCCAAAAACCCATGCAAAACTTTTTTTACAGATTTTTTTCATTTTTTTGATTGCATTTTTGAAGGGTTTCTAATGACCCCAAAATTACCAAATATTTTGGTTAGGGGTTCAAGAGCCCCTGCTACTGTTCTGCACAGTCAGAATCTGAAAAAATGAAACCTTGAAAGTTACATGAAATAAAGTATTTTTGTGTGAAATACCAAAGGGGCACAACCCCACGCTGTAAGACTCCAAACGGTGCTAGGCCATGGCAGTTCTGTGGAGGGGAAAGGTGCTGTTTAGGCTGTCCTCCTGAGTGTTAAAAAAATATTTAAATGTAACCAAGATCAAGGTCCAGAACCTGGTAAATGAGGAATCAAGTAGTAAAGGATAAAGATGATAGTAGTTTGGTAGCAATGGAACAGCACTATCTGAGCCAAGATTATGTGGGAAAAACTTGGACAACAGAAGCAAAAGTTTGTTTAAAGTTCAAATAAAAAGTTGTTGCATGTAAACAACACCCACAAGCTAATAACTCTGGTCTTCAGCAGAAGATTGGGGATGATCAACTCAAACCCAACCAACCTCCAGGTTCTCAATGAACCTGCCCAACTCTTCGCAATCAAGCGCTTGAAGGGTACCGGATAACTGAGGGTGGCTGTACAAGACAAAGCACTATGTTTAAGAAGCTCTAAAAGCAAACAGTAACTAATTTGAAGCAAGGATAACCTCAACACTTCTCAAGGAACTCACAAGTAGGCTGGATGAATGCAACTCCAAAAAAAATAAGGAGGTATAACACTCCAGGTCTTAAGCTTAATAGGACCTCTTCAATCAATCATGATTGGCTCCAGAAAAATGATCAAGGAGGGATCAAGACCAGTATTGTCAGAGAAAGGGATCAAGGAGTGGTATAACACACTCAAGAATTCCAACAGATAGAATTCTTCTTCAGCCAGCAAGGCTATTGGTTGGTGATAAGGATCAGGCCACAGAGGGGCAAAGACTAAGGATCAATGGATCAGGGGGAAATAATAGATATACCCAGGATGAGGATGAGGATCAGATTTCAATGATAACGGGGGGACATATCCACACCCTCCCATGGATATTTTTAAAAAGGCAGGGGAGAGCCCCCCTTTTTATAGACAAGGGGTCTGTAGACTATTTACAAGAGAGATTTTACAAATGAGAGTTGATTTTTTTTAATAATGAGAACTAGAAGAACAGACCAAGGGAATCCATCCGCCCATGCCAATGATGGGCGCGGGCAGGTGACAATGACAGGGGAGGCCCGCGGGGGAAGATGACTTACAGGCCTGGCCAATGGATGACCTTGGATGAGCAGCAGTGGTCCCTGGGTGACATGACAAGGGGATCCGCGGGGACTAATGATGAACAGCGCAGGAGACCTGGGAGCTCATGCAGTGGATTGGGTGCAAAGGTTCCAACAACCGCGAATGACAATGTCAATTTGCAGGTGTCAGAGATCAATTGGGTAGAGGATTGGAAGGGAGGCGGAGCACAGGCGTACGCGAAGGTTGCAATGGCCGCGGAATCAAGAGTGGGAGTTTGGTGGTGGGAAGAAAGGAGCGAGGTGGATGATGGCCGTTGCAACAAGCAAAGGTGTCATTGGCGTCAACATTGACGTTAGCTTAGTGTCAGGCCGCTGACAGCAAGGGTTGGAGTGAGATTGGTCATGGGAGTGATTGTTCCTATGACCAATCTTGCGCAGGTGATCAAGTGATGGGATTTTGGTTGGAGCGGTCACCAAAAACTGCGGCCATTGCTTGCAGTCATTTGGTGAATGGCGGCAAGGATGGGGAGTGGATGATTGACCAATTGGGGGTTGCTGTATTGTTGGTGTTGATGATCTTCATCATTTCCTTCCTTGTATGGGGATCAAGCTTTCCAGAGATTCAATTGCGTTCGCATCTAAGCCATGGGGAGGGAATGATCAATGGCAATAGAGTGGTGAATCTGATGGTGATTATTTGGTGAAGCAAGTAACGTTGCTTGCAACTGGCCCTTGGCCCAAAAGGGAAGGAGTAGCGTCAGAGAGGGGGGATTTGAACATGGGACTGGGCGCTAGGAACCCAAGATATGATCCTAGACAACTAGGAGAGTGGGAGCTGGATATGGGAATCATTCTGGATCAAAAAGTTTTTCTTTCTTTGGATCTGAATGGAGGCTATAGAAAAGTTCATAAAAATTTTACTTTTTCCATACTGGTCCAGAGGTGTCCCAGATTGGGCACCACAACGCCAACATCAAAATAAACGTTTGGATGCATGAGAAAAATAATTCCATCAAAATAAAAAAAATAAACATAAAAATAAGGGAAATTTTAAATTCATGGCTCATTGAGCCGTGCACACGGTTCAAAAGGGGCCGGGTGGCACACTGTAAGAATCCAAACCGCGCAGGCGTTGGAAGTTCTGTGGAGGGGATAGGTTGGTTTTTTGGCTTCCCTCCTGAGTGTTACAAAATATTTAAATGTAACCAGGATCAAGGTCCAGTAACCTTTGTCAATGAGGAATCAAATGGGATAGGGATAAGTTGATAGCAAGGATAGCTGAGGGGGGAAGCAGCACTACCTGAACCAAGATGATGAGGAGAAAGACTTTGAACAAAATAAGTTAAATTTTGCTCAGAGTCCAATAGAACAAAGCAGTTGTAAGTAACGGCGCCCACACGCTAATAACTCCGGTCATCAGCAGGAGCTTGGGAGTGATCAACTCAAACCCAATCAACCTCCAGGTTCTCAATGAACCTGCCCAACTCTCCAAAATCAAGCGCTTGAAGGGTACCAGATAACTGTGGGTGGCTGCACAAGACAATGCAATATGTTTATGGATCACTGAAACAAACAGTAACAATTTCGGACTAAGAGTAACCCAACACTTCTCAAGGATTCAAGAATCAAGTGGCAGAATGCAACTTGAATAATTAAAGGGAGGTTTAACACTCCAAGTTTAAACTTAATAAAACCTCTTAGTCAAACGTTACTGGTCCAGAAAGAAAATCAAATGAATGATCAAGACCAAATAATGGTCAGAAAAAGGGATCAAGAAGTGTATAACACACTCAAGAATTCAATTTAAAGAATTCTTCTTCAACCAGCAAGGCTATGGTTGGTGATAAGGAACAGGGCCACAGAAGGGCAGATCAGAGTTTCAGACTTGAAAAAATTAAGGGTAAGGGATAAGGATCAAGGGATAATCAAAAGTTATATATCGGGATAAGTGATCAATTTCACAAAGGAAGGAGCTCCTGGATCAGAAGCTCATAATTCTCATTAGTGGGAAGAATTGATGATGGAAAAAGCAGGGGAGAGCCCCTCCTTTTATAGGCTAGAGAGCCCTGTAGCTATTTACAATTTGATAACACAAAAGAAAGCGGAATTTTTTTTTTTTGATAATGATGAGGCTCAAGCTTGTGGAGGCCCAGTTCCCTTCTACCAATCTTCCAGACTGGGGTGAGAGATTCTCACCCCAGCCTGTCGCTTGCAAACATCCGTGCAGAGGTTTGCACACCTAGTAACAACGCAACACCCCCTCCCATCCAAATTTGGAGGGGGGTGAGAAAGAAAGCAACCGTACAATAAAACTAAAATAATAAAACAAGAAAATGAGAGAAAAAGAAAAAAAAGGCAGTGAGCAAACAATTGAAAAAGAGAGTAAGAACCAAAAAAAAGAAACAAAACAAAAATCAAATGAAAAGAAGAAACAACAGCAAGAGAGAGAGAGAAAAAAAAAAGAGAAAGACAAATGAAAAAAAGGAGGACGTTCGCTGCCAATTGTCCAATTTAGGAGGAGAGGGTGATCCCAATTATGATTGAGGCAATGATGATGAGGATGAGGAGGAGCAATGCAAGAAATGGGGAGGATCATGATGAACGACCGATGGTTTCAGTGAAAGTGAGGAAGCAATCAAGGATGCGAGCAATGAGGATGAGGAGGAGCAATGTGATGCAATGAGGAGGAGCAATGCGATGAGTCGTGCATGGACAAAAGTTGGCAAGAGAGGCCTGAGCACAAGGAGGGGGGATTGAACCCAGGGTAGGAGGGAAGTGGGAGCGATGGAAGGAAGAGGAGGAGCTACACCACTAGGACAGGGAAGGGTTGGAGTGAAGGATCCAAATTTTTTCTCAGTTAAAACTTTTTTTTTTTGATTTAAGGTATGACAAAAAAAAATATTTATAAAATTTTTTTTTGAATTTTTGAATTCTTTTCCCAAGGTGTCCCAAATGGTTCACCACAACGCCACATGGTCCAATCCAAGCTGTGTATGACCCCCAAGGCCTCAAAGAGTTGTCCGGGGGACCCAGCCTGGTCCTCCAGCCTGTGGGATACCACATGCCACCAGACCCCGGTGAGCAAAAAGAAAGCAATGAAAGGGTACTAACATAACCCATAAACTAAATAAACATCCCAAAAAAACAGACATCAACCAAAAAATCAAAGAATGTTCATTTTTTGGTTAAAAAAAGAAAAAAAATAAATGAATAAATATATAAGTAAGTAAATAAATAGACTTTTAGTATCCAATGGAATAGACCTAAAGTAAAAAGACCCCAAAAAACACAAGTAACTGTACTAGTCCTTAAGTAAAAACACCAAAAAAAAAGACAATTCACTTGACAAGCCCTAAAGTAAAAACACCAAAAAAAATACAACTAACTTGACAAGCCCTAAAGTCATTTCAACTTGACTAACCCTGAAGTAAAAGGGCCCAAAAATTAAAGAAGTCTTTTGACCAGCACTAAAGTAAAAGTTCCCAAAAAAGTGCAAGTCTTTTGAAAAGCCCTAAAGGAAAAACACCAAAAAAACAAGTTCAACTTGTGTTAAGCTGATCCCATCCCAAGCTTAACATAAGTTAAGCTTGTGATGGAATCAGCCCAACACAAGTTGAACTGACTTACCATTGAACTCTCATTCAAAACACTCAATATGATGATGCTGACTCAAAACACTCATCATAATGATGTTCAAAAGGTGATAACCCTTTATATTAATAGAACTCATTAGCTGCATTAGAATTACAATTTATATAAAACCCAATGATTAAATGAAGTAAAATTCTATTACAATCTAGAATAAATTGGCAGTTGATATTTGAGATGACCAACCCAAACAGAGGCTTTGTTAGAAATCAAGGAACATGGTTTTGCTACAATGGGCGGGATTGGAATCATTTCTCCCTCAAGTACTGGTAGAACCCAGTGGTTATTTTTTACAAAGGAAATGAACATTGGATCTGATTTATCAGTAACACCATTTTTCATTGGAGTGTACGTATCACATGAATCCAATGAAATGAAACATATAAGTTTGGAATATGTGTCTGCTATGATTTGACCCATGTCCAATTTAGCCAGGCGTTTTGAGGAGGGAATCTTTTCATTGATGTCTTCAACATCAAGTCTTTTTTTAATATATTCAAACTCATTTTCACCAACAAGTATCTTAATGTAGCATCCTTTATGTTTCCTTAATTTTTCAATCATATCATTCCTAACTTTAAACCAAACATTTTCTTCATAACAAAGAGATTTAGCAATGACTCTAAACCCACAATTCCCATCTTTAATTGGATCCCAAAACTCACCTAAGAACTTATGAAATTTCAAGGGTATTTGATTGAGATATTTCACATTTGGTTCCTATAATTAAAACTGACTTAGTATTCATGTCTTTAATTGGATCAATGAAATGAAAACTCACCAAAGGTGAGCTTCTGGTTGAGCTTTGCTGCATGTTCTATTGCTCTGAAGAGGACTGTGATTCCAAATTAAGTGATCCCAATTCACTTTCAGTCTCTTTCTCTTGACTATGAGATTCAGAATCAGACTGTGCCAACTTTGACTAAAAACTCATCATTAGTTAGTAAATAAGTTCATTAAACCCAAAAAATGAACATATCTCAAAAGAAAAGACTTACAATCTTTTGTCTTTTCTTGTTTGGAGCGCTTCTAGTTCTTTTTCCGCCTTGAGTTGTTTGTTGAGAAGCTCAAACTGAGATGTTTATTGCAGCGTATCTGTCAATTTTGGGCTGCCCCTACTTTATTTTAAGACTTTAGGTTCAAGTCTTGGCTGGGATCAATATTTTGTAATCTTTTGAATGATATACTTCAAAAGGCTGCTTTCCTCATGATCTGTGGAATACACAATCATTGCATTGACTTTTTCATGTAACTGAGTAATGCTTAGCATTTAATCAACATTACACGGGAAAAATTCAAAAGGATCAACCATTAGTGAATTATTTAATCAAAAAGCATCAATCACATAGTGATTTGAACAATCCAACTTGGAAAATCCAACTTAAGCCAACTTAAAGCATTATAACTGCAAGGGTAATAGTCCAACCCGGACTTAGAATGAACATCTTCAGGTACCATGGATTCTCTGAATGCTAGACGGTCACCCATTTGGTGGGAACAGAGAAAACCCATAGTCTTGAAATATGACTTGGTGCAGACTTTTCCATCATGATCACGTTTGAACTTCTAGAATTTTTCCCTAACAAGATGGATTGCCTTTACAGATAATTTTTAACACAATGGTAACAGTTCAGGGGAAAGAACTTTCTGAGCTTAATTCAAGAGTTATAAAGTGATGCATGAACTGAATTAATTTGATTCAAAACTGTTCTGTAGAGGCTTTTTCAAACATCCAACAGGTTTCCCAAAGAGTTTGTTTCAGCTCTCTGATACCAGAAACCTTGCAGTCCTTTAGCCACAGAGAGTGATAAAAATACTGGAATAATAATAATAATTATTATTCCAAAAATAAACGCTTATAGGCTCAAATAAATAATATAATAAGAGCAGTTGCAAGGTTTAATTGGTTTGGTAATAAAATTTTTTCAATATGTATATAAAAGAGGGGCCACAGTATTATACTACTGGGGGTCTTTACAGACAAAGCAACCTCTCTTCAAGGGGCCTCCTTAGGAAGTTTAAGAACCTTGGAATGAAGATGGGTGCCTTAGAAATGGCTTATTCCACTAATGGCCAGGAATAACAGCACACTGGCCTAGACAGGAAGGGAAACACTCACCCTGAGCACTTTATCACAAAAATCCTGCAATAATAGGAAGGTTTTCAGAGCATGTGGGGTGGATTGCCTGACTAAACTTCAAGGGTTTATTGGTTTTAAGAAATGAATAATAATACTACAGACTTGGTCATAAATCACTTGCTTAGACTCTTCATAAGCACTTGAGTAACAATGAAATGGTGTCTGATGGATAATAATAATTCCTTGTAAACTGATAATGGAATAATGGATCCAAAGAGGTCTGTATTAATACCTTTTTGGGGTGATTTTGAGCTTCTCAGGGCGCCAAGAGAGAGTTCTTCTCATGGGCTGAGGCTGGTAAGCAAGTCAGTGCAAGATTAGCACTTCCACTTGGTGCTTTTAATCAGCTGTCCTTAGATCTGCTGGATTTCTGTACTATTGTAGCCACAGGATCTGTTAATCTATTATGGCATAAATTTGATGATTATGCACTCATCCTTCATTTGTACTATTATTATTGCTTTAAAATGAACAGATGTGGACTTTTACTTATTTTCCATTATCTGATGATCACGTAGATTATTTTTAATAATTTTTATGAACACTCCTTGTAGTGTTTTGTGATCTTCAAAGATCAGAGTCAATGATTTACATGGTAATCCTTAATCTTTAATTTATTATTTAAAAAAGTACTTAAATTGATTTTGATTAATTTCAATTAATTTTGGATCTTTTTAGATTATTACTAATGCATATGTCAACTTGTTACATATTCCAGGCAACCCTAATTAGGTTGTAGTTCTTTCGAGAGGTACCTGGTTGTCAGATTTGTCACAATGCAGCCAGATGCGGGGATCAGTCAATTCAGATGCGCTTGGGGTGGGATCGGCTGCGTGCGTGGCGGAATTGGCTGCGCGCGGGTCTCTAGTATGCGGGAAACTGCTACTATGAGTACATAGTGGTATGTAATGATGCAGGGCTGCGCGCGGGAATTGTGACATAACACATTTCCACGTGTAACTCCTAAAATATACACAACACATCAATTCTGAGTGAATTTTTAGGTGTAAACCCTATACGTGACAACACGTGTGAAATATTAGAATGGCCAAAAGGTGCCATAATGGTGTTCTAATTTCTAGCAATTTTCTTTTTAATTATTTAAAAATGTAAGGACTTGGATTTCAAGGGTGGGGTCAGTTAGTGACCCTACCTAATGTTGGGTGAAGAATCCATTTCTTTAATTATATTTACAGATTTCTCACTCCTTCTTTTGTTAATTGAGATATTCTTATTTTTCATAGTTGTGTGTTGATATGAAAGGTTGCTCTGTACATAGTAGCAAGCTAAAAGTTTTCGAGGAATCATTTGAGGGTCACAAGGGCCCCTTCAACCCAAGAAGTTGTTTCTGCTCCAAAATCTGGGTTTATAAAAGTCCATGTTGTTACAAACGTCTCTTTGAGAGGGAAAATTTTATTTTCCATATACTCAAGTACATCCTCATAGTCTTTCAAGACACATTATAAGAGTCAAAATTTCAGAACCTAAAACTAGGAAGAAGAAGAAGCATTGATTTGGACCTACTCTGAGTTTTTCATCATTGACCTCCGCCTCCTCCTTGGTCATTGAGGCCCCATACATTGCCCAACAATTCATAAAGCTTTTCCATCCTTCAAAGTCATTAAGAAAGCGCACTTTAAAGTTTGCTTGTATGTTTTTAGACAAGTGCCAAGTGCATCATTGTCTTGATGACTCAGGGAAACTAGTTTCAATAGCACAAATCAGAGATTTTTCATGGTCCTTCACAAAGACTTTTGGAAGTCTATCAGGATCATAAGCCAAATCCTTTAATTCATTTACAGACCAACTGTAGAAAACTTAGATTGGCTTTCATTGCTACAACATGAAATAGTGGGGTTTTGTAGTTATTTGTTTTATAATTAAAATCCAACATAGCAATATGATGGAATTTTTTTGAAAGCTTCACTGTTTTTGGATGTGCTAAGTATAGGGCCTCCAAGTGACCCTCTCCACTGAACTTTGACCGGTGAATCCAAATTTTTTTCTTCAAGCTGTTCATATAGTACCTCCATAACACTTTTTCCCTTTAGTTCTGCAAGTGTGACCTTCTTCTTGGTGTTATAGATTGTTTGGTCATCAACATTATCCCGCCCATCAATCTTGCTCAGTTTTCTCTTCAGTTATAATGTATTGAGCCCGTCATTCATGCCTTCTACAAGATTTTCTAAGGCCACCCCCAAGATTCTCCTCAGTTGAGGATGCACAGAGGGATAATCAGATGGTTGATTGTTATGTTTTTTTTCTTTGGAGAAGAGGTGCCACAAGGGGTCTGCCTTTGTTTGACTTGCATGGATAAAAAACTTGAATCCAACCGTCCTTGTGCAAGTTTGTCTAGACCGTTTGGTAAGAAGACTTCCTGAATAGGAACCATGTCTATCAAATCCTAAATCAACATATTGGTCATGCTTTGAGTTGAAAACTGTTAAAGAGTAACCATTCTTGATTGCGCATGTTTGAAAATAGTTTTGTGCCTCTTCCCTAGTAGGAAAATCACTCAAGCGAGGTGGGTCAAGTTGATCTAGTAAACATTCATTGGATAAGTCATAGTTTCATAGTTACATGAACCCATCACTTTAAATAAAATTAAATATGGCAAAGACCAGTCAAATAAAATGTTACTCACCACCAGCAGTCATGTCCATTTGTGAATCATTTTGTTCCTCAATTGTCACCCTTGATTAGGATGCAATTGGGGCTTCCAATTTTTCATTACCCAAATCCTTTTTTTCTTTTTCCAAAGCTTTGTTTATGGCACTATCAATGTAGAACTTCCACACAGCCATGTCAGAATAAGGAGGGCTTGCCACTGTTACAATGAAAAAAAATGCAATGCTATACTTCATTATTAAATCATACTTTCAATGGATCAAACAAATTTTGCTCACTTTCAAGTTGAGAAACAATTTTTTGCAGATTTTCATATGATTTATGATTATTCACTTTAAATTCACTTGGTTTTTGCTTTAATTTATCTTTGGGATTGCTAGGTGTGGACGAACAGTCCCACAGAGTATGTGTTAATCCCAAAAGTTGGTTGACAGAGCCTAAGTGTGGTCCAGGGGGTGCCCAAAATTCTGGCACGGCTTCCGAGGGTTGTGCACCCCCAAACATGGCCAATTTGAGCCCTGTACAGGGGTTAAATGGCTCCTACACAACCCTCCAGGGGTTTTGCGGGTTTGAAACAGCCCTTTGTAGTCGTCTTTGAGACCTCACAGCTCATTTGAGCCGTTAAGGGCCCTACACAACTACCACATGATTGGAGCCGTGAATTTAAAATCAACCAAAAAGAACAAAAAAAAAGGAAAAAAAAAGGAAAAATAGAAAAAAAAGGAAAAAAAGAAAAACAACTGGTAGTATCACATGGGCTAGCCCTAAAGTAAAAAGGGCCAAAAAAACAAGTAACTGGACTAGCCCTAAAATAAAAACATCTCAAAAAAGACAAGTAACTAGACAAGCCCTAAAGTAAAAACACCAAAAGAAAAGACAAGTAAATTGACAAGCCCTAAAGTAAAAACACCAAAAAAATTACAAGTAACTTGACAAGCCCTAAAGCAAGTTCAACTTGACTAGCCCTAAAGTAAAATGGCCCAAAAATTCAAGAAGTCTTTTGACCAGCCCTAAATTAAAAGTTCCCAAAATAATACAAGTCTTTTGACAAGCCATAAAGTAAAAGTTCCCAAAAAAATGCAATCTTTTGCCCAGCCCTAAAGGAAAAAACCAGAAAAAACAAGTTCAGTTTATGTTAAGCTGATCCCATCCCAAGCTTAGCATAACTTAAGCTTATGATGGAATCAGCCCAACACAAGTTGAACTGACTTAACATTAAACTCTCATTCAAAACACTCAATATAATGTTGCTAACTCAAAAAATTCAACGTAATGATGTTCAAAATGTGATAACCCTTTAGATTGATAGAACTTGTTAGCTGCATTAGAATTACAATTTATATGGAACCAATGATGAAATTAAATCAAAGTCTATAATCTCTATAATCTATAATACATTTTCAGTTGAGCTTTGAGTTGATTGAACCAGGCAGAGTCTTTTTCAGAAATCAAGTAACATGGTTTTGCTACAATGGGTGGCATTGGAATCATTTCTCCCTCAAGTACTAATAGAAACAAGTGGTTATTTTTTACAAAGGAAATGAACATAGGATCTGACTGATCATTACCTCCATTTTTCATTGGATTATAATTCTAACATGACTCCAATGAAAAAAATATAGGTCTGGAATATGTGTCTGCTATGATTTTACCCATATCTGATTTAGCCAGCCATTTTAAGGGTGGGATCTTTTTAATGATATCTGTAACATCAATTCTTTGTTTAATCTTTTCAACCTCCTTTGCACAACCAAGCATCTTAATTTAGCATGCTTCATTTTTCTCTAATGTTTCAATCATTTTGTTCCTAACTTTAAACCAACCATGTTCTTCATATCCAAGAGATTTAGCAATGACTCAAAATCTTTGATTCCCATGTCGAATTGGATCCCAAACCTCACCCAAGAGCTTGTGGAATTTCTTGGGAATTTTACTGAGGTATTTCATGTTTGTTTCCTATCATGGAAACTAACTTTAACCAGATCATTTAAATGAATAATCACCAAAGATGAGCTTCTGGTTGAGCTTTGCTGAATGTTCTCTTCCTCTGAAAAGGACTGTGATTCCAAATTAAGTGATCCTAATTCACTTTCAGTCTCTTCGTGTGAACTATGAAATTCAGATTCAGATTCTGCTGAATTTGACCATCAATTCATCATTAGTTAGTAACTAAATTCATCAAACCAGAAAAAATGAACATATCCCAAAATAAAATACTTAAAATCTTTTGTATTTTCTTGTTTCAAGCCCTTCTAGTTCTTTTTTCCCCCTTGAGATGTTTTTCAACATGCTCAAACCAAGATGGTTCTTGCTGCATATCTGTCAATTTGGGCCTGTTCCTACTTGATTGTAAGACTTTAGGTTCAATTCTGGGCTTAAATCAATATTTCATAATCTTCTGAATGATATTCTTCAATAGGCCGCTTTGCTCATGATCTGGAGATTCCAAGATCATTGCTTTCACTTTTTCACATAACTGAGGAATGCTTAGCATTTCATCAACATTGCACTTGAAAAATTCAAAAGGATCAACCTTGTAACCCTATGGTAACAGTTCAGGTGTAAGAACTGTCACTAACTTTATTTGGAAGTTATAAAGTGATGCATGAACCAATTTAATTTGATTTAAAACTGTTCCATAAAGGCTTTTCCAAACATTTAACAGGTTTCCTGAAGAGTTTTCAATGAATTTTTTGAGAGTTGCATGGGCCCCTTCAACCCAAGATGTTTTTTTGTTTACACCATCTAGGTTTATACAAGTCCACGCTGTTAAAAACGTCTCCTTGATAGTGAAAAGTTTATTTTCCATATTCTTGAGTACATCCTCATAGTCTTCCAAGAAACACTATACAAGTCAAAAGGTCAGAAACAAAAACTAGCAAGAATAAGAAGCAGTAATTTGGACCTACTCTGAGTTCTGCATCATTGACCTCTGCCTCCTCCTTGGTCTTTGAGGCCCCATATTTTTCCCGCAGATTCATAAAGCTTTTTCATGCTTCAATGTCATTAAAAAAGTGTGCTTTAAAGTTTGCTTCTATGTTTTTATACAAGTCCCAAGTGCAAAATTGTCTTTCTGACTCAGGGAAACTAGATTCAATAGCACAAATCAAATTTTTTTCACAGTCCATTACAAAGACTTTTGGAAGTCTCTCAGGATCATAAACCAACTCTTTTAATGCATTTACAGACCAACTGTAGAACTCAAACATTTCTTTTGTTATAAAAACAAGAGATTTTGTGAAAGTTTTTCAATTGGCTGTCATTCCTACAACATGCAATAGTGGGTTTTGTACTTATTTTTCTTATAAGTACAATCCAACATAGTAATATGATGGAATTTTTTTGAAAGCTTTATTTCCTCAGGATTTTCCAAGTACAGGGCCTCCAAGTTACCCTCTCCACTGAACTTTTCCCAGTGAATCCAACTTTTTTCTTCAAGATGTTCATAGAGTACCTCCATAACACTTTTCCCCTTTAGTTCTGCAAGCGTTACCTTCTGCTTAGTTTCATAGATTGTGTGGTCATCAACATAATCCCCCCCATCAATATTGCTCAATTTTCTCTTAAGTTGTAACGTATTGAGCCCATCTTTCATGCCTTCCTTAAGTAGATCCAAGGCTTGCCCAGAGATTCCCCTCAGTTGAGGATGCATAGAGGGATTTTCAGATGGTTGATGGTTATTTTGGGTTTTTGTATAGGAGATTTGCCACAAGGGGTCTGCCTTTGTGCAACTTGCAAGGATTAAAAGCTTGCACCCAATCTCCCTTGTGTGAGTTTGTCTAGACCTTTTGGTAAGAAGTTTTCCTGAATAGGAACCATGGCAATCACAGGCCAAATCCACATATTTCTCTTTCTTTGAGTTGAAAACCATCAGAGCATAACCATGCTTCATAGCCCATGATTGAAATTAGTTTTGTGACTCTTCACAGGTAGGAAAAGCTCTGACAGGAGGTGGGTCAAGTGGATCTGGCACCAATTTCATTGTTAGGTTTTGTTGTTTCATAGTTACATGCACCCATTATTTTCAATCAAATTGAATCCAGCAAGGGCCTCAGTAACATAAAATATGTCAGCTTGCTACTATGTACAGAGTAATCTGTCCAAGTAACAGAAGAAATTCGATAGAAAGAATTAAATAAGAAAAGTTAAATTGACTGAAGAAGGAGTGAGAAATACATAAATATTATTGCAGAAATGGATCCCCCACTCAAAATTAGGTAGGGTCACTCACTGACCTCACCCTGGAAATTCAACTTGTTCTATTTTTTAATGATTTAATGAAAAAAGGGACCAAAAGCCACAAAAACAATATGCCACCTTTTGGCCATTTCAATATTTAACCTGTATTGTCACGTATAGGTTTTACAACTAAATTTCACTCAGAATTGGAGTGTTGTGTATATTTTAGGAGTTACACACTGAAATTTGTTATGTCACAATTCCCGCGCGCAGCCCGCATCCTTACACAATCCTACCTACTTGTAGCTACACATTCCCGCGTACAGAGATCACGCGCGCAGATAATATTGCCAAGCACGCAGAGTTTTTTACCCTGCGCGCATCTGAATTGACTGATCCCCACGCCTCGATCATTCTTGACAAATCTGACAACCAGTTACTGCTCAAGATAGCTACAAACTAGTTAGGGTTATCTGCCATATTTGATAACCTGACATATGCATTAGTAATAGTCTAAAAGGATAAAAACCTAAATAAAATTAAGAAAAATTAAGTTTAAAAATTTTTTAATAATAAATCAAAGATCAAGGATTACCACGTAAATCATTGACTCTGATCTTTGAAGACCACAACAAAATACTAGAAGTTGTCATAAAAATGATTAAAAATTACCTAAGTGCTCAGCAGATGATGGAAAATCAGTAAATTTCCACATCTGTCCACTTTAAAACAATATTAATAGTCCAAAGAAGGATGAGTGCAGAATGATCACATTTATGCCATTAAAGATTAACAGATTCTTTGGCTAAAGTAGCACAGATATCTAGAAGATCTGAAGTCAGCGAATTGAAAGCACCAAGTGGAGGAGCTAATCCTGACCTGAATGGATTTCTAGCCTCAGCCCAAGAGCAGAACCCTCTCTACGCGCCCTGAGAATCTCATAGCCACCCCCAAAAGGCATTTATACAGACCTCTTTGGACCTATTATTCCCCATCAGTTTTTACCAGTAATTATTATTATCAATCAGAAAATGTGTAATTTTTATTCAAATGCTTATAAAGTAGATAAGCAAGTGATTTATCACCTAGTCTGTAGTATAATTATTTATTTCTCAAATCCAATCAACCCTTTGAAGTTAGTCAAGCAAATCCTGCCAATCTGCTCTGAAACCCTTCCTATTATTGGAGGATTTTCGTGTTAAAGTGCTCAGAGTGAGTGTTTCCCTTCCTGTCTTGGCCATGATGCTGTTTTTCCTGTCCATATCAGTGGAATAATCCCTTTTTAAGGCACCCATCTTCATTCCAAGGTTCTTTAACTGCCTAAGGAGGCCCCTTGAAGAGAGGTTGTTTGTCTTTAAAGACCCCCAGTAGTATAATACTGTGGCCCCTCTTTTATAACAAATTGAAAACCCTTTTAACCAAACAAATTAAACCTTGCACCAGCTCTTAACGTATTAATTGTTTGAGCTTTTTACATGTCTATCATTGGAATACTATTGTTATTATTATTCCAGTATCTTCTATCACTCTCTGCAGCTAAAGGACTGCAAGGTTCCTGGTATCAGAGAGCTGAAAACTGGGGGTCTGGCTGGGAAATATCCTTAAATAATTAATATTTAATTATTTATCCCTTGGACCAGCCTATTCATTTTTAAAAAATAAGTCAAAATACTCACAACATATATTTTTCATTATTTATTTCTCTAGTGGATCTTAAGACCAAAGGAGAATTGATCAATTATTATTTGAACCTTCTGAAACATAAAAAATAAGAAAAATCTGTAACTTTGTGCCTATCATTATAGCTTCCGAGCAAAAACAGGAAAAGCTTCTTTATCATAAGCAACAAGCTTCAAAAGAAAAGGAGCTTGAGTTAGAAAGAATTATCAATTTTAATTCTTCATTTAGGGAAAATAAGTAGTGGAAAATTTATCAAAGGAAGCTTTAAATTTATAAAATAAACAACCCAGAAGATAAAGAAAAATTCAATAATAACAAAAGTGAGTTTAAAAATTATATTCTTTTGAAATATCACTTACCACGTAAAAATTACAAAAAAATTAAACTTATATTTTTTTATTGTTTTATCCTTCTTAGTGGATTCTTTGTTTGGTGACCTTATTGACTAGGATCTTCTGGAGGACGTCCAAGATAGTGTACCCTTTGACTAGCCCTTTGATTTATCCCAAGATCTGATTGAAACCCATTCAGACCCCATTTGAATAGCCCCCAAGGACAGTAGTGACCCCAAACAAGTGTTGGTACCTTTAAATTTGACAATAAGTAAGTCAAAATATATATATATAATTATTAAATATCTAAAAACTTGAAAATTATTATTTTTTTATATTTTTTTAAAATCTTCTTCAAAATTTTGACAAAGACATATACCTGTATGCACTATAAATCAAAACAGGCGCAACACCCAAGCAACCGGCAGAGCACCATCCTATGGATCTTTGCCTGGAGGAACCTGTGTGCACAAGGACTCCTGTTGCGAGCGCAATGAGGGGGCTCCAAGCCGTGACCATAGTGTCATGCGGGATGATGAAGGCGACAACTGCAGCGGCCAACTCAACAAACACACCGTTTGAGAATCAGCCATTGTCCAAAGTATTATCCCAGGAGGGTACAGGTCCTCCTACGCCACCCCAGCTGGACTCCACCAAGTAGGAGAGAGTGAAAGTGTTAGTGAAAGAGAACGTGATCTGCTGGGAACAATTCAAGTTGGCTCAGACCCAGGGGGATCAGCCTGGTATGAGAAAAGCTATCTCTCTGGCAAAAGAAATCTCAGATTTCTCTGCAAAAGTTGATCCCAAAGAAAGAAGTGGAAGGCTTTGTGCAGAGTTGGAATCCTTGGGATCAGCTAGTTTCCTTAAAGGGGAAGGACCCCAAAAAGAAGAGGTCCTTAGTCCATCAAAAGTTAAGGAACCCAAAGGATTGGGAAAACACAATCTCTCTAGCCCAGAAGTGGAAGAAGGTCTACCACAATTATATGTAGAAGCCCTTAACTTCTTTTCTGTAAATGTGTCTCACAATTTTGATATTATTAGCAAATGCTTTGAAAAAGTTTATGAACAATTGGACAAGTTGAGTCTGACTGTTTTCAGAGTTATTGACACCCAATCTTAGACTATGAGGATTGATGAGTTCAAAATACAACAAATAAAGGACAGTATTAAATCTATTAAGTTGGATCTGATGAAGCATATTGATAATAATCATTCCGGTTACATTTAAATATTATTGTAAATCTTAAGAGGGCAGCCTAAACAGCATCTTTCCCCTCCACAGAGATGCCTGCGGCTTAGCACCATTTTGAGTCTTACATTTGGTCCCCCGGGCCAGGATGAATCCAGAAACCTTGGGATTTACATTCCCAGCATCATTGTTTAGAATCAAAATTCAAAATCCAATCTTTTTCTTTTTTTTCTCTGTTCTCTCTTTTCTCAGATCTGATCTGTGGAGGCTACTTATTCTAGAAGTAAGTCCTCCCAATTTGTGAAACATCTGGGCAAGGTACTTGTTGTTTTTTGTGAAACCCTAATCTTGCCACACTCGTGAGCCACTTTGGAAATCTGCTCTTTGGATCCTCTAGGAATTCTGTTATTTTAAATGGAATCTACTGGTACCCCAACCACCTCTGCTTGACCAAAGATGGTCAAGATTAAAACTCAGAATAAAAACTTAGGGTTCAATGGGGTAAATGTTGAACAGTTCTTGGACTCTAACAAAATGGCTGCTGAAGTGGATGAGGCAAGCAAATACAATATGGCCTATCAGTTACAATTCTTTATCTCTTCTGATGAAGTTATGGAAGTAATTGAGTTTTTTGAAGGATTTGAATCCCATGACTGGACGCTTTTGAGTGAGGAAATGTTGGCATATTGGGGTAAAATAGATGTAGCTTGGTTTACTTTGCAGGACCTGGATGCTCTTGTCTCTCAATGGATCTCAAATGGTGGCGTCTCTTCAGCCTCTGACTACCAGTCTTTTTGGAATTCTTGGGATCCTATCCAAAACTATCTTATCCAAAACAATCACATCAACTCAGTGGACAAATTTTGAGCACAATTCTTCCATTTTTTTTGGTTGGCTGTGCAGGAAATGATCAAAGACAAATTGGTCAAATCTGAATCTATGATCACCACCAGGGATAATTGATTCAAGCTCCCTGTTTTCTTTATCCTTAGGGGTACTGTGAATGAAGTAATGAAAGGTCAAACTGCTTTAACTTTTGAAAAAGCTAGAACCACTGAACCAGTCCATGCTCCTTGTTTTAAAGAATCCAACAATATTATGAATAAGATGATGGAAGATAAAAGAACTACAGCAGATCCTAATTTTCCTCAAGAACCTACTACTGTAGACAAAATCACTAAGATACTTCAAGCTTTTGAGAACAAGATGGATCAAAAGATTTCTTTGCTTTCTAATTGTAAACCCTCTGCTTCTGTCCCTAAATCTACCATGTTCTGTTACTAATGTCATAGGGAAGGCAATGGGACTGGACAATTCTTGGAACTCCAGAAGGATATAAAGGAAAAGTTGGTGGAACAGAAGGGGAAAAACTTGTTTCTTCCTAATGGTGCTGTGATCCCTTTTTTTTCATCTTCCCTATTTTTCATGTGGTGGCCTCTTATCAGCCTCCACCTCCAATGAAAGCATCCCTTGGTTCCTTCAATTTCCAATCTTCCTGTGTTACTCTTCAACCTTGGTACCCTCCAGCTATCTCTTCCTCAAGTCTTGCTGGGACTACTTATCAATCTGATCCAGCTAGGAAACAACATGAGGAACCTAAACCTCACAAAGCCCCTTCCTTGCCAACTTCAATTCTTCAAAAACCAGTCAAGCTTCAATCCTCACCTGAGCCTTCTTCCTCTGATGTAGAAGACATGGCAGGAAGACATGATTGCAACTATGGATCAAATTTAAGAAGAAGTTAAGAAAACTAGTCCTACTTCTTCAACTCATTTGATTAAAAAAATTGATTTATTAAACAACAAGCTTGACTTGGAGTTAGTTATGATTAAGAATGATCTCAGAGATATTAATTTAAATTTTGGTAACTCTCCAGCCACTGACCTAGAAGAAGCTAGACCTGCCAGGTTCACTAGTACTCCTAGTATTCCTCATATAACCAGAATGACTAGGAATTAATCTTTTAGGCCAAGCCCTACACCGGAAATGGAGCAAGCTTTGAAGTTACTTCCTCCCATCACTGAATGGCCTAAATTCTCTGGAGAAGGAGATTATAAACATGTCAGTTTTATTAATTTTATTGATTAAACTCTTGCTTCTTATGAACACCCTGGTGAAAAAGCTGTGGTAAGATTACCCAGACTGTTTGAGGGAGTAGCTCTTGATTGGTTCATCAATAAGAGGGAAAAATTGGGATCTTTACCCTGGAATTCTTGGAATAAATTGATCAGGGAACAATTTGGGACCAATATTTGGAAAAGAAAGATGATGAAAAATTTTGAAACCTCCCAGTTTTGTCCATCCAAGGACAAACCTCATGGGTGGTGTTTAGACCAGAAAAGGAGGTTAGACTGTTTCTACCCATATGCTGATAAGGAAGAGGTCAATGAGAGACTTCTCTACTTGTATCCTGGACAAATCAACCATTGTGTAAGGTGCAGAATGCCCATGAACTCTGATCTCTCTACCTTGATAGTTATATTGGAAGAAACCATTGACATGAATGGTCTTGACAAAAGAAATAACAGACTCCCCAGGGAACAAAATGTTAGGAGTAGAGAAGAATACACTTCCAAAACTAAAGATTCCCCTTCTGCTAATCCAACCACCTTGGAATTCAAGAAGACTTTGGATTCCAAGTAAAAGGTATGTTAGAACTGCAACCAAACTGGACATGTTAGATCTGACTGTCCTCAGCCCAGGAGAAGAATTAATCCTATTGAAGGAGAAGAGTATGACAGTCCTGACTCCCAACTTGATGATAATGACGGATCACTCTCTGAGTATGACTTAATTATCACTAACCCCATCAATTTTATTGAAGGAAGTATAGAGTTCTCCCTGGAAATAAACTCTGTTAATGAGGATTCCAACTTACCTCAAAAATGGAATCCCAACATGAAGATTCTTCATGTCTCCAACGCTAAGGCTGTGACTCTGAGACATTCCGCTTGTAAAAGTTAAACTTCTGGCAAAACATGCTACGCTACTGGTTTGATCCAAGGTTCCCCTGTTAAGTTACTCCTGGAAAGCTGAGCCTTCTGGTCTTGTGTTGGTTCAACTTATTTGGACAAAACAAAACCAAATTTGAGGCTGAACCTATTACCAGCACCTCAGGCTAAGTTAAGCAGTTGTAATTCTTTTCTCAATGCCATTGGAGTATGATCTTCTGACATCATACTCCCTCACTCTAAAGGATCACTCAAACTGAACATTGAACTTTTAGTGCTTCAAAATGGAGTATGTGATTACTTTCTTTTTGGAAATGATTCTCTTTGCTTGTATGGTATAGATGTATTCCAAAGCAAGGGTAGATACTTTGCTATAGGGGGAGATTGGAACAAGAAGTTCCAAATATGCAATATTAATGCTCAGACTTCTGATTCAACCTATAAGAAACACTTGGGAAGTTTTGACTAAGAATACTTCTCTCAACCAGCTTTGAATTCCCTACTCAAGGAAGAACAAAAACATGACATCTTGCAAGTTTTATTTGTAAATCAGAATGCTTTCTGTAACAACAATCACCCCATTGGTAATATCAAAGGACATTACATGATTCTCACTTCAACAATTAAACCTCCTTACCCACCTAACCTCAGGAGACCTGTTTACCCTTCTAGTCCAAAATCTAGAGCTGCTCTGGAAACTCATATCCAGGAGTTGGTTGACTTAAAATTCTTAAGGAAAGTAGGACACAATTAACAAGTGGATATTACTACCCCAGAAATCATAGCCTGGCATAATGATAACTCAAGGATGATTGGAGACTTTAGAATGCTGAATAAATATACCCAAGCTGATTTCTATCCTATTCCAAGGATTGACCATGCTCTGCATAACCTCTCAAAGGCTAAATAAATCACTACTATTGACATGCTGAAAGGCTTTCACCAAATATCTATCAGCCCTGATAGCCGGAAATTCATGAGAATTATCTGTCATTTGGGAATTTATGAGTATCTTAGGATGTCTTTTGGTATCAAAAATGCTCCTTCTCATTTTCAAAGGATGATGGACACAGTTCTAGGATTATTCATCAGAAAAGGATGGATGATGGTGTACATTGATGATTTTATCATTTACTGTGATAATTGGGATACTCACATCGAGAAAATAAGGCTAGTCCTCAAAACTATGTCTGCTGTGGGATTAAAGGCATCAGTGAAAAAGTTCAAATTTGTCTATGGAGAGCTCAAAGCCTTAGGACACATTTTCTCTGGACTAACTTTAACTGCTGACCAAAGCAAGATAGAAGCCATGATGAAAAGGCCAATGCCTCACAATAAAACTGAACTTCTATCTTTTATTAGCTTCTGCAGCTACTATAGGAATTACTTACCAACGTTTGCTCTTCTAGCCAATCGTCTGTATGAAATCTGAAATAACATCACCTTGTTTGAAATGACTCATGATAGAGTCAAGAACTATGAGGAACTCAAGATGGCTATGACCTCAGCCCCAGTACTGATTCAGCCAGACTATTCTCAACCTTTCAAGCTCTATATAGATGCCAGGATGGACGGGCTAGGAGCTGCTTTACACCAATAAGTCATAGAGGATGAAAAACCAGTGGAAAAACCTATACTCTTCATATCCAGCCAAATTAAAGACACTGAGAAAAGGTATGGAGCAAGTCAAATGGAATTTCTTGCCTTAGTATGAGCTCTGGAGAAACTCCATATGAACATGAAGATCCCTAAAAGACACATTTAAAGGTGACAGATAGCCATGCAAAAGTACAGAGGTCAGATGACCATAGTCCACCAAGCTGGTACTAAACATCAGAATTCCAATAGCTTGAGTAGGAAAGCTTTGCCCGATGATCCAATTAACTCTGCTTATGACCCAGAGGATAATGATATATTTCCTATACTGAATATTAACATACTTGATAATGAAGCTCCTATTCTAGGAATCCACATCTTTGAACTGGATGAATCTTTGTGAAACTCTATTAAGGAGGCTTACAGCTCTGATATTAAGACTCTAATCACCATTATGGAAAGTACTTCTCCACCATCTGAACTGATTAATAGTCTACCTGACCCTCTTCTAAAAAATAACAAAGCTGGAAGTTTCACCTTATGGGATGGTCTAGTATGCTAAAGGCACCAGCATTCAAGTGCCATAGTCTTAACTAAGATAGACCATATCAAACATATCCTGGCTGAGTGCCATGATAACTGCTCTTCCGGCCACTTATCTACTGATAGGACCTTAGACAAGTTCAAAAAAACTGTTTGGTGAATCAATTGGAGAGATTACACTATCCAATATTTTACCAGTTGTTAAACTTGTCAGAAGTCCAATAGCACCACTGGGAAAAGGTTTGGTCTACTACAAAAGATTGCTGAACCCAAGAAAAGATGGGAAATCATCAATATGGATTTTGTAACTGGATTACCCCCAGGAGGTGCTTATTCCTAAAACTCAGTCCTGGTTATAGTAGATAGGTTCCCAAAGAAAGCAAAGTTTCTACCTAATCACAAGGAAGACACTACTATGGAAGTTGCCTTGTTTCTCTTGAATAGACTCACTGCTGATGTGGGAGTACCCAAGATTATCATCAGTGATAGGGACCCCAAATTTACCTCTGAGTTCTGGAGAAATCTTCATGACATGCTAGGAACTACCTTAGCTTTCTCTACAGCTTATCACCCCAGACAGATGGTTTAGCTGAAAGAATGATCCATACCCTAGAAGATATGCTCAGAAGGTTCTGTTGCTTTGGTCTAGAATATAATAATTCTGATGTTTATTGCCATGACTGGGTTATTCTTTTACCCGCACTGGAGATGGCTTACAACAGTAGCAAACACTCCACTACTAAAGAAGCACCATACATACTGCAAAGAGGATGGATCCCTAAATTAACCAAGGATAAAATTAACCAGCAGCTAACAAATATCCACCCTATGTCACTTGATTTCAATAACATCATAGATGTAGCTAATAAACATGCTGTTGAGTGTTTTCAGGATGCTGTTGAGTATAACCAACAGAGGTGGGATAAAACCCATAAAGGACCTTATTTCAAGATTGGAGATCAAGTCTTAGTTTCTACCACTAACTTAACTAACCTAGCTGGTAACAGGAAGCTCAGAACAGCTTTTTTAGGACCTTTCACTATCAACAAGGTTCATGGTAAAAATGCTGTGGAAGTAATCTGGAGTGATGAATTCTCTAGGAAACACCCATTCTTCCCAGTAAGCCTCATCAAACACTACCACCCAAGGGAGAGAGAACATACCCCTTCACCAGAAATAACTTTTGCAGAATAATCTGGAAAAGACAGGGGAAAATTTAGCAAGATCCTTAAGATTAAGAAAGACAGGATCAATGGAAAATGTTTTAGACTCTACCTATTCAGATACAAGGGAAAGTCATCTGATAAAGATGTGTGGCTAACTGAACACAATATCCCAGATGGACCCATACACTTGAGAAATTACAGAGCTAGCAGAAGGCATTAGACCCAGGAATGTTTTTTCCAGATATATACATATCTTGAAGTGGGGGAATGTCAGCTTGCTACTATGTACAGAGCAATCTGTCAAAGTAACAGAAGAAATGCAATAGAAACAATTCAATAATAAAAGTTAAATTGACTAAAGGAGAAGTCAGAAATACATAAATATTATTGCAGAAACGGATCCCCCACCCAAAATCAGGTATGGTCACTCACTGACCCCACCCTGGAAATCCAACTCCTTCTATCTTTTAATAATTTAATGAAAAAGGGGACCAAAAGCCACAACACCAATATGGCACCTTTTGTCCATTTCAATATTTCACATTTATTATCACGTATAGGTTTTACAACTAACTCTCACTCAGAATTGGAGTGTTGTGTATATTTTAGGAGTTACACATGGAAATGTGTTATGTCACAATTCCCCCGCGCAGCCCCACATCCTTACAAAATTCTATGTACCCGTAGCTACACATTCTTGCGTACAGAGGTCATGCGTGCAGCTAATTTTGCCACGCACGCAGCAGATCCTACCCCGTGCACATCTGAATTAACCAATCCCCGCGCCTGGATCAGTTGTGACAAATCTGACAACCAGGTACCCCTCAAGATAGCTACAACTTAGTTAGGGTTATCTGGCCTATGTAATAACCTGACATATGCATGATTAATAGTCTAAAAACTATAAATCTTAAATAAAATCAATAGGAAACTAATTTTAAGTATCTTTTCAATAATAAACCAAATATTGAGGACAGCCATGTAAATCACTTATCCTGATCTTCAAAGACCACAAAACATTACTAGAATTCATCATAAAAATTATTAAAAATTACCTAAGTGCTCAGAAGCTTATGGAAAATCAGTAAAAGTCCACATCTGTCCACTTTAAAACAATATTAATAGTACAAATGAAGGATGAGTTCAGAACAATCACGTTTACACCATAACAGATTAACAGATTCTGTGGCTAAAATATCACAGATATCCAGCAGATCAGAAGTCAGCTGATTGACAGCACAAATTGGACGTGCTAATTGTGCCTTGACTGGCTTGCCAGCCTCAGACAAAGAGCAGAACCCTCTCTATGTGCCCTGAGAAGCTTATAGCCACCCCAAAAAGGTATTTATACAGACCTCTTTGGACCTATTATTCCCCATCAGTTTTTACCAGGAATTATTATTATCAATCAGAAACTGTTTCATTGTTAGTCAAATTCTTATAAAAGAGATAAGCAAGTGATTTATGACATAGTTTGTATTATTATTATTTATTTCTCAAAACCAATCAACCCTTTGAATTTATTCAAGCAAATCTGCCCAATCTGCTCTGAAACCCTTCCTATTATTTCATGATATTCGCGGTAAAGTGCTCAGAGTGAGTTTTTCCCTTCCTGCCTTGGCCATTTTGCTGTTTTTCCTGGCCATATCAGTGGAATAAGCCCTTGCTAAGGCACCCATCTTCATTCCAAGGTTCTTAAACTGCCTAAGGAGGCCCCTTGAAGAGAGGTTGTTTGTCTGTAAAGACCCCCAGTAGTATAATACTGTGGCCTATCTTTTATAAAAAATTGAAAACCCTTTTAACCAAACCAATTAAAGCTTGCACCAGCTCTTAAAATATTCATTTTTTGAGCTTTTTACGTGCCTATCATTGGAATACTATTATTATTATTATTCCAGTATCTTCTATCACTCTCTGTAGCTAAAGGACTGCAAGGTTCCTGGTATCAGAGAGATGACAAAATGTTACTCACAACCAGATGTCAAATCCCACTGTGAAAAGTTTTGTTCCTCAATTGTCACCCTTGATGAGGATCCAATTGGGTCTTCCAATGTTTTATTACCCAAATCCTTTTTTTCTTTTTCAAAAGCTTTGTTGATGGCACTATCATTGCAGACCTTCAACACATCCATGTCAGAAGAAGGAGGGCTTTCCACTGTTCCCATGAAAAAAAATGCAATGGTATACTTCAGTATTCAATCCAAATTTCAATTGAAAAAAAAAATTTTGCTCACTTTTGAGTTGAGAAAGAATTTTTTGCATATTTTTATATGATTTCAATTTTCACTTTACTTTCACTTTGGTTTCACTTTGAAGTCACTTTGGTTTCACTTGAAAGTCAATTTGGAATTGCTAGATGTGGAACAACAGTCCCACAAAGTATGGGTTGATCCCTAATTTGGGTTGACGGAACCCAAGTGTGGTCCAGGGGGTGCCCAAAATTCTGGCACAACTTTGGGGGGGTAAATGGCTCCTACACAACCCCCCGGGGGTTGTGCGTGTTTGAAACAGCCCTTTTTAGTTGTCTATGAGCCCCCACGGCTCATTTGAGCCGTGTAGGGCCCTACAACACTCCCACACGACTGGAGTTGTGAATTTAACATCCCCCTTTTGATATATTTTCCACTCCTTGTGCTGCCTGCATAGGTAATTAAAATTGATAATTCTTTCAAGCTACAGCTCCTTATCTTTTATAATTTGGTGCTAATGATAAAGAAGCCTTTCCTGTTGTTTCTCAGGCGTTATAATATCAGGCACATAATTGCATGGTTTTTCCTCTTTTTCCTTTTTAAAAGGACTCAAATAATAATTGATTAACTCTCTATCAGTCTTTAGATCCACTGGAAAAATCAAAAATAAAAAAAATATTTATAATAAGTGTTTTTATGAATGAATAGACTGGTCCAAGGGATCAATAAAAAATAAATCATTTAGGGATATTTCCCAGCCAGACCCCCAGCTTTCTGCTTTCTGATACTGGGAACCTTGCAGTCCTTTAGCTACAGAGAGCAATAAAGTACTGTAATAATATTATTACCAAAATAAACACGTAAAAATCTCAAATGATAAATATGTGAAGAGCTAGCGCAAGTTTTAATTTGTTTGTTTAAAAGTATTTCAATATTTTAAAGAAATAGGGGTCACAGTATTTTTATACTGGGTATCTTTACGGACAAACAACCTCTCTTCAAGGAGCCTCCTTGGGCTGTGTAAATACCTGAGAATAATGATGGGGGCCTTCTAAGGACTTATCCATTGGTATGGCTGGCAAAAAAAGCACTCAGTCCAAGGCAGGAAGGAAACAACTCCTTTTTATAAATAATCCACAGAAATCCTGCAAAGATTCAGATAAAGGGTTTCAGAGCAGATGGGGTTCATTGCTTGACTAAACTTCAATGAATCAGGGTGATGAGTTTAGGAAGTAACACCAAATCCTTCAGACTAAGGTCATAAATCACTTGCTTATCTATGTATAAGCACTTGATCAAAAATTACACAGTTTATTATAATAATAAATAAATTCCTGGTAAACTTGGGGGCAATAAGCCACCAAAGGTCTGTATAAAATACCTTTTTGGAGTGAAAACAAGCCTCCTCAGGGTATTTAGAGAGGGTAAGTCTCAAGGGATAAGGCTAGTAAGCCGGCCAGGGCAGAAATTTCATGTCCTCAAGGTTCTTTAAATCAGCTGAGCTAAGATCTGCTGGACTTCTGCCTGATTTTAGTTGCAGGATCTGTTAATGTGTTCATTCATCATTTTGATCATTCTGCACGTATCTTTAATTTTTTCTGTTAATATTTGATCAAAGTGATTGGAAGTGGATGTTTATTGATTTTCAATCATCTGCTGATCATTTTGATAATTTCTAATAATTTTTACAACCATTCCTTTATGTGTTTTGTGATCTCTTAAGATAGCAATCAGTCTTTGTCATGGTGATTCTCAATATCGGATTATTAATTTATAATACTTTAAAATTTTGTATCTAATAATTTTATTAAAGATTTAAGTTTTTTAGATCATTTTTCATGCATATGTCACAATATTACATATAAAAAGTAGCTCCTGCTAGTTTGTAGCTGTTAGTTGATGTACCATCTGTCAGGTTGGCCACAACAGATCCTGGGGCATGGATCATTCAATGCATATGCCCATGGTGAAGGACCTGTTGTGTGTGTTGCAGGATCAGCTGGATGTGACAATTCTTCACCGGGAATTTGATGCGTACAGGGTAAGGCAGATGCGCAGGGATTTTGTAGGGATGTGGGGCTGTGTGCGGGAATTGTGTAAACACATTTCTGTGTGTAACTCCAAAAATATACAAAACACTTCAGTTTTGAAAGAATTTTAGTGGTGAAACCTATACTTTAAAATACACATGAAATATTAAAATTTCCCAAAATTTCCATAACAGTTCCATGGCTTTTGGTCATTTCTTATTCAAATATTTAAAATATGAAGGAGTGATCATTCCAGGGTGGGCTCAGTAAGTGACCCTACCTAAATTTGGGTGGGGAATCCATTTCTGGAATAATATTTATGTATTTTCTACCCATTTTTTTAATTAATCATTTTTTTATTTTTGCTTATGTTGTCTACTTTTGAAATTTTGCTCTTTATTAAGTAAAAATCTGACATAGCACTGGAGCACCTATTCTCTTTGTCAAGAAGAAGTATTGGAGTTTTTGATTATGGAAAACTTCATGCTGTTACCAGGAAGAACTGTTATCCCCTTCCTCCAATTACTTTCTTACTGACTGTCTTTTCAGGCTCTTCTATCTTATCCAAAATCAACCACAGAGGTCCTTACAATCTTTTACTCCTCAAGGAAAGAGAAAAATACTTAAAAGAATTCAGATCTCAGTTTAGAAGATGTGAATACTGGGGCATGCCTTTTGGCCTGAATGATGTCCCAGCTTCTTTCCAAAAACTTATCAATGAAATCCTTTCTGATATCCTTAAAATTTGTGTGATTTTTTAACTTGATTATATCCTTATTTTATCTAATAATTTGCAGGAACACTTTTCTCATGTGTGTGAAGTACTCACCAGACTCAGGAAGCACAAGCTCTATGCTAAGTCCTCCAAATTCAACTTTCATGCACCTTCTGTGAACTACCTTGGCTATTTTATCTCAGGGGATAGCATCTTCATGGAAAACAAAAAACTCAAGACCATCCTAGTCTGGACAAAGCCTCAAAACAGAAAAGCCTTGCAGTCTTTCCTTGGCTTTTCTAACTTCTATTGCAGTTTTATAAAAAACTAATCCACACAGCTCTCCCAAATCACCTCTATTGATGGAAGCAGCTCTCCTTTTTTCCTAACTGCTGAAGCCCTGCAGCAATTCAAAAACATCAATCAAGCTTTCACCCAAGCTCCAGTCCTTTTCCATTTTGATCACCTCCTGAAAACATATGTTGAAACTGATGCCAGTGACTATGCCCTGGGTTCTTTCCTGCACCAGGTCCTTTGGATAATTTATTGATTTTGAAAGCAGAAAAATTTCCCATGCTGAAATCAACCATGAAATACCTGACCACAAACTCCTTGGAATTTGTTTGCACTCCAACAATTGTGTGCTTACATTTTGAGTGTTACTGAACCCTTTCAAGTTTTGACTGATCCTTCTTCCTTGATGTATTTTATGTCCTCCAGGTTCCTCACCAGGACGCAAGCTGTTTGGGAAGAGTTTTTCTCTGAATTGAAATTTATGATCACTTAAAGTCCTGGAAAATTTTCAACTATCCCAGATATCCTGTCACATTTACAAGATGTGAATCCAATGGGGGAAACACCATATTCTGAAAAGAATCCTGTGGAAATTTTCAAAAGCTTCTGAAACAAAATTAATTTGAAGCTTCTAAACTCTTGTTGTGCTCTGCTAATAAACTTGATTATCAACTGATTGAATTTATTTCTGTTTAACAAGCTGAAAAGTTACTTCAAGGTATCATTAAAAGATTGGATAATAATGAGGAAGTAGCTGATTATTTCTTCAAACCCATTAGTGGATTACTCCTGTTCCAGGTTAAAGTGGTCATACCCAACCAAGCTAACCAACTTAAACCAACAATACTTTATCACAGATGCAACTAAACTCTTGCAGGCCACCCTGGCCAAGACAAGACCCTCAAAATAATCAGAAGGGCTTTCTCTTTGAATGGAATTTCAAAATATGTGAAGAACTATTTTTCAGCCTGCTACCTTTGCAAAAGGAACAAGAAAAGGAATGAAAAGAAACTAGGACTATTCAGACCTCTTCAAATCACTGATGGCCTCTGGATCTCTATCTCTATGGAATTCATCTCTCAACTTCCTCTCTCCAATGAATTCAATTCTATTCTTGTTGTTGTGGACCATTTCTCCAGGATGGCCCTCTTCATTAAAACAAATTATACAATTAATGAAGTGTAATTAGCTCATCTATTCATCAGCCATGTCTTCCCCAAGAATGGGCTGCCTACTGACATCATAAGTGACCAAGGCTCCTTTTTTGTCTCTTCTTTCTTGAAAAAACTTTGTGAAAAACTAAATATACAAAAAAATATCTCCACAGCTTACCACCCAGAAACAGATGGTCAGACTGAAAGATTCAATCAATTACTGAAACAATATCTTTGAATGTACATCAGTTTTAACCAGGACAACTGGGATACTTGACTCCCCTTGGCAGAATTCTCTTACAAAAACAGTGTTCACTCTTCTACCCAGCCATCACCCTTCTTCAACCTCTATGGAAGGCATCCAAGTTTTGAATTCCTGAATTTGTTGGACAACAAGCCTGCCAGTCACTACTTAGATCAGATTTGGAAAAACCAGATTAAACTAAAGAAATAATTAAAAAAGTCTATAGATAAGTATAAGAGCTATGCTGACCTTAACAGAAAAGACATTCCAAAAGGCATTGCTCCTGGGAATGAAGTTTGGTTATCTGAAAAGAATATCAATAATATCAGACCTTACAAGAAGCTCTCTGAGAACTGGTTGGGTCCTTTTCTTAGTATTGAAAAAATAGGATCTCATGCTTTCAAAATACAACTCCATGATAAATGGTCTTCCATCCACCCTGTCTTCCACATTTCAATTCTCAAGGCCTACTCCTCAGACCCAAATTCTCCTAGTCACCAACAACATCCAAAACCAATGGAAATTGATGGCCAAGAAGAATTGGAAGTATCTCAAATCCTGGAATCCAAGATTAGGTGTGGCAAGCTCCTCTAGGTATTTAAATGGAAAGTTTTTTTAGAATAATCTGAAAGAACCTCATGGGAACCAGTACCCAAGCTCACTAACTGCTCAGCCCTTCTCCAAAATCTCCACTCCCTCTATCAATCCAAACCAAAACCCTCATAATCCTCATCATCATCATCATCATTTCCATTCTTATCCCTCATCATAATTTCATTTATCTCTCATCACCAATCATTAAATCTAATCATGCTTCTATTTCATCTTCAATTAATAAATTCAAAATTAAATTCTATCTAAAACTCCTTCTCAATCTAACCACTAAGTCAACAATTTTAGTAACCCAAACACTATCAAGCTTTATCTTCCTACTTTCATATTCTTCTCTATTCTTAGCAGTAGCTCCCATTTCATAAGTAACTCAAGGAAAAGAAAGAAACTCCTCAGAATATGCCACCAATTCCCTCTTCATTTCGTTCTCCTTCCCCTTCTGTTCCACCTGTTCTCAGCTATTCAAACCCCATCCAAAGACCATATTAGTTCTAGAATCTTCAGAAAACCTTCCAAGCTTCTCTTCAATTGTCTTCAAGTATCCAACTGTATCATATTCAATTGCATCCATAGGTCCAACCACGCTTCCTCCAGAGCAAGCATAAAAACCAAAATTTTCCTTACTCATCCTTCCAACATCACTTCTGATTCCATCCTTGGCCACAATCCTCCCAACCAATTTTCCAATGGACCTTGGCCCAGCAGATCCTTCTTCTATCTCTACTACCTCCCTTTCCTTCCCTTAATTTTCTCTATGTCTCTTTTTTCTTCTTCTTCTTCTTCTTCTTCTTCTTCTTCTTTTTCTTCTTCTTTTTCTTCTTCTTCATCTTCTTCTTCTTCTTCTTCTTCTTCTTCTTCTTCTTCTTCTTCTTCTTCTTCTTCTTCTTCCTCATCCAGCTCTCCAGGTGCATCTTCATCTTCATCTTCTTCCTCTTCCTTGTCTTCAACTTTGGTGCCTTTGACTTTGATGGGACTGGGGGCCGCTTTGATGGGAAGCTCTTTGACAATTCAAACATCCTTCAACCTTTAAACTTAACACCTCTTCAACTGCTTCACCACTACTTCAACCATTCTTTGATGAAACCACCACTGCATTGATGATTTTTGACAGCTTCAACTATTCCCCATCAAACTTTGATTGGTTTGACCCTCAATTGTTGAACTTTGACCAATTCAATTTGACCCTTTTAAAATTTGACTTGTTCAACGCCGGCTTCAATACCACTTTGAAAATGGTTTTACTGGCCTCCTATCCCTTTGGACTCTTCAATCAAACTTATGGACAACAAATAGGATTTTCCCAAGTGTATATCCATTTTTTTAAACCCAAATCCTCCTTCTTCAATGTCCCATCCAAGGATAGCGGGCAATTCTTCCTCAACTGCAATCTCCTCCTCTCCATATGCTTCATCTTATCCTTCAAACCCTCAACTAGGAACAGATCAACAACACCTCTGTCAGAAGAAAAGCCTTTGAAAATCAGAAGATAAGAGGACCACTCACCATCTGATGGACCTACCCTTCTGGATACTGCTAGCTCACTACCCCCATAATTGCATATACCTAATGGGTTCATTCATTGGTATATTTTTCTAGACTTGGTTTTTTTTATTCCTTCTTTCTTTTCTTTTCTTTTCTTTTCTTTTCTTTTCTTTTCTTTTCTTTTCTTTTCTTTTCTTTTCTTTTCTTTTTCTTTTCTTTTCTTTTCTTTTCTTTTCTTTTCTTTTCTTTTCTTTTCTTTTCTTTTCTTTTCTTTTCTTTTCTTTTCTTTTCTTTTCTTTTCTTTTCTTTTCTTTTCTTTTCTTTTCTTTTCTTTTCTTTTCTTTTCTTTTCTTTTCTTTTCTTTTCTTTTCTTTTCTTTTCTTTTCTTTTCTTTTCTTTTCTTTTCTTTTCTTTTCTTTTCTTTTCTTTTCTTTTCTTTTCTTTTCTTTTCTTTTCTTTTCTTTTCTTTTCTTTTCTTTTCTTTTCTTTTCTTTTCTTTTCTTTTCTTTTCTTTTCTTTTCTTTTCTTTTCTTTTCTTTTCTTTTCTTTTCTTTTCTTTTCTTTTCTTTTCTTTTCTTTTCTTTTCTTTTCTTTTCTTTTCTTTTCTTTTCTTTTCTTTTCTTTTCTTTTCTTTTGGTTTCTTTTCTTTTCTTTTTCTTTTCTTTTCTTTTCTTTTGTTTTCTTTTCTTTTCTTTTCTTTTCTTTTCTTTTGTTTTCTTTTCTTTTCTTTTTCTTTTCTTTTCTTTTCTTTTCTTTTCTTTTCTTTTCTTTTATTTCTCTTCTCTTTTTCTTTCCTTTTTTTTCTTTTTCTATCCTTTTTTTCTTTTCTTCTCTTTTCCTTTTTTTCTTCCCTTTTTTTATTTCTTTTTTCTTTTCTTTTTTCTTTTTTTTCTTTTTTTTTTCTTTTTTTTTCTTTTTCTTTTTTTTTCTTTTTCTTTTGTTTTTTCCCCTTTTTTGCTCTTTTCCTTTTTTTTATTTTTTTTATTTTTCTCAGAAAAAATGGAAAAAAACTAAAAAAAAATTTCAAAAAATAAAAAAAGGCCAATGTTAAATTTGCAACCTCAGGGTTTCAAACGGGCGTGAACTGCCATTCACAAGCAATATGGGTTGAAAACAGCCTGTTTATGACCCAAGCCAAGTTGCATCCAACTTTTGCCACCCCCAGGGGGTTGCAAACCCTTCTTTGGGACCAAAAATGGGTTTCATTTGGGGAGCAGAAACCTAAAATAGCTTAAAACTGGGGTTTTGCAACACCCTAGGGGTTTTGGATGTAGTGTTTGGGGGTCCCCCGTTTTTTCCAGGCACTTTGGGGAATAATATCCCCCAATGGGCCATTCAAGGGGGAAATTGTGGTACCTAGGCACCCCTGGACCACATTTGAGTGCTGTTGACCCAAATTTGGGAATCTGGCATACTATGTGGGACTATTGGACCACGAAAAGAAACTTGGAAATCTAAAATTCTGCCTATTGGAAAAAAAAATCCTTGGCTCAAATCACGTTCACACACCTCAAACACCCATCAGATAAATAAATTTTTCTCAACCCAAAAGTGAGCAAACTTTTGGAGTTTTTGGATTGAAAATTGCATTGAATACTAAATTACCATTTAATTTTGTTGGCTTATGAGAGCAGTGGCAAGCCCAAGCACTCCCACAATTAACATGGCTATGTTCAAGGACTTAATTGAAAGTGTCCTTAATGAAGCTTTGGTGGAATCTAGGGATTTGGGTAGGGAGTTAAAAAAGAAAATATTAGAAACCTTACTTGAATCCTCATCTAGGATAACAATTGAGGAACAAGATATTTCTTCACAACTAAAACAAGATATTTCATCACAAATGTATTTGACTCAAGGTGGTGGGTCACATTTCATATGTCATTTTACTGAGACAGATTTGGCTTTATCAATACACTGACATAATAATGTGGGGTATAACTATGAATATAAGACTTCCCCTGGCGTGAAAGGGGCTGAAGTCACAGGCACTACTACTCATAGAACTCAAGGATTATTTGTTATAATTTCAAAGAAGATGATGAGAGGAGAAGTACAAGTGATGAGAAGATGTAAAGATGTAATGGAGAATTCCAGGAGGAGGTTGTTGAGTAAGTGTTTTTTGAATCCTATAAGATTAACACCAGGAAGGGACAAGGTGATATGAGTTAAGCAGGCTGGGTGAAGGTTTTCTTGTTCTGAGATGACACCTACTGGCAGAGGGACTAACCAGTAAGAAGTAGTATACTAATTCCTTGGAGGTAATTAGTCAAGGAGGGAAGGAGAGGAAAGTATATGTGAGAGCTGAGAAGGAGGCCTTAAGGGATAAGTGGCTGGTGTTGCAGGTTGGAGTTCCCATGGTATTACATGTTGACTGATTGGGCTGGAGGCTGTAGTTGACTAATTGGGTGATGGGCCTTTCCAGGAAGGTTTGACATTTACTGATCTTGAGTCCTGGGATTATGGGCTGAACAGACAGTGGAGAGTATGTACTAGGTATATAATAAGTGTAATATGTACCAACTCATATACCAATTGGGTACAGGAGAGATGGAGGATGTACCAAGCCATGGAGAGAGGGATAGATCCTGAGAAGGTTGACTGAATGACATGACACAGTGGTGAGGTGTACATGGACATAGAGCTTATACCATACAGGGAGAGGGTGAAGCTGGTGGAAGAGGTTGGATTGGTTTAGTTGAAGGAGTTTCAGAACTGTGGTTATGACAGAGAGCCTTTGATAGTAGGAAAGAAGCCAAAATTTATTGTCGGAAATTGGAAGCCATGCATGGCTACACATTGACAACTTTCAAATTAAGGAAAGATAAATATTTCAATCTAGCATGTGAAGTATTTGGGGCTTATGAATGTTGAGATCTACCCTCAATTCCTAGATGTGCCCTCCTGGCTATCACGCTCCTACACTCCATTCCCGTCCGGAGATCCAAATTCTCTCCCCGGCCCAAGCCCCCAAACCGCTTCTAGGTCCCAGTTACCTCCCTATCACCATTCTTCTTTCCTTCTCTTGACCTTCTATCTTCTCTTCTGGTCTCTTGCTTGATCTTCTCTTCTCGCTCTATCACCCTAATCTCTTTCCTTCTCCTTCTCCCGACTTTCTATCTTCCCTTTCTTCCATCTTCTATCCTTTCTTCCTTCATCTCTTCTTTTCTCCATCTCCAATCTCAACCATTGTCTCCGCTCTACTGTCTCAAATCTCAATCATCATCTCCGCTCTACTGTCTCAAATCTTGACCATTGTCTCCGCTCAACTGGCCTTGTCTTCAAAGCTCCTCTGATCATCTCTTCCTGGTAAGATGACTCGACTCTCATCTCAAGACTCAAATTGACCTAACAATATATGTTTGACTCCCAATTAGCATCTCCAAACAACCCTCTGTCTCATCTCTCTAATCTCCTCTTCTCTTCTAATTGCCTGTCTATTCCCAAATACTCTTGACTCTTTGTCTAAGCTGTTGGTGTTCTTTTTCCTCATTTCTTTCTTCCTTCTCTCCTATTTACTCCTTGTCTGACCCTCAAATCTAGCTTGTTGGTTCTAGTTCTCAACCTCTTCTGCGTAATATTATTAATGAAGGGCCATGCCTCACTGAGAATCAAAGGCAAACTCACACTAGAAAGGTTGGGTGTCAATTCATGATCTATACAAGTAGGAAAGTAGAAGATCCCATGTGGAATCTCTCCATTATAAATGGCCTACACAATCATCAAACATCTGAAAGCCCTTCATTTCATCCACAACTGAGGAGAATCAAGGGGCAAGCCTTGGATCAACTTAAGGAAGGCATGAAAGATGGGTTCAATAATGTGAAAATTAAAAGGAAATTGAGCAATATTGATGGTTGAGAATACATTTAAAATAGAACAATCTCTAACATTAAGTGGAAGGTAAAGCAAGCAGAACTTGATGGGAAAGGTGTTATGGATTTTCTATTGGAAATGCTCCAGGAATCCCAGTGGTTTTCCAGGTCAAATTTGGTGGAGATGGTCACTTAGAGGCCCTTTTCTTGGCTCATCTGGAGTCTATAAAACTTTGCAAAAGATTCCATTATATTTCTTTTTTAGATTGTGTCACAACTTCCCCTGGCGTGCAAGGGGCTGATGGCACGGGCACTACTGCTCACAGATCTCAGGATAGAGATAAAGAGATTGATTTCATATGAAGAGGAGGCGTAGAGTAGTGACAATGAGGAGAAGAGGAATCCAGGAGTAAGGCTCTGAAGGATGTGGATAAGGGAATCCTGTAAGAGTAACACCAGAGGGGTAGGTGAGATGAGTAAGGTAGGCTGGTTGGCTTTCTTGTGCTGAGATGACACCTATTGGATGAGGGACTAACCAATAAGAAGTAGTATACTAATTCCTTGAGGGGAATTAGTCCAGGAGGCGAGGAGAGGCCAGTATATGTGAGAACTGGGAGGAGGCCTTGAGGAGAGATGGCTGTTGCTGGGCTGAGAGGCCCATGGAATTACATGTTGACCAATGGGGCTGAAGGTTGTAGCTTGACAGATTGATTATGGGACTGTCCAGGAAGGTCATGTACTGAAATGGGTTATGGGTTCTCCATCCAGGAGTATGTACTATGGGTTTTCTGTGTACTTCTCATACCAGATAGAGTTTGAAGGAGAGATAGGGATGAACCAAGCCATAGAGAGGTGGAGAGTATGCCTGGGAGATTACTTAGGGGATATGCAGTATGTAGATCCAGGGGTGGAAGGTAGATTGTACAAGACTGAGTATGGCTGAGGGTTGAGTATGGCTGAAGGTTGAGTATGGCTGAGTTGAGCTGTGGTTATGACAGTACCCCCCCAGAAGAGGAAGGGGTAGCTCCTGATACCCATAAGAAGAGGTGAGAATCAGGTTGAGATCTTCACCATGCCTATACTGCCTTTCCCATCACCATATCCATCACCATCACCCCCTGATACCTGTCCATCACTTTCATCCTATAATAGATCATCCACCCCCTCATTCAGTATGGAAATCACCAACGGCTATTACCCTGTCAACCATTACTATCCTCCATGTTCCAGGTGCGCAGAAACCAAAATGGTTTGCATCACCAGCATCACTCCCAAGTCTGGGAAGTGTGAGAATTGTCAACGCTACAAAAGGCCTTGTTCTGGAGCCCATGATGCCGGAAGGAAGGTGCTAGGACCCGTTGTTTGGGTGAGGGATGAATTCTGTCCCAAGTTTGAAGTGAAGGAGGCGCCGGAAAATTCGAGCTTGTCGCTAGGCGTGGAGAGTAGGGTAGGGGCTTCGGACAGTGAGTTTTTTTTTTTTGAGTTGAGGTTGTTCAGATAGGCTGACTCCAGCCCGTGATCCTATTGTAGTGGAGGCGCTGAAGGAGAAGATGAAAAGAATGGAGAAGAACCAAAAGGAGTTGAGGAAGAAAGGACATCTGGCGTTGGATGGTACGTTGAAAAAGGAAACGGCCAGTTCAAACTCAATGGACATGCATTGGGGGACCCCTTATTTGTCTTTGATTAGTTTTCTCGCGGGCTCCAAGGGTGTAGGGGGCCAATTGAACCTTTGCCAAAGCCAGGCCAACCGGGTTAAAGCCAATTGAACCACCGTTGAAGAGGTTGAAGCAACCAAAAAGTCATCAAACCGGTAAAAGTTTGTTGGTCAAAGGTTGAACCTGTCAAAGTTTGACGGTCAAAGGTTGGTGCTGTGAAAGTTTGACAATCAAAGGTTGAAGCGGCCAAGGTTCAAAGGTCCGGGGTTGAACCTGTCAAAGTTTGATGCAATGTGGTCAAGGTGATTGAGCCACGTAGAAGGACTGTCAAAGCGGTGGTGATCTGGTTGAAGCACAGTTGAAGTAGCGGAGAGGGGATTGAAGAGGCGTCAAAACGTTGAAGAAACGTTGAAGCTCAAAGTTTGAAGATGATTCAAATTGCCGGGGAGCCGTCCGCCGGAAACGCCGCCGCCACCTCTATCAAAGTCAAAGTCAAAGTCAAAGAGGGTGTTGAAGCAGGGAGAGAGGAGGATGAGGATAAGGATGCTCCTGGAGAGCCTGACAATGATGATGATGAAGAATAGGAAGAAGAAGAAGAAGAAGAGGAAAAAGAAGGCATTGAAAGGGAAGGAGGTGGAGTGGAGCAGGACAAGGGGAAGGGTAAGGAAGTTATAGAATTGGAGGATGATTCCCCTGGCCCTCAGTCTGTTGGAGAGTTGGTCGGGAGGTTACTGGCTGAGGATGGAGTGATAGGTGGATATAGGAAGGTGCCCAGGGGGATATTGGTTTTTATTCTTGCTCTGGAGGAAAGGTAGTTGGACCCATGGATGCTATTGAAGATGATCCAGTGGGGGACTTGAAGGAGATTGAAAGGCTTCTTGGGAGGTTTTCAAAGGATTCCAGAAGCAATGCTATTTTTGGGTGGAGTTTGAATGATTGGGAAGAAGTGGAGAAGAAGAAGGAAAAGAAGGAGGCAAAAAAGGAAGTGTTGGCAGAGCTTGAGGATTTTTAATCTTTTTCTGGTGTAACATATGAGTTGAAAGCTACTGCTAAGGATAAGGAGGAATATGAAGGAAGGAAGATAAAATTTGCTAGTGTTTGGGTAGCTAAGATTACTGATTTTATTGATAAGATTGAAAGGGAATTGTAGATAGAAATTTGTTTTGTTTTCTTTATTTAGATGGATGAAATGGAAATAGACTTGATTTGGTTTATTGTTTTGGGAGAGTGAGAGTGAATTTTAGAATTATGGAGGAAACAAAAAGGACAGGGATGGAGTTGATTGGGGGAAAAGAGTGGCAATTATGAGGGTTTGGGTTTGGAAGGATAGAGTGAGTGGAAGTTGTGGAGAAGGGCTGAACAGTTGGTGAGATTGGCTACTAGTTCCCATGAGGTTCTTTCAGAGTCTTCTAAAAAACCTTTCCATTCAACTAAATAAAGGAGTTTGCCATGTCTAATCTTGGAGTCCAGGATTTGAGACACTTCCCATTCTTCCTGGCCATCAATTTCCACTGGTTCTGGGGGTGGATGATAGTTAGGAGAATTTGGGTCTGAGGAGTAGGGTTTGAGAAGGGAAGCGTGGAAGACAGGGTGGATGGAAGACCATTGCTCAGGGAGTTGGAGTTTGAAAGCATGAGATCCTATACATTCAATAATGAGAAAAGGGCCCAACCAATGCTCAGAGAGCTTCTGGGAAGGTCTGTTAGTATTGATATTCTTTGCAGATAACCAAACTTTATTCCCAGGAGCAATACCTTTTGAAATGTCTTTTCTATTGAGGTCAACATAGTACTTATACTTATCCATAGACTATTTTAATTCTTTCTTTAGTTGAATCTGGTTTTTCTGAATCTAGTCCAGGTAGTGACTGGCAGGTTGGTTTTCCCACACATGTAGGAAGTCAAAACTTGGGTGCCTTCCATAGAGGGTAAAGAAGGGTGATATATGGGTAGAAGTATGGACACTGTGGTTGTAAGAGAATTCTTCCAAGGGGAGCCAAGTATCCCAGTTGTCCTGGTGATAACTGATATACATTCTGAGGTATTGTTCTAGTACTTGGTTGACTCTTTCAGTTTGACCATCTGTTTCAGGGTGGTAAGCTGCGGAGAGATTCCTTTGGATCTGTAGTTTTTCACAAAGTGTCTTCCAGAAATAAGAGATGAATAAGGAGCCTTGGTCACTTATGATGTCAGCAGGCAGGCCATGCTTGGAGAAGACATGACTTCTGAAAAGGTTAGAAAGTTCTACTGCAGTCAGTGTACCGGTTGTTTTAATGACGAGGGCCATCTTATAGAAACGGTCCACCACAACAAGTATAGAGTCAAATCCATTGGAGAGAGGGATTTGAGAGATGAATTCCATAGAGATGAAGTCCAAGGGCCATCAGGCATTGGAAGAGGTTTGAGGAGTCCTAGTTTCTTTTCATGCCTTGCCTTGTTCCTGTTGCAAAGGTAGCAGACTGAAACATAGTTCTTGACATCCTTTGACATTGCCTTCCAGGAGAAAGATCTCTTGATGAGGTTGAGAGTCTTCTGCTGGCTGTAAAAATAAAAAGAGCTTGGGCTCTGGTTAAATTAAAGTTAAAGAGAAATAAATGAAAAGGAGCTTATAACGTCAAGCTTAACGGTCCTGAGGAAAGGAGGAAAAGGACACTCCAGTTAATGTTGTGATTGAAAAGATGATGAATTCCACTTGAGAGCACCATGGTTTATATAGACTAAATACATGATTGGCCAACAAGTGGTTGAGTAAAAAATGAATAAGGCAAAATTAACATAAGCAGTTTAAGTGACATGGTAAGTGAAATGTTATGCTTGGACAGTCTGACAATCACTACTAAAAACACAGCCTAGTTATATTTTAACCATTATTTTAATACTTCAATAACAACAATAATATAAATCAAATCAATCCAATCAATGATACTTCAAACTCCAGTGAAAGTCACATATATATAAACTCAAATTCTAACACTGGCCAGGGTGACCTTCCAGAGGAGAATCATGTCTTTGATAGAGTATTTTTTGTTTAAGATGGTTAGCTTGGTCAGGTATGACCACTTTACCCTGGAACAGGAGTAAGCCACTAAAGGTGTCTAAGGAGTAATTGGTTACTTCTTTATTCTTATTCAATCTTTTAATGATGCCCTGAAATAACTTGTCAGCTTGTTGACCAGAGTTCAATTCCCTCAGTTGATTGTCAAGCTCATTAGCAGAGAGGAAAAAAAGTTTAGAAGTTTCAACTTCATTTTGTTTCAGAAGCTGTTGAAAATTTCCAGGATTCTTTTCAGAATATGGCATTCCCCCCGCTGGATACACGTTGTCCCAACGTGACAGGATATCTGGGATGGTTGAAAGTTTGCCAGGCCTGTAAGTGATCAAAAAATTGAATTCAGAGAGGAATTCTGCCCAAGGGGCCTGTCTTCTAGTAAGGACCTTGGAAGACATAAAATACTTCAAAGAGGAATTATCAGTTGGAAATTCAAAAGGGTGAGTAAGGCTCAAGATGTAGGACCTCCATTGTTGGAGGGAAAAGAAAATAGCAAGGAGCTCTTTGTCATGGATTTCATAGTTGAGTTCAGCACTGGACATTTTTCTGCTGTCAAAGGCAATAGGGTGTTTAGTGTTGTCAGCAGTAACCTGGTGCAGGAATGCACCCAGGGCATAGTCACTGGCATCAGTCTCAACATAGGTTCTTAAGAGGTGATAAAAGTGGAAAAGTACTGGAGCTTGGGTAAAAGCTTGCTTGATGTTTTCAAATTTTTGCAAGGCTTCAGGGGTGAGATTGAAAAGGGATCTGTTTCCAGCAACAGAGGTGAGGTGGGAGACCTGTTTGGAGTAGTTCTTTATAAACCTGCAATAGAAGTTAGCAAACCCAAGGAAAGATTGCAAAGCCTTTCTGTTAGTGGGAGTAGGCCAGGTAAGGATGGTCTTTACTTTGTTGTTGTCCATAAAGATCTCATCCCCTGAGATCACGTAGCCCAGGTAGTCCATAGAAAGTGCATGGAAGTCGCATTCGGAGGCTTTTGCATATGACTTGTGTTTTCTGGGTCTGGTCAGTACTTCACACACATGAGGGATGTGTTCCTGTAAATATTTTGAGAAAATGAGGATATTGTCAAGGTAAACCACCACATAAATTGTGAGGAGATCAGCAAGGATGTCATTTATAAGATTTTGGAAAGAAGCTGGGGCATTGTTAAGCCCAAAGGGCATGACCAGGTATTAATAGCTTCCAAACTGAGATCTGAATGCTTTTAGTTGTTCATCTCCTTCCTTGATGCGCAATAGATTGTAGGCGCCTCTGAGGTCAATTTTGGTGAAGATGGAAGAACCTGAGAAGACAGTCATTAAGAAAGTCATTGGAGGAAGTGGGTAACGGTTCTTCCTGGTGACAGCTTTAAGCTTGCGGTAGTCAACACACAACCGCAAACTGCCATCCTTCTTTTTGACAAAAAGAACAGGTGCTCCAGTGCTTGAAGTGCTGGAACAGATGAAACCTTTCTCTACATTCTTGGCTATGTAGGCTTGTAGGGTTGACTTTTCACCTTGGAATAGTGAGTAGATGGGCCCAACTGGAGGGAGCGGGCCTTCCAGTTAGATTTGATGATTTTAAGCGCGGTGAGGAGGAAGTTGGTCTGCTTCAACCTTGGAGAAAACATCTAGGAAAGAATGGTAATCAGCAGGAACTTTTTCCAACACATTTTCTATTTCTTCAGGGTCTTTGTCAATGTCAAACTCGTCCCAGTCAGCTGAAGCATTCTTATGGGGAGTAACAGAAATGTTAGAAGAGGCAACCAATTGCATGATGTGCAAGGATGAATCCCTAGGTTCCTCCTCCAGAGGAATGGTCAAGGGATCAGTGAATATCCAAGCAAGATGGGAAATCGTTGAACTTGATGGAAATTCAATGGGGTGTTGAGTATGCAAGGGTTCTGAAGTGAAGGGGAATGCAATGGACTGCAGTGCCAAAGGGAGAGTGGGAGAAGAACCAGTTGAAGGTAGGTTGGGCATGTTGAGTTCAACGGATTGGGAGGGAAAATAGTCAGCAGGCTGGTGTCTTGGGGTTATCAGCCCCATTCTCCAGTTTACTTCAGGATTCCAGTGGTAAAGGAAGTCAATTCCCAGGATGAGGTCTTCTGAGAATGGTGCATTGACAAGGAGGAATTCCCATTCAAAGCTAGGAAAGGAAGGGAGAGAGACCACCCAAGTTGCCTTGTGGGTAATTAGTTGAGAGGGTGACTCATTTGGACTGAAATTGAAAAGATGAATAGGTTTGCCCAGAGGTATGGGCTGCAATGAGAACTTTAGAACCATGGTATTAGCCATTACAGATTGATTAGCACCTGAATCAATCAAAACACTATAACTCAAGTCCTGGTGAAAGAGAATAAAACTTAAGCCTTTGGAAAGTTTTTCAGAGTAATCTTTTTGTATCTTTTGTACCCTAACATCAGTAGGGTGATAATCCTGGAGTACAGCAGGAAAACCACCTAATTGTTTTTTGGCGTGGGGGTGGAGGAAGAGTTGTTATTGGAGGCAGGCTTCTTTTTGCAGTCGTCTGTCTTGTGCTTCCCTGCACAATACATACATAGTCCCTCCTTCTCCCTTCTTGCCTTTTCTTCAGCCTTGAGCTTGCCATCAGGACCTAAGTCCAAGTTAGGTTTGGTTTGAGAGGATTGTTTCTTTGCAGATTTGTCTTTCTTCTTGGCCTTACCTTTGCCCTTGTCAGACTGAGAAGAATTGGCTGGGGATTGAGAGGAATTTTGCTGTTTAGAGTGGCTTGGATGGGAAGACTTCTCCTTGACTTGTTTGTGGTACCTGGTATTTTAATCCAACACTACATCCATGAGATCTTGAAGGGTGTCTACAGAACCATCATAGCTGGCTAGTTGATCCAGAAGTCCGGCAGGGAGGCTTTGACAAAAATGGAAGTAGAAGGCTCTATCCCCCCATCCAGAAACTTTAGTCATAAGGGAACAAAATTCTGTGATGTGGGTTGAGGCATATCCGGAGTCCTTCATCTTCAAATTCACAAGTTCTTTCTCTGCCTTGGCTGTTTCCAGACAATTTCCAAAGAGAGTATGAAGTTGTTCCGTGAAGTGTTTCCAGGAGTTGAAAAGGAATGAGGGCTCTTGATTGGAAAGGTGAGCCAAGTAGGGTTGAATCCAACAGTTTGTTTTCCCAGTGAGGTAGGAGACAGCAAATAGGACTTTCCTTCCATCCACACGGAAGGCCCCTTTGTTGTTTGAAAAGATGAGTTCACAAGCTTGTAGGAAGGGTCTGAGCTTGGTAGAGTTATTTACTTCAAAATTGTCTGGTGGATTCATCAATGGGTCTTTGAAGGTTCCAGAGTGGGAAGTACTAGCTGTTGGGGGTTGAGAGAGTTTGGCCACTACTGAAGTCATGGTTTGAAGCAAGGCTAGGAGAGTAGGATCCATATTTGGAGGTTGAGGAGGTTGACTTAGGAGAGCAGGGATTTCAGTTGAGGCAGAAGGTTGGGAAGCTTCTTCTTGGGGTTTAGAGGTTGGTGAGTTAAGGTTACTAAGCATCCTCAAATCAAAGCCTGAATCCTTGCTTTCTTCCTCCTCTTTTTCATCCTCAGGGAGAGTAATTAGGCTGGGATTGTACAATGGGGAATACAATCCATAAACTGCTTGGGGATATTGACCAGTCACTTGATTAATAAACGGTCTGACAAAAGTAGGAGCAGGGGACAGAGAAGCTCTTGGAGGAGCTGGAGGGAGGATACCAGGGTCCATGGTGTTGGAAGCTGGTGCAGGGAGGTTTGAAAAGGTCCTCCCTCATCCACGGGCTTGAGGGGTAGATTGATCGTGGTCTTGTATGTCCATAGTAGCACCACATCCTTGGGCTGCCCTGGTAAGAGGTGGACTGGTGATGACAGAACGTTGTGCACGTCGAGGAGGCATAGTTTCCAAGTATGCCATAGGAAAGTGACCCAAGAAGGTACCCAGAGAAGATGAGGGAGAGGATTTGGCCGCAAAAAGGTCTTGAGCTTGTAAAATGTTCCGTTGAAGTCAAGGGTCAAAGGCAAAATGTCAAAGTCGGAGTGTCAAAGTCAAAGTGTCAAAGTCAAAGGTCAAAGTCAAAGTGTCAAAGTCAAAGTGTCAAAGTCAAAAGTCAAAGTTGAAGGTTGAAGTCAAAGTGTCGAATTCAAAGGTTGAAGTCAAAGGTCAAAGTCAAGGTGTTGAAGTCAAAGTAAAAAAGTCAAAGTTCAAAACGTCGTTTAAGGGCCAATTCCAGGAAAGGGGTTGAGACAGACAAATTCCGCAGGATTTACCCTTGGAAATGTGGAGGCCACACACTGTTTAGCTCTATACCACGCACGCCCACAAATATCGTAGGGAGTGTTATCTGGAAGATGAAATGGTTTGGCGGATGGATGGAATGGGTCTATTGGGATATAGAGATGGGTAGTAATCAAGGAAAAGGAATTAGTATAATGTCACAACTGCCCCTGGCGTGCAAGGGGCTGATGGCACGGGCACTACTGCTCACAGATCTCAGGATAGAGATAAAGAGATTGATTTCATATGAAGAGGAGGCGTAGAGTAGTGACAATGAGAAGAAGAGGAATCCAGGAGTAAGGCTCTGAAGGATGTGGATAAGGGAATCCTGTAAGAGTAACACCAGAGGGGTAGGTGAGATGAGTAAGGTAGGCTGGTTGGCTTTCTTGTGCTGAGATGACACCTATTGGATGAGGGACTAACCAATAAGAAGTAGTATACTAATTCCTTGAGGGGAATTAGTCCAGGAGGAGAGGAGAGGCCAGTATATGTGAGAACTGGGAGGAGGCCTTGAGGAGAGATGGCTGTTGCTGGGCTGAGAGGCCCATAGCATTAAATGTTGACCAATGGGGCTGAAGGTTGTAGCTTGACAGATTGAGTATGGGCCTGTCCAGGAAGGTCATGTACTGAAACGGGTTATGGGTTGTCCAGCCAGGAGTATGTACTATGGGTTTTCTGTGTACTTCTCATACCAGATAGAGTTTGAAGGAGAGATAGGGATGAACCAAGCCATTGAGAGGTGGAGAGTATGCCTGGGAGATTACTTAGGGGATATGCAGTATGTAGATCCAGGGGTGGAAGGTAGATTGTACTAGACTGAGTATGGCTGAGGGTTGAGTATGGCTGAGTCAAGGTGTGGTTATGACATATTGTACTTATTAAAAATAGGTACAAAATCCCTCTATTTTATGTTGTAGGAATGACTGCCAACAAAAAACATTTAAAAAGGCTTTTGTTCTTATAAAAAAAGAAAAATAGGAGTTCTACAGTTGGGCGTTGATTGCATTAAAGGAGTTGGCTTATGATCCCCTGAGGCTTCAAAAACTGTTTGCAACAGACTGTTAAAAACCTCTTATTTTTTCTATTAAACACAGTTTCCCTGAGTCATCCAGGCAGTTGTGCTGCTGGTACTTGTCTAGAAAAAATCAAGCAAACTGTAATATGAACTTCAGTAATTACAATGAAGGATGGCAAATTTTTATGACTCTTTGGGAATGGTATGGGCCTCTAAAACCAATTGGGAGGCATAGGGATATGATGGAGAAATCAGAGTATGCCAATTTATCGCTTCTTCTATTGATCTCATGTGAGATAGCTTACTTTGAAGCTTGTATAAAGTTTTTCTTGAAGGATTGTGAGGATGTTCTCAAGTATATGGAAAAGAATATTTTCCCTAACAAGGAGACGTTTGTAACGGTGTGGACTTGTGTCAACCCAGACTTTGGAATAAAACAAATTCTTGGGTAGAAGGGGCCCATGATACTTTCAAAAAATTCCTTGTGGGAACTTTGGGGGACCTTTTGGATGTGTGGAAACACCCTGAAGGTACTATTGAAATTCAGATCTAATCAGTCCATGAAGCACTTAAAAAATCTTGAATAAAGTTGGGAACAGGTATCCCAACAGAACCATTATCTTTGGTTGACAAATTGTCAATTGGGGCAATTAAACTCATTGGGGAACAATTTGAGAAGTTAAAGCGCAACCACAATGAAAGGTTTTCTCAAATTCATATTCAAAAACATTGGGCTTGACTTGTTCCCACATTTTAGGTGAAATGATAGCATCAAGAGGATCTGTTGTGCCTGAGGATTTTCATCCTCAGTGTTAGTTAGACTATGACTCTTCCAATAAGGGAAGTGGGGTTTTTTGAAGGGTACCAATTATTGGATTGACAGATTAATTATTTGATTGAAAAATTGACTATTGTGTTGTTTTTTGAAATTTTGAAACAGATCCAGGGCTTTATGCAGAATCTCAAATGTTTAACAAGTGGGATTTGATGTATAGGAAACAACCTAAAAAATTCAGTTTAGAGATCCAAAGGTAAATGCTCAATAATACAGCCCCTTTCAATGCCAAGCCAAAGCTTGACCCAAATTTCTTAAAGTCAAGCTGTGTTCAACCCAAATTGAAAGCAAACCATCATAAAATTTCAAAATTTGAACATGTTGAAAAAGTAATTAAGAGGGAAAAAAGGGTTGAAAGGGAACAAAAAATATCAAAGATAGTAAGTCTTTGATTTTGATAAATTTTCATTTTTTTGGTTTAATGAACAGATGGGAAAATGATTTCTGTAGTGCAAGGAAGGCTCTTCATCTGAATTTCATAGTTCAGTGGAAGAGACTGAAAGTTTTTTAGGGTCCTTTCGGTTGGAATCAGAATCATTTTTGAAGGTGAAAGAAGAAGAAATGGAGGATTCAAATGGAAGCTCATCTTTGGTGAGTATCAATTTCTTCAAAAAGATTAGGATTTTATCTAACTAAATTTTTATTGTAGGAAGTGAATTACCTCAATCAAATACCTGAGAACTTACATAAGCTCTTGAAGGAGGTTTGGAATCTAGTTGGTGATGGAAATTGTGGATTTAGATTCATTTCTAAATTGCTTGGGTATGATGAGCATGGATGGTTTCAAGTGCAAAAAGAAATGATTGAAACATTGGGGAAAGATAAGACATGGTATTCTAAGATCCTTGGTGGCAGTAAAGATGTTGAAAAGATAGAAAAAAGACTTTATTTTAATGAAATCAATGAAAATATTCCATCTTCAAAATTGCTTTCAAGGTTAGATATAGGTCAAACAATAGCAGATAATTATGGAAGACAAATATGTTTCATTTGATTGGATTCATGTTTTACTTATGCTCCTATGAATATGGGGGTAAAATAAGCATCAGAACCAATATTCATTGCATTTTTTAATAATAACTATTGGGTCTATCTTTTACTGAAGGGAGATGTGATTCCAATGCTGCCCATATTTTCCAAACCACATTCCATGATATCCAAAAAAGCCTCTTGTTTTGTTGATGACTTTAAATATGAGCTTGAGTTGTATTCCAATTTATAGAAATCATTTTAATTTCATCATTTGGATTTGGGTTCTGATTCTGATCTTGTGATTCTTTTAATATAAAGAGTTATTGAATTTTGAACATCATTATGATGATTGTTTTGAGTTAACATCATGATTTTGAGTGTATTGAATGAGATTTTATTGGTAATTCAGTTCAACTTGTGTTGGGCTGATCCCATGATAAGGATTATTTTCACATCTTGTGATGGGATCAGCTTGACACAAGTTGAACTTGTTTTTTTTATTTGTGTTTTTACTTTAAGTATAGTCAAGTAAATTTTTTCTTTTTGGTGTTTTTACCTGAGGGTTTGTCAACTTACTTGTTTTTTTTTTACTTTAGGGCTAGTCAAGTTACTTGTTTTTTTTGCTGTTTTTACTTTAGAGCTATTCAAGGGTTGTATTTTTTCCTTTTTTTCCTTTTTTTTTGTTTTTTTAATATATGGAAGTATTTATTTGTTTTATTTTATTTAGGCTGCCCTTTTATTTTTTATTTTTATTTTATGTATTTTTATTTATCTGGATTTAACTTTATTTTTTTTATTTTTTTTTATTTATTTTTGTTTCAATGTCTTTTCTTTTTTTTGAAAATAAAAATAAATTAACATAAATTTTATTTTTTTTATTTTAATTTCTTTTTTTCTTTTCATTTTTTTTTAATTTTAATTTTTTTTCCATGAATGGATTGCAAACGGCCGCTTGAGACTCATTCCACTTGTGGACAGCCACCCACAACCCTAAATTGCATTGTGAGTGGCCCTTCACAACTGAAGTAGGTCACAAGCGGCCATTCAGCACTGGACAGGGTTGCAACCAGCCATTCAAAAGCTGAATTGGGTCACAAATTGTTCCACCCAATGCTTTTTAGTTTGTGAACAGAGGTTGCAAGGTTGCAAATTTAATATTGCCCAAAAAAATGGACAAAAAAGAAAAATAAATAAAAATCAAAACAAAACAAAAACAAAACAAAAACAAAACAAAAAAAACAAAACAAAAAAAACAAAACAAAAAACAAAACAAAAAAAAGGAAAGAAAACAAAACAAAAAAGACAAAGAAAAAAATAAACAAAAACACAAAAAAGAAAAAAACACAAAAACACAAAAACACAAAAAAAAACAAAAAAAGGTAATGTCAAATTCACGGCTCATTGGGCCGTGCACATGGTTTTAAATGAGCCGTGTGGCACGGAACAGGGTCCAATTGGAGCTGTGTACAGCCCCCCACGGCTCATGGAGTTGTTCAGCCCACCCAACCTGGTCCGCGGCCGTGTGGAATTTCACACAACTACATTCAAGCCGTGTGGAGTTGTACACAGCTCAAATGTAGTCGTGTGGCATTCCACAGGCCACTGGACCGCGGTGAGTAAAAAAAAAAGGAAAAGGAATGAAAGGGTACTTACACAACCCATAAACTAAATAAACCTTCCAAAAAAACAGAAATCAACCAAAAAATCAAAGAATGTTCATTTTTTGGTTAAAAATAAATAAATAAATAAATAAATAAATAACAAAAAAATAAATAAATAAATAAAAACAAAAAATAAACAAAAAAAATAAATAAATAAATAAATAAATAAAATAAATAAAATAAATAAATAAATATAATAAATAAATAAAATAAATAAATAAAATAAATAAATAAATAAATAAAATAAATAAATAAATAAAATAAATAAATAAAATAAATAAATAAAATAAATAAATAAAATAAATAAATAAAATAAATAAATAAAATAAATAAATAAAATAAATAAATAAAATAAATAAATAAAATAAATAAATAAAAAACAAAAAAAACTGGTAGTATCCAATTGAATAGCCCTAAAGTAAAAAGACCCAAAAATACACAAGTAACTGGACTAGTCCCTAAAGTAAAAACACCAAAAAAAGACAATTAACTTGACAAGCCCAAGAGTAAAAACACCAAAAAAATACAACTAAATTGACAAGCCCTTAAGTCATTTCAACTTTACTAGGCCTAAAGTAAAAGGGCCCAAAAATTAAAGAAGTCTTTTGAAAAGGCCTAAAGAAAAAGTGCCCAAAAAAATACAAGTCTTTTGATAAGCCCTCAAGCAAAAACAACAAAAAAAAACAATTTCAAATTGTAATAAGCTGATCCCATCCCAAGCTTAACATAAGTTAAGCTTGTGATGGAATAAGCACAACACAAGTTGAAATGACTCACCATTGAACTCTCGTTCAAAACACTCAATATAATGATGTTAACTCAAAACACTCAACAGAATGATGTTCAGAATGTGATAATCCTTTATAGTAATAGAACTCGTTAGCTGCATTAGAATTACAATTTATATGAAACCCAATGATGAAATGAAGTCAAAGTCTATTAAAATCTAGAATAAATTTTCAGTTGAACTTTGAGATGATCAACCCAACCAGAGGCCTTTTTAGAAATCAAGGAATGTGGTTTTGCTACAATTGGCAGGATTGTAATTGTTTCTCCCTCAAGTACTAATAGAAATTAGTGGTTATTGTTTACAAAGGAAATTAAAATTGGATCTGATTGATAAGTAACACCATTTTTCATTGGAGTATAAGTATGACATGATTTCAATGAAATGAAACATATAGGTTTGGAATATGTGCCTGCTATGATTTGACCCATGTCCAATTTGGCCAGCCATTTTGAGGAGGGAATCTGTTCATTGATGTCTTCAACATCAAGTCTTTGTTTAATCTTTTCAACCTCCATTGCACCACCAAGAATCTTAATGTAGCATGCTTTATGTTTCTCTGATGTTTCAATCATTTACTTCCTAAATTTAAACCAACCATGTTCTTCATAATCAAGAGATTTAGCAATGACTCTAAATCTGTGATTCCCATCTCCAATTGGATCCTAAACCTCACTCAAAAACTTGTGGAATTTCAAGGGTATTTGATTTAGATATTTCACATTTGGTTTTTATCATTAAAACTGACTTAGTATTGATTTCTTTAATTGGATCAATGAAATGAAAACTCACCAAAGGTGAGCTTCTGGTTGAGCTTTGCTGCATGTTCCCTTCCTTTGAAGAGAATTCTGATTCCAAATTAAGTGATCCCAATTCACTTTCAGTCTCTTCCTCTCAACTATGAAATTCAGAATCAGATTCTGCCAACTTTGACTAAAAACTCATCATTAGTTAGTAACTAAGTTCATTAAACCCAAAATATGAACATATCTCAAAAGAAAGTACTTACAATCTTTTGTCTTTTCTTTTTTGGAGCCCTTCTAGTTCTTTTTTACCCCTTGAGTTGTTTGTAAACAAGCTCAAACAGAGATGGTTATTGTGGCTTATCTGTCAATTTTGGCCTGCCCCTACTTGATTGTAAGACTTTAGGTTCAAGTCTTGGCTTGGATCAATATTTTTTAATCTTCTGAATTATATACTTCAAAAGGCCGCTTTCCTCATGATCTGGGGATTACACAATCATTGCATTGACTTTTTCAAATTACTGGGTAATGCTTAGAATTTCATCAACATTGCACTGAAAAAATTCAAAAGGATCAACCATTAGTAAATTAGCTAATCAAAAAGCATTAATCACATAGTTATTTGAACAATCCAACTTGAACAATCCAACTTAAGCCAACTTGAAGAATTAGAAATGCAAGGTTCATAGGACAACCTCCACTGAGGATGAACATCTTCAGGTACCACCAATCCTCTGAATGCTTGACGGTCACCTATTTGGTGGGAAGAGGGCAAACCCATAGTCTTGAAATATGAATTGTTGCTGACTTTGCCATCATGATCACCTTTGAAATTCTCAAGTTTTTTTCTAAAAAGATGGATTACTTCTAAAGAAAGTTTGTAACCCAATGGTAGCAGTTCAGGGGGAAGAAATTTCCTTAACTTAATTTGAGATTTATAAAGTGATACATGAATTGAATTAATTTGATTCAAAACTGTTCCGTCAAGGCTTTTCCAAACATCCAACAGGTTTCAAGAAGAGTTTGAAAGGAATCATTTGAGAGTTGCATTGGCCCCTTCAACCCAAGAAGTTGTTTGGTTTCCAAAATCTGGTTTTATACAAGTACACACCATTACAAACATCTCTTTGATAGGGAAACATTTTTTTTCCATATACTTGAGCACATCCTAATAGTCTTTCAAGAAACACTATAAAAGTCAAATGGTCAGAACCTAAAACTAGGAAGAATAAGAAACATTTATTTGGACCTACTCTGAGTTGCGCATCATTGACCTCCGCCTCCTCCTTGGTCTTTGAGGCCCCATACTTTGCCCACAGATTCATAAAGATTTTCCCTCCTTCAACTTCATTAACAAATTGCACTTTACAGTTTGCTTGCATGTTTTTAGATAAGTTCCAAGTGCAACATTGTCTTGATGACTCTGGGAAACTAGTTTCAATTGCACAAATCAGAGCTTTTTTGTGGTCCATCACAAAGACTTTTGGAAGTCTCTCAGGATCATAAGCCAACTCCTTTAATGCATTTACAGACCAACTGTAGAACTCAAACATTTCTTTTAAATAAAAAAATGAGCTTTTGTGAAAGTTTTCCAATTGGCTGTCATTCCTACAACATGCAATAGTGGGTTTTTGTACTTATAAGTACAATCCAACTTAGCAATATGATGGAATGGTTTTGAAAGCTTTACTGCCTCTGGATGTGCTAAGTACAGGGCCTCCAAGTGACCCTCTCCACTGAAATTCGACTGGTGAATCCAACTTTTTTCTTCAAGCTGTTCATAGAGTACATCCATAACACTATTTCCCTTTATTTCTGCAAGCGTTACCTTCTGCTTAGTGTTATAGATTGTTTGGTCATCAACATAATCCCCCCCGTCAATCTTGCTAAATATTCTCTTCAGTTGTAACGTATTGAGCCCGCCATTCATGACTTCTACTAGATTTTTTAAGGCCACCCCCAAAATTCTCCTCAGTTGAAGATGCACAGAGGGATGTTCAGATGGTTGATGGTTATGTTTGGTTTCTTTGTAGGAGAGGCGCCCCAAGGGGTCTGCCTTTGTTTGACTTGCATTGATTAAAAAATTTCACCCAACC